>AP025067.1:19987119-20000579 GCA_036186865.1 Eustoma russellianum
GAATCGTTCATTTAGAAACAAGGTTCGCGTTAGATTATTCTAACAACTTTTTGTCTTCAATTAACCGTTTCTTTTCTTTTGCAAGAGTCTTTGTGAATTTATACAATTCTAAATATTGACTAAACAAGTCATCATAGGAAGGTTCAGAATCAGAAGATACCTTATTTGATGCTTTGGATGCAAAGCATACTTGTGCCGTCTCTTCTTCGGTATCAGTCTCAGAGTCAGATGAATCACTCTAGTTGGAGGCCTTGAGAGCCCTTCTTTAGTTCCTTTGTTTAATTCTGAGACGAATCTAGTTTTGGTCCGATCCTTGTCAAGGTTTATGTTCGTTTGTTTGTCCATATTCGGGCAATCATATGATAAGTATCCAAGTCTCCCACATTCATAGCATTTTATGTCCTTATCGTTATTTTTTTTTTATTTCTCTTAGTCGGAACAGCCTTAGTCTTATTCTTAAATGATTTTCTCATGAACTTTCTCAACTCTTTAGCCAATAGTATTAAATCTTCATTGTCCGATTCAGTTTCACTATTATCTACATGATTGGAAGAAGTAGGAACGTGTTCATTTGATTTAAAAGCAATGGGCTTACCTTGTTTAGACGTTGATTCCGATTTCCTTAGTGTAAGTTTGTTTTCGTATACCTTTAGAGATCCGATTAGTTCCTCCACTTTTATTGATCTCGTTTCTTTACTCTCCTCAGTTGTTGTGACTTTAGGGTCCCATTCAGATGGGAGACTTCTTATTGCCTTTTGAACCTTTTCCTGTGTAGAAAAAGCTTCACCAAGAGACTCAAGAGAATTATAAATGTTAGTCAAACATAAGTCCATATCAACAATATATTCATTTGGCAATAATTTAAAAGGTTCAAGAGTGGGCATAATCATATTTATTTTAGACTCTTTGACTTGAATAGTTCTTTCGTGTTGCATTTCTAGAATTCTCCACATCTCTTGCGCACTAGAGCAATTAGACATGTAACTTGATTCACTTTTACTCAGACCGTTTAAAAGTAGTTGCATGGCTCTAGCATTCATACTTAATCTTTTTTGTCATCACTAGTGTATTCTTGTTTCGGTTTTATGACTTTTAGTGTGACAACATCAACAATAGATAACTTAGAGGGAACGTAAGGACTGTCTTCTATAATAGACCAAAAATCAATATCAATAGCCATAAGAAAGAGTTTCATTCTAAGTTTCCATTGGATAAAGGACTCACCATCAAAAAGAGGAGGCCTTTGACTCGACATAGCTTCTTGTTCGGTCTTGTGACTAATGGTTGCCATCTCACAAAGATCGTTGGAGCTCCTTGTAGTGAGTGTTCCTGCACTCTAATACCACTTGTAGAACCTGTATAGCACCACTAGAAGGAGAGGGAATGGAATAATGGGTGCGGAAAAATTGGTTTTTAAAAACGTTTGGCCCAAAAACCCCACTTCTGAAAACAATCCCTGTTTTCAGGTCCTGATTTGAAATAATTGAACGACCTAGTTAGAGACCTTCAAAATTAGGAAATTTAGTGAGATTCTACTCTCCGATGTTATGA
This sequence comes from Eustoma russellianum, assembly GCA_036186865.1. Classification (NCBI taxonomy): domain Eukaryota; kingdom Viridiplantae; phylum Streptophyta; class Magnoliopsida; order Gentianales; family Gentianaceae; genus Eustoma; species Eustoma russellianum. The sequence continues at coordinate 19,988,671 of AP025067.1, forward strand.
GTATCTTATAAAACTTTCAAATTAAAATTCAACTCCTAACCCTTTGAAAATTCGTTTTTGGTCATATTGCACGAATCTGCCAAAAACCGTACTCCGACTTGAATATTTTATTCCGACTAATTGATAACTCCAATTGGTCTGAAAATTTTGTGACAAACCCCTTAAGTTATGTATTTTAATATGTTGAAACAGTTTTTGAAAATTCCTTTAGAAAGTATGTCAACCACGTCAACGTTCTCAACCTTTGCAAATCTAAAAATCCGATTGCACTAGTTTCAGAATAAATCATGTTTGACTGACTTATACTTATCCAAATGAGTTGAAACTTATGCGAAACGAAATCTAGGATATGTGGCTATATTTATGCAAAGTTTTGTAATTTTTGAAATTCATTTACCATTTTTACGATTGTAACGAATTCAACGCAGAAACTGAAAACTGAAAGTAAGATGCTGAAAGTAAAAAAATACCAAGGATTTTATACTGGCTCAGTTAAATTAATCTACTCTAGTCTTCGAGGACACCTTCCTCGGTTATAATTAAACACAGTAAAACACCTTACCACAAGGGTTGCTGGAGTTTTACACCAACTCCACCCTTTCACAAACGATACAATCAAGCACACCGGATCACAAACACCTCCACCTATTGAATGAAGGTTTGATCACACCTTGATCAATCTTTTACAACAATATATGAGTGTGGGTGGTATAATCAAAGCCTATACAATAGAGGATCCTTTTGCACTTGAGAGAAAATGATAGTTGTCTTGTCTTCACTTTGCACTACTTCTCTTCCTTTTATCTTAATGTGGCCACCCCCTTTAGGTCTTCTATAATCTTGAGAATTCTCTTTAATGCCGTTGGTAGATTGCCTTGTGTAGATATGATACCATCTTGCCCACTTGGCACAACATGATTGGAGGGCTGACCTGGTCTTACTTACTTGGCACTTGATGATTGGTCCAACTTGTCATCATTTAGTGTGCTGTAAAATCTGAGAATAAAATACAAAACATGTGCCAAAAAGAGTTCAAAATGTTATCAAATAATCATCGATTAATCCCTTCAATTTTGGGATGCCAGTTAGCCACCACAATCAGCCCAAAATCGGCCACAATGTACATGTGCTGAATAAATTTCAGCATGTGTAGTAGTTTGAAATTTTTGAATTTGTTACCTTGTGTAGCTCCTTCTTTTGTGTCACTAACCTTGTGTGGCATATCCTTCACCAATCAAGATGACAACTAAGCTCTACATAGGCTCCAATGTTGCTGAGAATGGCGTGTAACATGGCGAGCATGTGCTGAATTTCATTTTGGTAAACTTTGTAAAATAATGTACAATAATTACACATATATGGTAAATTCCAATAAGACCTAATTTGGATTTTCTAGAACACTTTAACATGTCTTGAATGTGTAAAAAGTGTCTAGATACATGTTACAAGTCATGCCAAAAACGTTCCATGTGTTATGTTGTTAGAAAACCGAATTTTTGACTTTCGTCGATTACGCGATTTTTCTCCGATTAAATTCAAACTTCTTACACATGTTATATATATTATGTCACACATAATATACATAAATAAATTAGATATTCAGCTCTTAAAGGCTGACTTAAAAGGCGCCCTATGTGCTTTAATCTTTGAATTTGAAATCTCCACAATTTGGCCTTAATTGTGGGTGATTTGTGTGTGCCAACATGGAATGATTTCATCGCTGAATTTAACATGTGAGCCACGAAATTTTGGCTATTTTTGGAGTATATGGGGTGGCCATCTTTACATGACAAGTACGTGACATGTTGGCGAAGTTTCGGTAGTCACCGGATACGATAATTTTCGGTTTGTAACCTTGTAACGTGTCGTTATAATTTTGTCATCACCATGACTTATATCATATGATATAAGACCTGAATATACTCATAAACATGAGGTGTATATAGTGGTGTGACGTTTACATACGTTTGTAGTATAGGTAACGTGTCGGTAGTATGTCGGAATATATGTGTATATTGCCTTTTTTTTTAAAATTTTTAATATATATATATATGTATATATATATATATATGTAGGAGTGTATATCCAAATGGGAAGGAGACTTTACTTTTCCAAATTTGTTGCCATCATGCTTTGTCCAAATATATCTCCATTTAATGAACTAGTTAGTTTATTAACTTAAGTACTTCACTTAATGAACTAGTTTAGTTCATTAATGATGGCACCTGAATATAGTTCAAAGATAACAAATGTTTGCCATATGATGTAAGCTTTAATGCTTCATGGCTTGTTAGTACGGCAACAATATATATAAACATATGAAGCATGTATATCTCAAAAACATGTCACATAATAATTTTATCATGCATTTCGTAAACACGTAGTATTTAAATCATGTATTTGTAAATCACTCAAACTCTTTTTCTCAACAATAGCTTTTATCAACTTTGTTTATTTTGTTCACATAGCTTTTACATATAAACATGTGTGGTATTTGCCTATAAATAGGCTAGTTCATCAACATTGTAAACACACCTCCAAACATAATTCTAAGCCTCCAAAACAAGAGCATTGTGTATTGAGCAATGCTTTGTATTCTTCTATTCTTTCTTTTTTCAATTTCTAGATATTTATCAATTCAAGTTCCTTCAAATTGGTATCAGAGCCTGTATTACTGAATCGGTTCATTATTTTTTAGATGGAAGGAGAGAGAGTTATCCAACCTTGTCCAGTTTTTATCTTTGATGGTAAAAACAACTTTGATCAATGGATTATACTTATGAGAGATTTTTTTGAAGTTCTCGGCATATGGGATGTCATAGAAAATGGATTTGACATTCCTCGTGCGAGCAAGAGATTAATTGACTAGGAGGCCAAAGCTTTGGAGATAAAGAGGAGGCAAGATCATTTGGCTCGACATTGTCTTAACAACCGAGTAGAGTTATCGGTTGTAAACAAATTTATGAATATCACATCTGCAAAAGAGGCTTGGAGAATTCTTGTAAATTTCAATCGAGGAAGCAGCGAAGTTAAAAAGGTTCGCTTACAAGAATTTCATAGACAATTTGAAATGGCTCAAATGAAAACAAACGAGTCTGTTGTAGATTTCATATCAAGGTACGAGATATTAGCAGAAAAAAACGCCAATGGTGAAGTCATCACCGAAGCCCATCTTTTCCAGAAAATTCTCAGATCTTTGAATCAAAAGTTTCATATGAAAAAATAGTCGTTGAAGCTACCAAAGATCTTGACGAAATGACTATTGATCAATTAGAAGGTGAGTTACTATCTTATGAAATCTCACTAGATCAGCAGTCTGTTGGTATTATAGAGGAAGAATTACAAGTTCAAACAATTGTTTTGAAAGATCAATGGTTGTCTGCAAATCATGCTGAATCTAGTCAGCGAGGCCAAAATTTCTGAGGCAGAGGACGTGGCCAAAGAAGAGGTCGTGGTAGAGGTAATTTTAATTACCAGCGAAATACTTGTGTTTTTGATAGAGATTATCAAAATAACGATTTTCAAAAGGATAAATCAAAAATCCGATGCATTAATTGCAAAACGTTTGGGCACTTTCAAAGTAATTGTTGGTGTAAAATAGTCTAGAAACACATGCGAAAGTGACTGAAAGTGACAACACAAGTCCTGAGACTTTGTTTTTGGCTGATTTGGGTGTTGAAAACAAAACAAAAAATGAATATATTTTGGATTCTGGTTGCAGCAATCATATGTGTGGAGATAAAGAAATGTTTACAGATTTGGATACTTCTGTGAAAACTACTGTGAAATTTGGAAATAATTCTGAGGTACCTGTTCTTGGAAAAGGGAGGATTGCCATTAGTTTGAAAGATGGTTCTTCTAACTTTATCTCTGATATATTCTATGTACCAAGTTTACATCACAATTTACTGAGCATTGGACAGTTATCTCTAAAAGGCTGTAACATAGTCTTCGATTATGGAGTATGCACAGTAAGTGATCCAGGCAAAGGATTAATTACAAAGGTACACATGAATAATAGTCGTTTGTTTTTACTGTCAATCAACTGTGCTAGTTTACCTTGCTTTAGTTTTATGACATATGATGATACATGGCTATGACATCTAAGATTTGGACACTTGAATTTCAGAAGTTTGAAGTTTCTTGTCAGAAATAAATCTGTTTTAGGATTGCCAGATATTGATTTTCCATAGAAAGTTTGTGAAATATTCTGAAAGGCTGACTTAAAAGGCGCCCTATGTGCTTTAATCTTTGAATTTGAAATCTCCACAATTTGGCCTTAATTGTGGGTGATTTGTGTGTGCCAACATGGAATGATTTCATCGCTGAATTTAACATGTGAGCCACGAAATTTTGGCTATTTTTGGAGTATATGGGGTGGCCATCTTTACATGACAAGTACGTGACATGTTGGCGAAGTTTCGGTAGTCACCGGATACGATAATTTTCGGTTTGTAACCTTGTAACGTGTCGTTATAATTTTGTCATCACCATGACTTATATCATATGATATAAGACCTGAATATACTCATAAACATGAGGTGTATATAGTGGTGTGACGTTTACATACGTTTGTAGTATAGGTAACGTGTCGGTAGTATGTCGGAATATATGTGTATATTGCCTTTTTTTTTAAAATTTTTAATATATATGTATATGTATATATATATATATATATGTAGGAGTGTATATCCAAATGGGAAGGAGACTTTACTTTTCCAAATTTGTTGCCATCATGCTTTGTCCAAATATATCTCCATTTAATGAACTAGTTAGTTTATTAACTTAAGTACTTCACTTAATGAACTAGTTTAGTTCATTAATGATGGCACCTGAATATAGTTCAAAGATAACAAATGTTTGCCATATGATGTAAGCTTTAATGCTTCATGGCTTGTTAGTACGGCAACAATATATATAAACATATGAAGCATGTATATCTCAAAAACGTGTCACATAATAATTTTATCATGCATTTCGTAAACACGTAGTATTTAAATCATGTATTTGTAAATCACTCAAACTCTTTTCTCAACAATAGCTTTTATCAACTTTGTTTATTTTGTTCACATAGCTTTTACATATAAACATGTGTGGTATTTGCCTATAAATAGGCTAGTTCATCAACATTGTAAACACACCTCCAAACATAATTCTAAGCCTCCAAAACAAGAGCATTGTGTATTGAGCAACGCTTTGTATTCTTCTATTCTTTCTTTTTTCAATTTCTAGATATTTATCAATTCAAGTTCCTTCAAATTGGTATCAGAGCCTGTATTACTGAATCGGTTCATTATTTTTTAGATGGAAGGAGAGAGAGTTATCCAACCTTGTCCAGTTTTTATCTTTGATGGTAAAAACAACTTTGATCAATGGATTATACTTATGAGAGATTTTTTTGAAGTTCTCGGCATATGGGATGTCATAGAAAATGGATTTGACATTCCTCGTGCGAGCAAGAGATTAATTGACGAGGAGGCCAAAGCTTTGGAGATAAAGAGGAGGCAAGATCATTTGGCTCGACATTGTCTTAACAACCGAGTAGAGTTATCGGTTGTAAACAAATTTATGAATATCACATCTGCAAAAGAGGCTTGGAGAATTCTTGTAAATTTCAATCGAGGAAGCAGCGAAGTTAAAAAGGTTCGCTTACAAGAATTTCATAGACAATTTGAAATGGCTCAAATGAAAACAAACGAGTCTGTTGTAGATTTCATATCAAGGTACGAGATATTAGCAGAAAAAAAGGCCAATGGTGAAGTCATCACCGAAGCCCATCTTTTCCAGAAAATTCCCAGATCTTTGAATCAAAAGTTTCATATGAAAAAATAGTCGTTGAAGCTACCAAAGATCTTGACGAAATGACTATTGATCAATTAGAAGGTGAGTTACTATCTTATGAAATCTCACTAGATCAGCAGTCTGTTGGTATTATAGAGGAAGAATTACAAGTTCAAACAATTGTTTTGAAAGATCAATGGTTGTCTGCAAATCATGCTGAATCTAGTCAGCGAGGCCAAAATTTCTGAGGCAGAGAACGTGGCCAAAGAAGAGGTCGTGGTAGAGGTAATTTTAATTACCAGCGAAATACTTGTGTTTTTGATAGAGATTATCAAAATAACGATTTTCAAAAGGATAAATCAAAAATCCGATGCATTAATTGCAAAAACATTTGGGCACTTTCAAAGTAATTGTTGGTGTAAAATAGTCCAGAAACACATGCGAAAGTGACTGAAAGTGACAACACAAGTCCTGAGACTTTGTTTTTAGCTGATTTGGGTGTTGAAAACAAAACAAAAATGAATATATTTTGGATTCTGGTTGCAGCAATCATATGTGTGGAGATAAAGAAATGTTTACAGATTTGGATACTTCTGTGAAAACTACTGTGAAATTTGGAAATAATTCTGAGGTACCTGTTCTTGGAAAAGGGAGGATTGCCATTAGTTTGAAAGATGGTTCTTCTAACTTTATCTCTGATATATTCTATGTACCAAGTTTACATCACAATTTACTGAGCATTGGACAGTTATCTCTAAAAGGCTATAACATAGTCTTCGATTATGGAGTATGCACAGTAAGTGATCCGGGCAGAGGATTAATTACAAAGGTACACATGAATAATAGTCGTTTGTTTTTACTGTCAATCAACTGTGCTAGTTTACCTTGCTTTAGTTTTATGACATATGATGATACATGGCTATGACATCTAAGATTTGGACACTTGAATTTCAGAAGTTTGAAGTTTCTTGTCAGAAATAAATTTGTTTTAGGATTGCCAGATATTGATTTTCCATAGAAAGTTTGTGAAATATTCTGAAAGGCTGACTTAAAAGGCGCCCTATGTGCTTTAATCTTTGAATTTGAAATCTCCACAATTTGGCCTTAATTGTGGGTGATTTGTGTGTGCCAACATGGAATGATTTCATCGCTGAATTTAACATGTGAGCCACGAAATTTTGGCTATTTTTGGAGTATATGGGGTGGCCATCTTTACATGACAAGTACGTGACATGTTGGCGAAGTTTCGGTAGTCACCGGATACGATAATTTTCGGTTTGTAACCTTGTAACGTGTAGTTATAATTTTGTCATCACCATGACTTATATCATATGATATAAGACCTGAATATACTCATAAACATGAGGTGTATATAGTGGTGTGACGTTTACATACGTTTGTAGTATAGGTAACGTGTCGGTAGTATGTCGGAATATATGTGTATTGTGCCTTCTTTTAAAAAATCTGAATATATATATATATATATATATATATATATATATATGTATGTATGTATATATATCTGTGTGTGCGTGTGTAGGCGTGTATATCCAAATGGGGAGGAGACTTTCCTTTTTCAAATTTGTTGCCATCATGCTTTGTCCAAATATATCTCCATTTGATGAACTAGTTAGTTCATTAACTTAAGTACTTCACTTAATGAACTAGTTTATTTCATTAATGGTGGCAACTGAAAATAGTTCAAAGACAACAAATGTTTTTTCATATGATGTAAGCTTTAATGCTTCATGGCTTGTTAGTACGGCAACAATATGTATAAACATATGAAGCATGTATATCTAAAAAACATGTCACATAATAATTTAATCATGCATTTCGTAAACACGTAGTATTTAAATCATGTATTTGTAAATCACTAAAACTTTTTTTCTCAACAATAGCTTTTACCAACTTTGTTTATTTTGTTCACATAGCTTTTACATATAAACATGTGTGATATTTGCCTATAAATAGGCTAGTTCATCAACATTGTAAACACACCTCCAAACATAATTCTAAGACTCCAAAACAGGAGTATTGTGTATTGAGCAAAGCTTTGTGTTCTTCTATTCTTCCTTCTTTCAATTTCTTAGATATTTATCAATTCAAGTTTTTTCATGTCGTTATTTCAGAAATCTGGAAAGACAAACTGAGCTGCTGTTTTGAGACGAAACGAAACAAAGTGGCAGTTGATTGTACGAAACAAATTCCACCCCTATAAATTGTGAAGCTTCCAACGCTTTTCGTAACGCATAAAATCTAAAACCATATGTGCAAAGAAAAAGAACATGAAGAGTCCTTCCTTTCAGCTCATTTCTATATTGATCTTGGTTGTGCTTGCATGTGGTCAAGTCTTATATATTTTATTCTGTATTCTCTTCCAATTCCATTTTATCTGATCGTATTAAATAAAAGCTTATATCTTTTTCATTTCTAATGGGTCAAGAATGTTGGACCATGCACCTGCAATAAACACCATTAGAGGAGGGGGTGAATAGTGGTTAGCAGAAATTACACTACAACCCTTTGTTAAAATCCCCTTTGAAAACAGAATCTGAGACCACCTCAGATTCAGAACCTGTTTTTGAAAAATTCACAAATAATTGTACACAACTCAAAAAATTATGAAACTCTCCAGAATTGAACTTCAATGAGTTACAAGACTCTATCCAAAAATCAGATAAAAATAAGATCGTTTGACCCTTCAAACAAATAAAAAGATTCAGATGGTCAATCTGGACAGAATTGGACAGAATGTTGCTGATTTTGAAAATAGTGTTTCTCTTTGAATACTCAACCAAAAAAGGTTGATCTTTATATCAAAACACCCCTTAGGATGTGTAGATGAAGTTTCCAAAAGGCCCTGACCTTAAACAATTCTTGATAAATACAGAATTTAAGTTTTCTCAAAACTGGTCAGATTGCAGCCTGATTGGAGCAGTTATCTTGCTGAAAGGCTAACTTTCTCTTGCTCAAATCAAGTGATTCTTATTGCAAATGAAAGCTAACAGTCTGAAGTATAACTCCACAAAAAATCATGAATTTTGAAAATGTTTAGCTATTTTTTCAAAACGTGAGAATTTGTATAAAATCTGCAGTAAAAACGGACAGAAAACAGAAATGAAGAAACAAGACAAGAACACCGAGGATTTATCCTGGTTCGGTCAATGTGACCTACTCCAGTCCCAAGGAACGCCTTTCCTTGGATTTCACTATGCAAAGAAACACCTTAAAACAAGAACCAAGCTTGATCCTTGGGTTATACACCAACCCTATTCAAGACTTGGATAATCACCTTCTAAGCAACACTTAGTTGCAACTCCTCTAACACCTATTGATATAGCCTTATAAGAATGGCTAATCAAGCTTACAAATGAAGCTCAAGAGGCTTGTAGCATAACAAAAACAACAAGAACACCCTTGCTACAAAGAATGGAACAAGAATAATAACAAGAAGAAGATGATAGCTAGACAATTCAACAAATGCTTGTGAGCTTCAAGTGTGTTTCATCTTCTTCACCATTGCCTCTATTTATAGTGTGAGATGAGCCTTGGAGATAAGACTTCCAATGTGTCACCATCTCATCATCAGATCCACATGTCTTCTCATCATTGGTTGGCCTTGTGCACTTGGCAAAATGAGACAACATAATTGGTCCACCTTGGCATCACTTTGTTGGCCGAATTTAAGCTCCAAAAGATGACTTGGAATTGTCTTGAAAATGTGAAGATAACACGCAAAGATAATAGCCATAATAATTCCTTTATCTTTTCAAGTCTTTGGCACAAAAATAGGCATGTGGGCATTTACATTTTCAAACCAAAAATCTGCTCAAAAATAGCCTAGTAGCCGTTTGGCTACTTTCAAATTTTCCAAAAAAAATTCTTTTAATTATCCTTTGTAAAATGAAGAAAATAAGAAAGGATAATACCACCAAAATATCCCCAACTCCAATCACAATAATAGGGCATGTGAGAGCTTCATTTTGACTCAAAAATCTGATCACAACTCAGCTCCTAGCCGTTATATTCAAATGGGAAATTCCAAGTTGGCAATTTTTGCCAAATAGCTTCTTTTTGGTTGGTCCACTTGTCACCAAGCCATAAAATGAGTACACCATCATATCCATCTGAATATACACGTTTTTGGACATATGTATATGTATATCAGCTCAAATTTTCGAAGAAGAAATCACCAAATAATAATTTTGACAAGATTATGTCAACGTGTAACACCGAAATTCCCAATATTTCTTCTTATATGTCATGAATATTTCCACACCTTTGACACCTTTAATATCTATGAATAATGATGAATAATATGCTCTTATAACATATATAAGAGGGTCTTCAAGAAAAAATAGAATGTGACATCTCAAATCGTCACATATCCAGCTATAGTCAATAATATCATCATGTGAGAGAAAGAGATAAAGAATCACCATATTATCTTCAAGTTAATAATAACTCAGCTCCATAATGAAGATAATAATATGCTCAAGAGATTCCTTGAGTGAAAATACCAAAAATACCTTCGTGGGTGAAATGACCAAAATACCCCTGGTGTATGAAAACTCCAGAAATGACCCGGATGGTCAGAAATACTCATGATATCACCTTTGTCATAATAAATATAATGATAATACATCCTTGAAATATTTTCACCATGTGATGTTCCTACAAAACTCAAAATACCAATTTTGCCCTTTTTGGTAAGTTGTAGAAACTTCCAAGGCACGTTAGTCACAATACATTTAAAATCATCAAAATCACATAAGATTCACATAATGAGCATGTATAAATCATATACAAATAAAAACAACCACTTTAACATATTTTAGAAAAATATTTTTAAAAACTCTAAACATTCTGTGAGACGTGGATCGATTAATGTGAGGGGCTGACGTACGTCGATCGATCCACGTGAGGGGCTGACATACGTCGATCGATCCAGGTGAGAGATCGACATCTCACAGTAACTTTTGGTTCTTCTCAGTACAACATGGATCGATCCACGTGAGGGGCTGACATACATCAATCAATCCATGTGTCTCTACCTGAGAGATCCACGTCATTTTTATTCACTTTTTCATCCTTTAATCACTTATAACACCATATGTGACATTTCTAAGTATTCACCACTTAAAATCATGACTTTGAAAATTATCCAAACATATTTCTCAACATTCTCCCCCTTTTGGATGATTTTCAAAATAACTTAACATGATTTTAATGTCACAACTCATAAGCATTTGTTTAACATCATAAATCTTACCAATTGTTTTCAAACTTTGTTTTCAACAAAATTTTAAATAGTTATGCTCCCCCTCATTTTATACTCTCCCCCTTAACCTATACTCAACTTATACCAATTGAAACTTATCATACTAAATCATGAATTACCAACTAAAATCATGTTCTTATTCTATCTCCCCCTTTATTTTGCAAATCATGAAAAAGATAGAACTATACAATGGTGTCGTAAGTCATCATACCTAACTTGGCTTGTAAGTTTTCAAACGTGGATTGATTAAGGAGTTTGGTAAAGATATCAGCGATTTGGTGATCAGTTCTTATATGGTTTATGACTATATCTTCATTTTGAACATGATTGCGAAGAAAGTGGTATCGCACCTCAATGTGTTTGGCCTTATAATGAAACACCGGATTCTAAGAAAGATTGATCGCACTTGTGCTATCGCAGAAAATTGAAATCTTTTTTATTTTAATGCCAAAATCACTAAGTTGCTGTTTAAGCCAAAGTATTTGGGTAGTACATAAACTCAAAGAAATATACTCCGCTTCAGTGGTAGAAAGAGCTACACTAGCTTTCTTTTTAGAAAACCAAGAGATCAAGTTGGTTCCTATGAATTGACACGTACCACTAGTGGATTTTCTATCTAATTTGCAACCACCATAATCAGCATCACTATATGCGTGTAATTCCAGCTTAGCGTTTCTATCATACCACAGTCCTAAGTGAGGTGTGTGTTTAAGATATCTAAAGATTTTTTTCACCACATTGTAATGTGATACCTTGGGACAAGATTGAAACCTAGCACACATACGTACAATAAACATGATGTCAGGTCTTGATGCAGTTAAGTATAACAGTGATCTAATCATAG
>AP025067.1:20007121-20028547 GCA_036186865.1 Eustoma russellianum
ATTTTTGCCAACTAGATTCTTTTTGGTTGGTCCACTTGTCACCAAGCCATAAAATGAGTACACCATCATATCCATCTGAATATACACGTTTTTGGACATATGTATATGTATATCAACTCAAATTTTTGAAGAAGAAATCACCAAATAATAATTGACAAGATTATGTCAACGAGTAACACCAAAATTCCCAATATTTCTTCTTATATGTCATGAATATTTCCACACCTTTGACACCTTTAATATCTCTGAATAATGATGGATAATATGCTCTTATAACATATATAAGAGGGTCTTCAAGAAAAAATAGAATGTGACATCTCAAATCGTCACATATCTAGCTATAGTCAATAATATCATCATGTGAGAGAAAGAGATAAAGAATCACCATATTATCTTCAAGTTAATAATAACTCAGCTCCAGAATGAAGATAATAATATGCTCAAGAGATTCCTTGAGTGAAAATACCAAAAATACCTTCGTGGGTGAAATGACCAAAATACCCCTGGTATATGAAAACTCCAGAAATGACCCAGATGGTCAAAAATACTCATGATATCACCTTTGTCATAATAAATATAACGAGAATACATCCTTGAAATATTTTCACCACGTGATGTTCCTACAAAACTCAAAATATCAATTTTGCCCTTTTTGGTAAGTTGTAGAAACTTCCAAGGCACGTTAGTCACAATACATTTAAAATCATCAAAATCACATAAGATTCATATAATGAGCATGTATAAATCATATACAAATGAAAACAACCACTTTAACATATTTTAGAAAAATATTTTTAAAAACTCTAAACATTCTGTGAGACGTGGATCGATTAATGTGAGGGGCTGACGTACGTCGATCGATCCACGTGAGGGGCTGACATACGTCGATCGATCCACGTGAGAGATTGACGTCTCACAGTAACTTTTGGTTCTTCTCAGTACAACATGGATCGATCCACGTGAGGGGCTGACGTACATCAATCGATCCATGTGTCTCTACCTGAGAGATCCACGTCATTTTTCTTCACTTTTTCATCCTTTAATCACTTATAACACCATATGTGACATTTCTAAGTATTCACTACTTAAAATCATGACTTTGAAAATTATCCAAACATATTTCTCAACAAAGAACACACTCTTTCTCAGACCATCACATTCAACGTTATTTAACCTTATAAAAGCGCAAGACGCTATAAATTCACCTAGTTGTGGAGACCCAAAAGCAGATGACCCGACGCGGCCCAAGAGACGCGGGTCGTTTCCTCAACACTGGCTCAGGCCTTGGGTGACCATCGGTGTGATCCATCCGGATAAGGTCAAAGAGGGTCAACTTGGTCATCTATTGTCTGGGCCCAGTAGTGGCCATCCCACCACCAAGCATCTTAGCTTAGCTACACAAATTAAACCAAGCAAAGACCTGGCATGCGTCACCTTCTAGTATGGTTCAACTCAGCCTCAGCTGTCATCTCGGAACAAAAACGCACCTCAGCCACACACCATAGGTTGGTTATGGACCTGGTGCCTCAACTTCACTGCTCAGCGACACTATCTATTAGAGTAGGTACCAATAAGCGATTTAGCCATGCGATGTGACACATGACACCACCTGACAAACATGCTAAAGCAGCTCATCAACAAGACATGTCACATGGCACTCAATCTCTCCTCAACATGCATTGACTGTCCATATCATATAAAAGTGCAGAAAACATCCCACAGAGGACCATGTTCAATTTATTGAGCAAAAAATCCAAACCACAAACACATAAAAATTAGACATGTTTCTCTAATATTCCAACATGCAAACATGGTGTAACTAATAACTGACTTGAGCGTCAGAACATTTTGCTCCGGAGCCTCTAACATTGTTCAAATTGTATAGATTTCTTAGAACGTTAGTTCTAATAACAAACTACATTTGTACAAGACTTTGATGATTTTTTTTCTTCTTAGATCATCCATGATACAGGTGAAGATTCACCACAAAAAGTGTACACCTACTTAGGGGGTTGGAATTTGTTGCCTCCGGAACATCATGAAAATTTTTGCAACAAATTCTGAATGAACTAAATTAGTTATATTTTAAATTTTTATCCCAAATTTAGTCGACTAATGAAGCAGAACCGTACTTCTGCAAAATCAAAAAGAACCTCTACAACCTGGTAAACACAAACCTGTCTTTTTTTTTTGTTGTCTTGATTGATTAATGATGGTATGAATAATGATACTCTAGCTGCTTTCACAAACTTAGAAGCAAACGAAAACAACATTCTGATGAAAAAAAACCGGCCCCGGCCCCTCATGTCCCGAAAACCTCCTCCTTCCCGCCCCCCTCCCCTTTTCCCTCTGCGCCGAGGCTACACAAACCAGATTTCTCTTCTTGTCCCTTCCATGAAAGTCAATGTCTTGCATGTTCAATGATGGTATAAATAATGGTACCTTAGCTGATTTAAAAAAAAATTTAAGGTAAACGAAACGGACATTTTGGCAGTTTACTATGGAAAAAAAATAAAAACCTGCCCAAGTCTGCTGGACTTACAATTTGCATGAGTAGATCCCAATTGTAAAATATGTTGGGATCAATTAGAGATACGTGTAATGCGCAGCACATTGATAATATTTATACGAATTAATCATAAGGTGGACGTTATGTATGATATTATTATATGTCACATATGTCACATAATAATATTAATTATTACGTATAACATCCACACGTTAAGTGATCATCAGGTATGTTCGTGGATGTATAGTATGGTCTAAAATGGAAGCTCCGAATATGTAGAAAGTCATATGGTCAGAGACCACGATAGATGGGCTCAAAGTACAATGACCATAACGTGCACAATGTTTGGTCTCTGAGGGGTGACAACCAACGTGTGGCTAATAGATAAATGCTGGTACATAAATTAAGCATTAAATAATATTTAATAATGAATATTAGATAATAATATTTATTATTAAATAACATTTGATAAAGGATAAAGATAACTTGATGATAGTATCAAGTATATCCCTAGGTATCTTGGATAAGGAAATCTCTATCTATAAAGGACGAGGGCTTGGTTTCAGACAAAAACATTGAACCCTATACCCATCAGGATTCTTCCTTTCTCCCTCTATATAAAGGACGAGGCCCCTTCACCTCCTCATACAATGTTCCAACCGTTGGCCATAGAGGGTTCAGTGAGGGTGTGCAATTCTTTTTCTATAAAGGCCACACTGACTAGCCTCTCCATCAGGTATAACAGTAAATTGTTGAATCCGTTTAAAGGGTGCATCAACAATTGGTGGGAGGTCGTGAATCCTTAGATCACGCCAGATTTATCATCGGAGCAGCCGCAGTTCAACATGTTCATATTAACATCAGCAATGGAGCAATGTATATTTTTCGCATTTTGTTACTTTGCTATTGATTCGATTAAACAATCCAATTCAGGAATTTATTAAATTAAATCCAACAAAAAGAATGATAATAATAAAAAGAATGATAATAATAAATAATGAATAACGTGGGTGTGTGCATGTGTAGCCGGGGATTGGGGGCTGGGGGAGAAATAGTTTGATTAAGTTTTTTTTAAAAAAAAAGAGAAAAAAAAAGGATAACAATTTAAATATAACTAATCTATCATATCCCTAATTTCCCTCAACAACTCTCCCTAAGTTATCGCACTCATATCTCCTTAAAACAAAGGAACTCTCTCTCCCTCCCCTCCTAGTTATTGCAATCGGCCAAGACCAGTAGAAGAAGAGGGAAAAAACGTGAGGATTAAGGGAGGGAAGGAAGAAGGAAAAATATATAGAGTAAGGCCAACGAGACCCCCAAATCCGAGTTATAATCCGTTAATCCTATTCATTTTAGCGTCAATCGTTGTATGGGCCTCTTCCTCCTCAAACGGGTATCATACATGCATGCTTTAATGGTATATAAATGTGGTTCATTGTTTTTATGTGTTTAAAATGTAAATTTTGTATTTGTTTATATTAGGAAAAGCATGAGATGATTGATTTACGGCTTTTATGTGTGTGTATGTGTATGAATTTGGTGGTAGGATGGGATTAGAATAAATAATACCCTTGAATGAATTCAAAAGATTTGAAATTTTCATGCTTGGAGTTGTTTAAAATTTCGTTTTGGCCTTAGAATAGGATCACATAGCTTAGAAATAGGAAAATATTTGATCTGGGATGAAAAACTCGATCGGGAAGGTGGCGCGTGTGCTGGAATGGCCGCGAGTGGCCTTCACGTGTGCGCATGGGCTTCCATGCGCCGTCTAACAAAAAAAAGAAAAAAAGCCGGCGCAGCGGGCTGGCCTGCCAGTGGGCGAAGCGGGGCTGACCCCTAGCAGGCTGGCTGACTAACGGGCTGCAGACCATGCTGTTATCTAATATATATTAAAAAAAGGGGCAGACGGGCAGAACGGCCAACGGGCAGGGCCGGATGGCCAGCGGGCCAGGCCGAAGGTAGGCCGACCCAATTAACTTAATAAATAATAAAAGAAAAGGGGCCGCTGGTGGGCGGGCTAACTGCAGGCCGGGCTAGGGATTAAGGACACGGCCGGATTTCGGCCTGTCTAAAAAAAGGGGAAAAGTTTATTTATTATTTAATTAAGTAATTTCTAAATATTTAGAAATAGTAAATAAATGTTTTAAATTCCAGAAAAATAAGATTAAATATCAGAAAATTCTAAATAAATTCCAAAGAAAATAAAATGCTAAAATTAAATTATTTCTACTTAATTTATGAATTTTGGTAAATTTAATTAATTAAAAATAAATAGTGATAAATAGAATTAAATAAAAAAATATGGCGGAAAATAATAGAAAATTCTAGAAAATTTATACAAGCTAAGAAAAAATACGGTAGTGATCAACAATAACTTTTCACTAATCGGAAAATTTATGAAACCAAATATTGAGTGCCGGAGATGGTGAGGATGCGCGTACGTGCCTTAGGCGACTTTGTTGTTGCATTCATAGCACGTGCATTGAATTTGGAGTGGGATGAGATGTACAGGTCTCAGACGCTCGAGTGGAGTGGATTATGGTATATGGGCCATGAGCACTCGGTTATAGTGGATCGTGGTGTATGGGCCACGAGCATCGGTCACGGTGGATTGTAGTGTACGGGCTACAAGCATCCAGTCAATCCCAGGATCATGCATTGCTTGTAGGTCTAGGGACATATTGCGTGACATGATTCTTGTTGCGCGTGACACGTGAATGAATGCATGCATCACGTAGTTGTGCATTTTTATATGGAGTGTTTTACTTACCGCATTTACTTTATTTTATGCATGTTATACTATATTTATGTGCTATGTGGTTATATCATTTCGGTATACCCGTCTTTTAATGGTTTGAGGTGGGCATCTACTGGGTGATTTTTGCCACTCACTCCTTTCCCAGGTGAGCTGGATGAGGACTACGAGCATATCTTTGTTGAGGACGGGACGGACATAACTGAGTGGGCTGGTTAATAGCTGCATCTAGGATATGAGGGGACTCTGTAGCCGACTGTTCTTATTTATCTTTTGGGGATCTTCACAGACATCTTTATTACTTTTAGTATCAAAATTTTTATTCAGTAATGTAACGATATTTATTTGAGTTAAATTTAAGTTATAATTTTACGTTTCCGCAAAAAAAATTCCAACGTCATTTCTGACATGGAAGAAGTTGACTCGACGCCTTGTATTCTCCTTAGCAAGATACGACGGGTGCACTATTTCCGATGCTAAGGCTCGAGAGCGCGGCACTACAGGCGGTAACAGAGCCGAGGCTTCAGATCTGCTCGAAAACGCAGGATTAACTAGATCACTAGACAAAAGTTATGATCTTTTGTAAAATGACAACTTGACCCCTAACAAACAAAGTAGACTTAAGTAATGATTTAGACTTAAGTTATGATCGAGTCATGGGAGGTGTGTGCCTATGGTGAGCTTTTCTTGTCTAATTACCGATTTATCAGAGTTCAACCTTTCATCTTGCTATTGACTAATCTGAATTCTTCTCATAAACTTGAAATACAAAAAATGCCTTCACGACGTGAGCCGCCAGCTGGAAACGAAGGACACGATGGTGACGATCATCAGGGTCAGGGGACCATTCCTCATGTCCTTGCAGATACCCTGGCCATGCTGACTACATTGGTGGCTCAGTAGCAGATACAGATGGCTCACCTACAGCAGCAGCACGAACAGTAGCAGCAGCCACCACCACCACCCCAGGGGCTTCGATTTTTTTATCGGGAGATGCAGAACTCCTGGATACCTATGTTCAGGGGTACCACTCGACCAGAGGAGGCAAAGATGTGGCTCAAGAATGTGTCTGAGCAGTTGAGGTTGCTGCAGGTCCCGGATGGCCTGAAGGTGGATGTGGTGGTACCATTCTTGGAGGATGATGCAGAGCAATGGTGGAAGGGTGTGGTACGATGACTGACTACACCGCCGACATGGACCCAAATTAGGGGGGTACCAGAGGCACTACGTTCCTGAGAGTGCCATTGAGAGGAGGATGACAGAGTTCCATCTCCTGACATAGGGGTCCATGACTGTGGACTAGTATTCTAAGAGATTCCATGCACTTGGGAGATACATGCCTGCCATCATGGATAACGAGAAGGCGAAGATGCTGAAGTTCAAGACCAGCTTGAGCTCCCGCATTTAGTCATTCATCATTTGCGCCCGGCCTACCACTTTTGAGTAGTTGCTGGAGGTGTGTCGTGAGATCGAATGTGATCTCGTGAGGGTTGTAGCGGTCGACAGGGCTAAGAGACCGCGATAGGAGTTTCGTTATGGGAGGTCCTGGAGATGGCTGAAGATTCCATGCCGCCACCCGACTAGGCGATCTTTCAGGGCACCACAGCAGGGGCAGGGATCAGCGTCTCGGCCATTGATGATTGAGGGTCCCGCAGCGATGGCGGCACAGCCACTCACCCCAGAATGTGCACAGTGTGGGCAGTCACACACAAGTCAGTGTTGGAGGGCTCAACAAGTTTGCTACAACTGTGGCAAACAAGGACATTATGCCAGAGATTGTCCTACACCGGCACAAGCACCTCCGTCATAGAGTCAGATGCAGCAGAGAGGAAAAGGCAAGACCAACGCTCGTGTGTATGTCATGACAGACACTAAGCTACAGGAGGTCGGAGACGTAGTTACAGGTACTTTTAATTTAAGCGATTTCTATTTTAAAGTCTTAATTAAATATTACCTTTTGTTTTGATGATTTGTGCTATATGTATAACCATGAACCTGTTAGGTGAGATATTAATTAACCAAGTCCCAGCATACGTTCTATTCGATAGTGGCGCCAGCCACTCTTTTGTTGCCAGGAGATTCATCAAGAACTTGAGTATTCTACCAGAATGGCTTGAGATCCTTTATCGTGTTCAAGCCGCCGGCAATCAGGTGCTAGTATCCCATTATCAGTGCAAGGAATGCCAGTTGGAGATTGATGAGCTAGAGTTCTCTGCAACCCTGATTCCGATCCAGATGCAGGATTTCGACATTATTCTGGGCATGAATTTCTTAGCGAGATATCATGCTACCATCGACTGTCGCCAGAGACAGGTCAGTATGCATACACCGGATAAGCAAGAAACCATCTTCCAGGGAGATGTCAAATTGAAGAAGTCATCCAGGAAGATCTATATGACCGCATCACAGGCTTCTCGGGAATTGACGAAAGGAGCTGAGGGTTTTCTTGTTTACGCTTTAAATGCCAGTGCGGAGACTCCATCGATTGAGGACATTCCGGTAGTACGAGAGTTAAGGATGTCTTCTCTGATGAGCTACCAGGGTTACCCATGTGCAGGGAAGTAGAGTTCGAGATGGATCTTATACCCAGAGCCGAACAGATCTCGAAGGCGCGATACAAGATGGCACCAATAGAGTTAAAGGAGCTTGAGGAGCAGTTGCATGAGTTGATGGACAGAAAGTTCATCAGGCCTAGTGTTTCACCCTGGGGAGCACCAGTATTGTTTCTGAAGAAGAAAGACGACAGTATGAGGCTATGCATCGACTATCATGAACTTAATAAGATCAAGATAAAGAATAAATATCCACTACCGAAGATCTCCGATCTATTTGATTAGTTGAAGGGTGCCAAAGTGTTCTTGAAGATTGACCTTCGATCAGGCTACCACCAGTTGAGGATTAAGGCGGAAGATATAGCAAAGATGGCGTTCTGCACTTGATATGGGCACTACGAGTTTCTTGTAATGCCATTTGGACTGATGAATGCACCTGCTTCTTTCATGGATTTGATGAATACAGTATTCAGAGAGCAGTTGGATCGATGCATGGTAGTGTTCATCGATGACATTTTGGTGTATTCACCTGACAGGGAGACACATGCTGAACAGTTGTGGGAGGTTTTGGAGATCCTTAGGAAGAAGAAGTTGTATGAAAAGTTCAGTAAGTGCGAGTTCTGGTTGAAAAGTGTGACATTCCTGGGCCACGTGATTTCTATGAAGGGCATTTCTGTTGACCCGAAGAAGATAGAGGCGATTACAGAACGGTCCTGACCCACTAATGTCACTGAGTTATGCAGTTTCCTTGGACTTGCTGGATATTATCGTAAATTTGTGGAGGGATTCTCGAGGATCGCATCACCACTGAGTCGATTGAGTCAGAAAAAGACCAAGTTTGTATGGACCTCCGAGAGAAGAGCTTTGCGAAGTTAAAGCAGAGGTTGACGACTGTGCCAGTATTGGCACAACCCTCCAGCACTGAAGGGTTTTTCATCTATAGCAACGCCTCAAAGAATGGGCAGTATATGTATATGAATTTTAATTTACCATTATGTACATATCAACTCTAGCCTAACACTTCCGTTGCAGGATGCATGTTAATACAGGGAGATAGGGTTATCGCATATACTTCGAGACAATTGAAGCAGTATGAGCAAAATTACCCGACTCACGATTTAGAGCTTGCAGCGGTGGTGTTTGCGTTAAAAATATGGCGCCAATATCTATATAATGTGAAGTGCGAAGTCTTTACTGAACATAAGAGCTTGAAGTATTTATTCTCGCAGAAAGAACTGAAACATGCATCAGAGGAGAAGTCTTGAACTATTGAAGGACTATGACTTGACCATCAGTTATCATCCGGAGAAGGCAAGCTGGATTGCAGATGCCTTGAGTAGAAAGTCCAGTCACGCCAGACAGACGTTGTTGGAGATGAAGATGGCAAAAATTTGATCTTGACATTGTTGACTCCACTACTAATGTTCTGGCAGCGTTGATTATTACACCATCTCTGGTTGAGCCGATTAAGGAGGCACAGAAGGAGGATGTGACGCTTAGGGATATCCGAGAGAGGATGTTGACCAGTCTGATTGAGGGCTTTCAGATACATGATGATGGCAGTATTTGGTACCAAGGAAGGCTGTGTGTGCCTGATGATGAGGATCTAAGGAAGGAATTGTTGAAGGATGCACACAATCGAAGTTGTCAATTCATCCAGGTGCTATGAAGATGTATAATGATCTAAAGAAGCATTATTGGTGGAGTGTCATGAAGAGGCACATCGCTGAGTACATTGAGAGGTGCCTCGTTTGTCAGCAGTTTAAGGAAGAGCATCAAAGGTCGAGAGGTTTGATGTTGATGTTGGAGATACCCGAGTGGAATTGGGAGCATGTGACGATGGATTTTGTTGTAAGTCTCTCTAAAACAAGAAACGACAACAACATGATCTGGGTGATTGTTGATTGATTGACGAAGTCTGCTCACTTCCTACCTGTACCTAGTGATGTGACCTTGAAGAGATTGGTGACGGTGTACATTGATGATATTGTCAGTCTTCATGGGGTTCCACTCAGTATAGTCTCAGACCGTCATCCGAGACTCACTTCTAGATTTTGGTCAGCATATCAGAGAAGGTTGGGGACGGAGCTATGGTTGAGCACTGTCTTTCATCCTTAGACAGATGGGCAGTCCGAGAGGACTATTCAGACACTGGAGTACATGTTAAGTGCATGCGCATTGGACTTTAAGAGGAACTGAGATGGTATGATCAAGCTAGTTGAGTTTTCCTACAATAACAATCATCACAGTGCCATCGGCATGGCACCCTTTGAGGTGCTCTACAGACGTAAGTGCAGGTCTCCTGTTCATTGGGACGAGGTCGGTGAGTGTGTTATTACTGGTCCTGAGTTGGTTGAGCAGACTAGAGAGAAATTGAAGTTGACACGTGATAGACTTAAGATTGCTCAAGACAGGAGCAAGAGTTGGGCGGATTCAAAGAGACGTCCTCTAGAGTTCGCTGTGGGCGAGAAGGTGTACTTGAGGATGTCGCCCATGAAGGGGTTACACATTTTGGTTCGAAGGGTAAGCTGAGGCCTCGTTACAGTGGTCCATATGAGGTACTCGAGAGAGTCAGTACCTTAGCTTACCAACTAGCATTACCTCCTGCCTTGGCCCAGGTACATAGTGTATTCCATGTTTCTTAGTTGAGGAGATATGTTCGAGATCCAAGCTATATTCTAGAGGCGCCGCCGTTGAGGGTTCGACCGGACACGGCATATGAGGAGACTCCTATCAGGATCGTGGATCGTAAGGATCAGGATATGAAACACCAGGTCATCCATTATGTTAAAGTTAAGTGAACCAATCATACGAAGCGCAATGCAACTTAGGAACTCGAGAAGCAGATACGAGAGAGATATCCACAGCTCTTCGATTAAGGTACGTCAAGTTTCAAAAACAAAACTTCTTATAAGGGGTGTAGAGTGTTACAACCGAAGGAAAAAAAGAATGATGATAATAAATAATGAATAACGTGGGTGTGTGCGTGTGTAGCCGGGGATTGGGGGATGGGGGAGAATTAGTTTAATTAAGTTTGTTTTAAGAAAAAAGAAAAAAAGGATAACAATTTAACTATAACTAATCTATCCTATCCCTAATTTCCCTCAACAACTCTCCCTAAATTATTGCACTCATATCTCTTTACAACAAAGGAACCCCCTCTCCCTCCCCTCCTAGTTATTGCAATCGACCAAGACCAATAGAAGAAGAGAAAAAAACGTGAGGCTTAAGGGAGGGGAGGAAGAAGGAAAAAATATATAGAGGAAGGCCAACGAGACCCCCAAATCCGAGTTCTAATCCGTTAATCCCATTAATTTTAGCGTCAATCGGTGTAGGTGCCTCTTCCCTCTCAAACGGGTATGATACATGCATGCTATAATGGTATATAAATGTGATTCATTGTTTTTATGTGTTTAAGATGTAAATTTTGTATTTGTTTATATTAGGAAAAGCATGAGATGATTGGTTTATGGCTGCTATGTGCGTGTATGTATATGAATTTGGTGGTGGGATGTGATTAGAATAAAAATATCCTTGCATGAATTCAAAAGATTTGAAATTTTCATGCTTGGAGTTGTTTAAACTTTCGTTTTGGCCTTAGAATAAGATCACATAGCTTGAAAATAAGGAAAAATTTGTCTAGGATGAAAAAATCGTTCGGGAACGCTGGAATAGCCTCGAGTGGCTTTCACGCAGGCGCATGGGCTGCCACGTGCCATTTAACGAAAAAAAGAAAAAAGGCCAGCGTAGCGGGCTGGCCTGCCAGCGGGCGAAGTGGACCGGCTGACTAACAGGCTGCAAACCAGGTCCGTTATCTAATATATATTAAAAAAAGAGGCAGACGGGCAAGCCGGCCAACGGATTGGGCTAAATGGCCAGCTGGCCGGCCCGAAGGGAGGCCGACCCAATTAACTTAATAAATAAAAAAAGGAAATGGGGCCGCTGGCGGGCGGGCCTAACCGCGGGCCGGTCCAGGGATTAAGGACAGGGCTGGATTTCGGCCTGTTTAAAAAAAAGTGAAAATTTTTATTTATTATTTAATTTAATATTTTTTGGATATTTATAAATAGTAAATAAATGATTTTAAGTTCCTGAAAAATAAAATTAAATACCAGAAAATTCTAAATAAATTTCAGAAAATATAAAATGTTACAATTAAATTATTTCCACTTAATTTATGATTTTTGGTAAATTGTAGTCATTAAAAATAAATAGTAATAAATGGAATTAAATAGGAAAATATAAGGAAAAATAATAGACAATTCTGGAAAATTTATGCAAGATAAGGTGGTAGTGATAAACAATAACCTTCCACTAATTGGAAAATTTAAGAAATCAAATATTGAGTGCCGAAGATGGTGAGGATGGGCGTACGGCCCCTATACGACTTTATTGTTACATTCATGGCACGTGCATTGTATTTGGAGCGAGTTGAGATGTACGAGTCTCAGACGCTCGAGTGAAGTGGATTGTGGTGTACTGGACATGAGCACTCGATTATGGTGGATTGTGGTGTACGGGCCACGGGCATCGGTCAGGATGGATTGTAGTATACGGGCTACAGGCATCCAGTCAATCCTGGGATAATGCATTGCATGTAGGTCTAGGGACATATTGCATGACATGATTTTTTGTGGAGTGCTTTATTTACCGCATTTACTGTATTTTATGCATGCTATATCATATTTATGTGCGATGTATTTATATCATTTCAGTATGCATGTTTTGTATTGGTTGGAGGCGGGCATCTACTGGGTGATTTTTGCCACTTACCCCTAATTTCCCGGGTGCCGGATGAGGACTACAAGCATATCTTTGTTGAGGAGGGGACGTACATAGCTGAGTGGGCTGGTTGATCGCTACATCTAGGATATGAGGGGGCTCTACAGCCGACTGTTCTTATTTATTTCTTCGGGATCTTCACAGACTTCTTTATTACTTTTAGTATCATAATTTTTATTTAGTAATGTAGCGATATTTATTTGAGTTTAATTTAAGTTATAATTTTACGTTTCTGCGAGAAAAAAATTTTCCTACGTCATTTCTGACACGGAAAAAGTTGACTCGACGCCTGGTATTCTCCTTAGCGAGATACGGCGGGTGCACTGTTTCCGATGCTAAGGCTCAAGAGCAGGGCGCTACCATTTAAATGTCCATCATTGGCAATTACATGTTTTTTCTTCTCGAGCGAAACAATTACTTAGTTTAGATAAACATTCTGCCATAAGATGCAATATATATTTGGTTTAAAACATCCAAGACTGATTAAGATCACTACGAATATTAGTGAAATTGGTTAACCCCTGTGCATTGAACCGTAGCATAATCATAAAATATACCAACTTTGTTATATATTTAAGATGATATGCGGTAAATACATAAGCCCACATCAATTTTATACTGAGATAAAATCTTGACACTAACTTAAAAGCAATCAATATTATTACCTAGTAATGCCTTGCTTACTAGGTTGCGTCAAATACAAAAGACCAACATTAGTATCACTTCAAAACATAAAGCTCATTGCCTCATGGTTAAGTTGACGCTCTTTGAAAACTTTGTTGGGATAATTCAAATCAAACGAAATTGACTTCTGTACAGTTTTGACTGTTGTGAAGTAAAGCAGTGGCCGACCTGCCGAGTTCAGGGTAGGCTGGATCGATCTGCCAAGTCAAGATAGTTCAGATAGTGCAATTGAGTTTGCGTTTTGAACAGTCAGCCCACCTGCTGGCCTGAACTGAATAACACTTCAGAAAAGTAGTTCTGCGTTATTAACTTTCCAGTCGAGCTGAACTGAAGTCAGATTGATCAGACAAATAAGACCATCCCAGTAAGCAAAATTTCATTTGCGTTCCGGACTGATGACCGACTTACCGACCTCGGCATCTCAGCACAGCTGAACAAACAGTTGTACTTTTAGCCGCTCCAGCCGAGCTCAGCACACTAGCAGAGCTCAGCACGGTAGTGCTGCAGAACAACAAATATTCTCAGCCAAACAGCAGAGCTCAGCTTAGCAAATAACCTCAACAGCTCAGCTGAGTAGAGATCCGAGGTGAGTACAGGACTTTGTCTTTAAGACGTGTTGCTCTGATATCCGGTATAAAGATCTTCATTCGTGCGTAAACCTATTGTATACCACCACTGATAAACACCCGAATAAGCGATATTCACCGGTCCAAGGGCACCCCCTCGAGTAAAAGCTTCCACAGCAGGTTGACCGAAATGCGGATCCCAAATTGCATGAGAAATGGGTCTTACATGTAAAGGGTCTTGTACCCATGATTCAAAATTTCCTTGCCAAGCTACATGAAACAGATTTCCAGAAGTCCACAGAAAAATTATTGCTAATTGACCGAAGTGAGAAGAAAAAATATTCTGATAAAGACGTTCCTCAGTAATATCATCATGACTCTCGAAGTCATGCGCGGTAGCAATACCAAACCAAATACGACGAGTTGTGGGGTCCTGAGCTAATCCTTGGCTAAACCTTGGAAATCTTAATGCCATAATGCCTTTCAAATCCTCCTGAGCAATCATCTCCTAGGATACAACGGAGTTAGTTCAGACGAGCGATACTGCAGCGTATGAACTCAAACAAACCTATAAGCTGTCCTAAACTTCTTGGATTACTGGAAATGCAGTGTGTTTGTGTATGGGGGAGAATGAATATGCAGAGAGAGATTGCAGAGAAGAGGAAACGTCTGAAGTTTTCTGAATTAAGTGTGAGTGACCACAAAGGTCAGCTTGACAACTATTTATCGGAAAATTATGAGGTCAGTATGTTACAGTCAGTTCAACCACAACTGTAGGATCAGATTCATGCTCGGCCTGAACCCTTGGATCAAATAACTGCACCAGTTCTGCCCTCAAACGTCAGATCAAATAACTGTTCAATTTGAACCGTCAGATCATAACAAATTCAGGCCAGCTCGGCACAGTTAAATCTCAACAACTTTTTAAAATTTAACTTAGCCTATCTAAACAATCTGGAGAGTTTTAAACTCCACAAACTTCACCCCAGCTGATAAGATCTGACCCGCTGCTACAGAACCTGACCTGCAGTGCAGTCTGCAGCCCGGCCTATAGCCCACTTTGCAACCTGAGCCTATCAGGTCCGCAGCTCAGCCTGACACCTGAGCCCCGCAGGTCTGTAGCTCAGTATGCAACCTGAGCCCATGCCCAGGCACGGGCTGAGCTAAACTGATTTTTCCTTTTAATTTGAGCATTAATTTCTCATTCATCCGGTATCGGATTTGAGTGATTCAAAAGCCTAAAATTATCGCATAGATAATAAGGATTTATTAGTTTCTGCTAATCATTATTAAAAATAATCATAATCTTAGCTCAAAGTACGTTGCTAACCACAGTTTGTAACTTGGCCCAAATTCAATTTCTTTCCATTTTCTCCAGCAATCCCCCACATGAATGGGAATTAAGGCAAATGTTTATTCAGACTTTATCGAGAATTATGACAAGAAAATGTTGCATCAGAAGAGGTAGTTTCTTGCTTTGAACCTTTCTTAGTGACATACTATCGGATCCAGAACTAACTGGTCTTTGTTGTGAACCTAGAGAATATTACTCACACAACTTTCCTTTTAACACCTTTTCGGTTCTCATGATTGTGCTCGTTTTGGCCATGAACTGCCTAGTTTCAGAAAGTATTTTAGAGAACTATGGCCTGACAAAATTCTCATAGAACGGCCACACTTCACACTTACACAGGTTTTTCCTATCAAGAGTATTATGCCATACCCCACTTGATATATCAAGATATAGGAACAATTAAAAGCTTCAGCTTGCCCTTATTATTTCTGCAGACAACACTTTTATTTAACATAATGGGTAAGTGCTCACTGATCGTTCATAACTTAGTTGTCCCATTCCAAAGCCATTTAGCCTCTTCCCTGGCTATATCAGTGCTATAAACTCCGCTTTCATAGTGGAACGAGCTATGCACGTTTGCTTCGTGGATTTCTACGACACATCATCTCCACCAACAATGAATAAATATCCATTGATGGACTTAGAATCTTTACTGTCAGATATCCAGTTGGCATTACAATAGCCATTGATGGACTTAGAATCTTTACTGTCAGATATACAGTTGACATTACAATAGCCTTCCAATACTGCTGGATATCTCGAGTAACGTAATCCAAGATATTGTGTATCCTTCAAGTATCTCATTACTCTATTTAGAGCATTCCAATGATCATTACTTGGATTACTGTTAAACCTGATCAGTTTGTTCACCGAACATGCTAAGTCTGGTATTGTACAGTTCGTTATGTACATCAGACTTCATATTACTTGCGAGTACTCCACTTGAGCTACTGGCTCGTCTCAGTTCTTCCTTAAGTATATACTTAACTGGAAGTGAGTCTTTATAGGTTTCACATCAAGCATATTGAAACGTTTTAAAATAGATTCAATATAGTGAGTTTGTGATAACGCGAGTCCTTTGGCTATCCTAGAAATTTTAATTCCTAGAATAACGTTGGCAACTCCCATATCCTTCATATCGAAGTTCCTCGTTAACATCTTCTTTGTATTTAGGATGATGTCACAAGTATTGTTATTGCTTAGCATGTCAAATAGATACATCCTATCACATACGCATTCTGTGTGTTCTTGATGTAGACACACTTGTCACACTCATTGATCTTGAAACCATTAGCTACCATAGCTTGATCAAATTTCAAGCGACACTGTTTAGGCGCTTGCTTAAGTTCGTACAACAACTTAACAAGTCTACAGACTTTTGACTCTTGTTTTAGAACAACAAACCCTTTGGGTTGTTCCATATAAATTTCTTTTTCCAACTCACCATTCAGAAAAGCAGTCTTCACATCCATCTAATGGACTTCCAAGTTATAGTCTCCAGCGATAGAAACTAGCACTCTTATAGAGGTGATCTTAGTTACTGGTGAGTAGGTGTCAAAAAAGTTATAGTCTTCCTTTTATCGATAGCCTTTAACTACCAACCTGGACTTGTACTTTTCAAAAGACTCATCCTCTTTATCTTCTTCTTGAAAATGCACTAGCACCCGAGTGGTTTACCTCTCGGTGCTAGGCCAACCAACTCGCAAGTGTGATTCAGAAGAATCGAGTCTATCTAACTGTTAATTGCCTCTTTCCAGAACAGAGCTTCTAGATTTGACATTGCCTCGAAAAATGTGCTTGACGCGTTTTCTACTATACTAGTTAGAATATCCGGTCCAAGCGAAGTTGGCATTCTGGCACGCTTGCTTTAACGAAGATCTTCATTTCTATGAGGAATCGCCTCATGCTTCCGCTTACCAGTACTCGTTTCTTCTTTGTTTTTGTCTTTTCTCGGAAAGACATCTTCGAAGAACACTGCATTCCTCAACTCTATGACAACGTTTTTATGTATGTCAGGAATATCCGATTTGTGCACCAAGAAACGACATGAACTATTGTTTATCGCATATCCTATGAATATGCAGTCAACCGTCTTAGACTCAGTTTTAACTTGTCTTGGTTTAGGTACAGCAAACTTTGCCAGACACCCCTACACTTTCAAGTATTTGTAGCTAGGCTTGTGGTCTTTCCAAGGCTCGTATGGGGTTTCATCCATCTTCTTAGATAGAATTCTATTCAAAATGACGTTAGCTGAGAGAATGGCTCCCCCCCACAAGTTTGGAGGTAAGCCCGAACTTATCAGCATAGCATTCATCATCTCTTTTAGAGTTCGGTTTTTGTGTTCATCAATACCATTCGATTGAGGCGAATATGGTGCAGTCGTTTGATGAATAATGCCATGTTCTGAACATAATTCATTAAACGATGTATCATATTCGTCACCTCTATCACTACAGATTACTTTAATTCGTTTGCTAAGTTGATTCTCAATTTCATTTTTATAGTCGTTGAAAGCACCAATGGCCTCGTCTTTTCTGTTTAGCAAGTAGATGTAACTGTATCGTGTACAAGTGTCGATAAAAGTTACAAAATACTTTTTACCACCTCTCTTTTGCACAAACTTTAAATCACATATATCTGTATGAATTAAATCCAAAGGTTTAGTTTTCCTTTCAATTGAAGGAAATGGCGCCTTTGCCATCTTTGCTTTAACATGTAATTAGCATTTTTCATTATCAAAATTTAATTTGGGTAATCAGTAAACATTAACCATTCATTGTATTGCTTTATAATTCAAATGTTCCAAACAAAAATGCCATAAAGAAGAAGATTCAAGCATGTAAACCGAAGAAGAAGCATTATTATTGGCCTCTGTAGGCAAATCTCTCTTGGGTATTATAGTGATGATATTCAATTTAAACATCATGTTCGACAAGTACCCCTTTCCCAAATACATGTCTTTTTCAAATAAATAAATTTATTAGACACTAACACTAGTCTAAAACCATACATGACTAGAAGAGATCCAAATACTAAATTCTTCCGAATGTCAGGAATGTGCAGCACATTTTGCAGAGTCAGATGCTTCTCCGAGGCGAGCTTCAGAACAACTTTACCCTCGTCTTCGATCTTCGATGAGGCCGAGTTCTCCATGTAAATTTTTTCGTTGTTTCCGCGCTAGTACTCCGTGAACATCTCTATGCTGGAGCAGACATGTCTTGTGTCGCCAGTATCGAGCCACCATTCTCGCATGTCCCCACAGCATTACACTCTCAGACCACCCCGTAGAGATTCAAATCATCCACGCATCAACGATGTTTGCCTTTGCCTTGGTCTGCTTCTTCTTAGGCTTTTGGCATTCATTGCTGACATGCCCTTGAATGCAACGGTTTTAGCATTTTTCGGTGAACTTTTTAGCTATCTGCTTGCCTTTCTTGTTCACCCCAAGTTGGCCTTTCTTTTTCTTAGTCTCTGCAGCATGGACCTTGGCCAGACCAGTGATTGATTGTGACTTTTGTTCAGATCTTCGATTATCTTCCTCTATGCGGAGTCGGACAACTAGATCTTCCAATGTCATTTCCTTTCTCTTGTGCTTGAGATAGCTTCTGAATTCCCTCCACGAAAGAGGTAGCTTCTAAATCACTACAGCCACCACGAAAGATTCACTGAGCAACATGCCCTCCTCTTCCATCTCGGCTACCAACATCTGGAGTTCCTTAACTTGAGAAACAACCCTGCGAGAATCTGACATTTTGAAATCCAGAAAATTGGCCGACAATAAATTTCTTAGTGTCGGCATCTTCCATACGGTACTTCTTTTCCAAAGTCTGCCATAAAGACTTTGCCATTTTGTACGTGCAGTACAAACCATATAAGGAGTTCTCTAAGCACCATAGAATATGGATCAACAAACATAATTGTTGAAGTTACATGCTTCAATAATGAGTTTGTTTTGCATATTCTGAGTCTGGTCCTCCTCAGGATCCACCATAGGTCGGTTCTTGGTTAGAAATGTGGCCAACCCCATGGCAGTCAAGAAGAACATCATATTCTGCTGCCATCGTGTAAAGAAACTCCCGCTGAACTTCTCCGGTTTTTCCACTTGGTCCACCAGAAGACCCTGTGCAGGAGGAGCATGCATCGACACCCCAATATTTGGTGCCATTAGAGCATCACTATGAACATTAGCGCCTTGAACAGAGCTAGAGCTTGCATTCTCCATTCAGTTTCTATAACACGTCAGAAACAAACAAGAATCAGTACAGAATCAATATATCAATACGTCCTAAGAATTTTTGGGAGCAATTCCAGTCAAACAAAATTGGTTTCTGAACAGTTTTCTTATGAAGTAAAGTAGTGGCCGATCTACCAAGCTCATGGTAGGTTGGATCGATCTGCCAAGTCAAGGCAGTTCAGATAGCGCAATTGAGTTTGCTTTCTGAACAGTCAGCCGAACTGCCGACCTGAATTAAATAGCACTTCAGAACAGTAGTTCTGTGCTATCAGCCTTCCAGCCGAGCGGAACTGAAGTTATATTGATCAGACAGATCAGATCAGTCCAATCAATGCAAATGCATTTGCATTTTGGACTGATGACCGACCTGCCGACCTCGGCACCTCAGCACAACAGAACAACAGTTGTGCTTTCAGCCACTTCAGCTGAGCTCAGCACACCAGCTGAGCTCAGAACGGTAGTGGTGCAGAACAATAAATGTTCTCAGCCAAACAGCAGAGCTCAGCTCGGCAATAACTTCGACAACTTAGCTGAGCAGATATCTGAGGTGAATCCAGGACTATGTCCTTAACACATATTGCTCCGGTATACTGTGCCCAACTAGAAGGAGCAATCGTCTCACAGGATACAACAGAGTCAGTTCAGACGAGCGGCATTGTAGCGTATGAACTCAAATGAACCTATAAACTATCCTAAACTTCTCAGATTACTGGAAATGCAGTGTGTTTGTGTATGGGGGAGAATGAATATGCAGAGAGAGATTGTAGAGAAGAGGAAACATCAAAAGTTTTCTGAATTAAGTGTGAATGACGACAGAGGTCAGCTTGGCCACTAATTATAGGAAAATTATGAGGTCAGTGTATTACACTTAGTTCAGACACAGCCGTAGTATCAGACACTTACTCGGCATGAACCCTTGGATCAGATACCCATACCAGGGCTGCCCTCAGCCGTCAGATCAAATAACTGTTCAATCTGAGCCGTCATATCATAACAAATTCAGGTCAGCTCGGCACGGTTAAATCTCAACAACTTTTCAAAATTTAACCTTACCATATCTTGACAACCTGGAGAGTTTTAAACTCAACAAACTTCAATCCAATTGATAAGATTTGACCCGCTGCTACAACACCCAGCATGCAGTCTGCACCTCGTAGCTCGGCCTGTAGCCCAGTCCGCAACCTGAGCCTATCAGTTCTGCAGCTCAGTCTGCAACCTGAGCCCATGCCTAGACACGAGTCGAGTTGAGCTGATTTTTTTTACTTGAGCATTAATTTCTCATTCACCCGGTATCGGATCTGAGTGATTCAAAAGTCTAAAATTATCTGCCGTCGCGTAGATAACTAAAGACTCATTAAATTCTACTCATCATTAATGAAACTAATTATAATCTTAGCTCAAAGTACGTTGCTAACCACATTTTGCAACTTAGCTAAATTCAATTTCTTTCCATTTTATCCATCAACTTCAAGGATACCCGGTATCAATCTTGATTTCCAGGTACATAGACAGTCT
Source organism: Eustoma russellianum (assembly GCA_036186865.1). Classification (NCBI taxonomy): domain Eukaryota; kingdom Viridiplantae; phylum Streptophyta; class Magnoliopsida; order Gentianales; family Gentianaceae; genus Eustoma; species Eustoma russellianum. The sequence continues at coordinate 20,028,073 of AP025067.1, forward strand.
GAACAGGTTGTCAATTGATGATAAAATTCGAGCATTCAAAGTGTCTATTGTCACTTGATTTCCAAGTACATAGATTGTTTGAAACACAGGTGGAGAATTGATGATAAGGTGTGAGCATTGAATGTGTCTACAGTGTGATTGATCTTTGTTTAATAAATTATAAGTTTATAATCAACAATCTCGGAATTATAAGAAAATTCCAAGTAGCTTTGTGCATATTTTCATCAGGAATGCAGATGGAAAGATATAGAACTGCAATTGAGGGAGCTAAGAGGGTAGAAAAGGAGATTTAGATGTATTGTAATATATTAGACACATGTAGTTATTAATATAGGATCCATCTTTACTATGTATTTTACAACCCCTTCGATTTTATGAAATTTTTTTGGTATAACAATTTCACATTTTGTTCATGTAATATAGATAAATTTATATTTAAAGTTTTTGAAATGAATCACTAGCGATGATTCGACTT
>AP025067.1:20067742-20087741 GCA_036186865.1 Eustoma russellianum
TAATCATAATTTAATATTATTGTTTCTTAATTATCACGTTAATTTGACATATGTTGAATGAATAAAGGTCTGTTTTAGATAGAAATGGTGTGAAGTTATTAAATCTAACTTACTAATGATCTTATAAAGTTACATCCTTGAGTTTTATCATCCATTCCTACATTTACATTTTCTGAGGCAAGAATTTAACAATTGAAAGTGAGATCATGTTGTTGACGAATCGATAGCTTTTTATTTTTTCTTTCCTAATTTTTCTTAATTTGTTCCTTTTTTGACTTCCTAATTGCTTTCATAATGTTCTTATAATATAATGCTTCTTTCTGAAATTCATCTTGTTAACTATCCTATTCATCTATGATTACGATGTGAAATATATTATCTCCAGGTCATCTTCAATTGCCATAAGTCAATTTTTTTCTTCACTGATCCTCATTGTGTGAGCTTAAGAGTAGGTCATCACGTGTGATAACGTTTTCTTTAAAATAAAAATATAAAACATACAAGATGAACCAAACTCTAGTTTTCGAGGTAGAAAAAATGATATTCAAACCGAAAGATTGTAAAGGTGTTTCACAACATGTGATCACTTCCGTATTAAGTTCTTTTCTTCCGTGAGGTTATATCTTCTTTTCTGGCATAAAGGTTCTCATTTAAGTGGCAATTTGCAATGATCATTTCTTTTACACCTACGGTAGTTCTTTTCCTCTACCCTTGAAAGTTGTTCAGGAACATATTTGATGCTACCTTTTTTTTTTATGTCAATCTATTGAATCTTCTAACCGTTATGCTGTCTGCTCTTTTTTTTTGGTGCTTAATCGTGAACTTTCATTCGTCAAATATGTACAAGCGATTATCAATAAAAATTCATTAATTTCCAAACATAAAATCAGATAAATTTTCTTAATTGTGGGAATATGTAAAAAATAAAAATTCCTTATGGTAAATTGGTTAAATAACATGTTTTTCCAACTTGAAGTTCCAGTAACGTAATTGTCAGAATTTCACAATCAACAAGTGTAATTCAATGAGCAATAAACCAAAACAAGGAATCTTGAAATCAAGATCATATGAAGTATGAAGAGAAAGAAGGAAGTAGGAGAGAGAATGAATCTAGAGAGAGAAAATAGCTGCTCTTTCATTGAGAATCAAAATCTTGCTTACTGATTACAATGGCTTCGGATGATATGGCTGAATAAGGTAGATGCTAAGCAAAATTACAAAACAGGACAAACAACTAACTCCCTCATTCTATTTACTGAAGGGCATAAACGTCATTGCACGCATTTTAAACTTGCCGCTAAACAGATTGCGTCTTCCTTCTTCGTCATGTTAGCGCAGCTCGTCAACCTTCTCTGCCTTTCTTGAGTCATTCTTGTTACACATGCAATTTCCCTTTCAATTTCGTGTCCTCTTATTCCACATGCTTCAATTAAGTCTCATCCATTGACTTCCAGCCTCACACTACTTTCAATTCTTCCAGCAGTCAAGTGTTTGTGATGTTCATAAAACTGTTCGACAAATGCCACCAGTTGTCTTCACCTGCATACTTCGTATACCACTTCATCTTTCACACATCCCCACCCTCAAACCATGATTGCCATATAGTTTATGCACTCCAAAAGTTTTGATCAAATCACTGTAGCCGCCTTAAATTCAAATGGCTTTCGTAAAGATTGTCCCGCAACTTGTAGCTCAGTCCTAACAGGTATCAGTTTTAATCACTCCACCCCTGAACCTTTTCTCGAACAATGTTGGCAATACTATCTCTATATGTTTGTTCGCTCATGAAAAACTGGATTTTCAACAATGTGCATAGCACTTTTGCTGTCACAAAAAACTTCTACAGGCTTCTGTTCTTCTATCTACAAGTCCTTGGCTAGATACAGTAGCCACTGCACTTCACAAACCAATGTAGCTAAAGCACGTTATTCTGCTTCTGCAGATGACCTTGACACCGTGGTTTGTTTCTTCGCCTTCCAAGAGATCAATGAATCTCCTAGAAATACGCAATAGCCAGTGACACTTCTTCTTGTTTCTGTACACCAGCCCAATCTGAATCCACAAAGGCTCTAAGCTTTAATTCTGTGTTGATGAAAATAGAAGACCTTGTCCCACTGTTCCCTGATGTATCTCAGCAATCTATGGGCTGCTCTTAAATGGTTCTGTGTTGGGCAGTCCAGGAACTGACTAAGCTGCTGTACTGGAATGAGATATCAGGCCTAGTTATTGTAAGATATATTAGTTTGATAATTAGATTCTGTATGTGGATACAATATTCAGAAGTGAGGAATCATCATGAAACAACTTGACATTAGTCTCCATAGGTGTTTTTATGGCTTGGACCCTAAAAAACCAGTGTGCTCCAATAGCTCCAAAGCATATTTCCTTTGATTGATCACAAGCCCCCCCTGTGACCTGACTACTTCAATCCCCAAGAAATACCTAAGGTCACCTAGATCTTTTATCTTGAAGGTTGAATTGAGTTCAGATTTCAGTTGCTGTATGGCTGGCAGATGAGATGAAGCTAAAATGATATCATCCACACACACTAAAGCTAGATCATAGATGGAGAATTAGCTTTGAAGAAAAGAGTGTAGTCATTTTGGATTTTAGTGAAAGCCTTTAGACAACAAGAAAACTGTTAACTTGGCATTCCATTCTCGACTGGCTTGTTTAAGGCCATACAGAGATTTTTTCTAGTTTACAAAACGAGGCCAGATTGATCCCAGCAATGCTCCTGGTGGAGGCACCCATGTATATTCTTCATGTAACTCCCATGAAGAAATGCATATGTTAACATCCAATTGGTGTATATACCAAGGTTTGCTGGCTGCAAGCGCTAACACCATCCTGACTGTAGTCATTTTAGCCACTGGGAAAAATGTCTCCCGATAGTCAATTCCATATTGTTGGGGTGTAACCCTTGGCTACCAACCTAGCCTTGTACCTCTCTATAGTGCCATCTGCTTGATACTTTATTTTATAAACCCATTTACACCCAGTTGGTTGTCTCTTGGTGGAGTATGATGGAATAAAACAGAATGACTCACTAAATTGCTGTGCTTCTTATATTGTGAAGTAGCAGTTGATCGACATAGTTTGACGCATCATTATGGATCATCGGGAAACAACCACTATGTGTTTGTAACACATAGGTATGGTTGCGTACATCTGATCTCCCCATATCTCGTCGTAGGTGGGAGCCTCTAAGGCAATGGGGTAATGTTGTTGTTGTTGTTGGTTGTTTTCCTGGTGGCAAAAGTACCATCTTCCAGGTATGGTTAGCTTCCATTGCTGCTAGTTCTGCCTGCATAGCCTCCTGCCAGACTGAGGAGCTAGCTGCCTCTGAGTAAGTAGCAGGCTCTGTATGTAAACTAGAAGCTAAAACATATGTTTTATACTCAGGTGCCAATGACTGTAAAGAAAAAGATTGATCTAGAGTGTTTGGAGTACTGTTATGACAGGCAGACTGTTTATGTGAGTGCAGCTGATTACAGTAGTATTCCTTTAGGTAGCTGGGTGTTTTTCTTTCTCTAATTGGTCTGGTATTAGGAGCCATTGGTAGCATGTTATCAATTGAGGTTATGAGAATCTGGTCTGAGTGAGGAGTATGCATTGATGTAGTAGGTAAATGCAGATCAGATGTGGTTTTAGAGTCAAAGGATGAGGAAAGAGAATGTGGAATTGCTGGATTGGGCAAAGAGTTATTAGAAATTGGATTCTTGTTGGTGGATGATGTAGGATCAGGTTCAAAGACTGAAGAGTGGTTTGGCTCCATCAGTTCAAGAGTCAGAGGTTGTTGGATTAACTGGTGACAAGGAAGGAGGTTTTGTGAAATTTGGTGATGGTTGGCTTGAGTGGGAAGATGAAAGATTCTTTCTGAAGGGAAAGGTATATTCATCAAATTCAGCATTTTTGGAAATGATGATACGTTTGTGGACAAATCTTGTAAAATAAACCCCTTTGTAGTATAAGACATTCCAAGAAATAGGCATTCCTTTGATCTGGGGTAAAACTTTCCTTTGTTTTGCTGAGTTTAGTGCAAATTTTAGGCAGCCAAACACTCTTAGGTTCTGGTAGGAGGGAGGCTTATTGTACAGAAGTTCGGAAGGTGTTTTATTGTCTATGATGGGAGAAGGAGTAAGGTTATTAGGTAAACTGCATGCTGTATGCAGAAATCCCATAAATGTATAGGTAAGTTGGCTTGAAATATTAATGCCCTGGCTACATTAAGTATGTGCTGATGCTTTCTTTCAACCTAGGCCATTTTGTTGAGGGGTATATGCAGCTGGTTTGGTGAATAATGCCTTTAGAAACAAAGAAAGAATTCAGAAACTCCAAGCCATTGTCTGTTCTTATGACTTTTACGTTTCTTTCAAAATGTACAGACACATATGTACAGAAGTTATGCAGTATGCTTCTAACTTTGATTTGGCTTTTAACAAATACACCCATGTGAATCTACTGTAATCATCCACTATAGTAAGAAAGAAACGTTGATGAAACATAGTTTATGTTTATAAGGACCCCATATGTCCACATGAATTAAGGAAAAAGGTGAATCAGAAGAAGAGCTGGAAACAGGGAAAGGAAATTTTTTCTGTCTAGACTTGAGACATATATGACAGGGACTGGACACATGGAAAACATCAACTTTGGGATCCTTCTTCTGGACTTCTTTCATTCTAGATATTGACATATGTCCAAGTCTTGAGTGTCATAGAGAGGCCTTGGACTGTGAAACATTAGAAGCAGTGGCAAGGACAGAACTATTTGTAATATGCTCAGTTCACATTGCAACTTTTTGGCATGAGCTTTGGTGAGCCATGGAGCTTGTATAATCCGTGACTCAATCTAGATAAACCAATCATCCTCATAGATTTCTGTTCATGAATGAAGCATTGATTAGAATGAAAAGTCACATTAAATAAATTTTCCTTACAGAGTTTGCTGAGTGAAAGCATATTGAAGCGGAAGGAAGGAATATGAAACAAGTTTGAAAGCTGTATAGATGATTAATAGTAACTGATCCAATGTGAAGCACATCAACCAGAGTACCATTAGGTAGTTTGACTTGCAAGATTTGACAGCTGAAAGGAATCAAATAGGTCAGGATTGGAACAGACATGGTCACTAGCACATGAGTCTAAAATCCATATACTTAACCTTCTTTTACTACTACATTACCTGATTCCTTACCATTAGCAGATAACTGCTGAGCCGACATTACAGCATGCATAGCCTCCTCCCCTTCTTTCAGCAACTTTGCTACTAATGCTTCTCTGTTGATGCTCACTCAACATATTCATCAATTACATATACTGATCACGTGTGAAGAATGCTGGCTCATGATTCTGCAGTTACTGCTGTGACATACTTTTGAATAGATTCATTCTCTCCTGAGTAACTGGTTCCATCACATTGATTTTCATCCATCCACGCACATAGTTTATTCTTCCTTTTGGCTTATACCCGGGAGGAAATCCATGTTTCCTATAGCATTTATCAACAATATGTCCTATAACCACAGTGAGTACATACCGCACGTTTATTATTACTACCAGACTTCTGTGTAAAACTGCCATCTCCCCTATAATTTCCTTGTCCTTTAAAGGCAGGAACACTTTGCCTAAATCCAATGGACTTCTGATAACCAGATGTTTGACCTATAAACATCGATGATGCATCCTCCATATTCAACACAGGAGATGGACTGTTAACAAACACGTTTTGTCCATTAGAGTATAGGACTTTTCTTTCAAATTTAACGGCCATAGCAAATGTAGTATTAATATCAGGCAGTGGACTTAGCAACAAGACCTGTGACTTCATAGGTTCAAACTCATCCGACAATCCTTTCAAGAATTTGATGACAAAGTCATCCTCAACATATCTGTTCACTTGAGCAGTTATATTACAAGTACATATATTGCATTACAAGACGGTAAAGACTTCAGAACACTCAGTTCTTCCCAAACTACCTTAAGTTTGGTGTAATAGTCCGTAACAGATAAACTTTCTTGTTTTATTGAGTAAAATTCTCTTGTAAATCTGAAAGTCTAAATTCATCCGCATTACCATACCTAAGTTTTAGATCTTTCCAAATTTCAGTAGCACTATCAATCCACATTATGCTTTGTGCAATTGAAGTACTTACAGAGTTAGTTATCCAAGAACCAACCATGTTGTTGGCCTTGATCCAGGTGGAACGCTTATGTTCACCTTCTGCAGGTTTAGGAATCGTGCCATCTATAAAACCTGCTTTATTCTTCGTCTCCAACGCCCTGCAAACAGTCTACTCCATCTGTGGTAATTTTGAGATGTCAATAGAGATTGAACAAGAACAAGTGATAGTCCATCACTTGGATGTATGTACATAGGATCCTCAGTAGGATCCATGGACCAAAATTAATGGAGGTAGCAGTCATAGCAATAAGCCTGAAGAATTCAAATCAATCAATACTTCTTCCTTAGAATGACAGAGCTCTATACCATGTCAAAATTTCACAATCAACAAGTGTAATTCAATGAGCAATAAACCAAACAAGAAATCTTGAAATCAAGATCATATGAAGTATGAAAGAGAAAAAGGAAGCAGGAGAGAGAATGAATCTAGAGAGAAAAATAACTGCTCTTTCATTGAGAATCAAAATCTTGCTAACTGATTAAATGGCTTCGGATGATATAGCTGAATAAGGGAGATGCTAAGCAAAATTACAAAACAGGACAAACAACTAACTCTATCATTCTATTTACTGAAGGGCATAAACGTCATTTCAATCTTTTTAAACTTTGCCGCCAAACAGATTGCGTCTTCCTCCTTCTTCATGTTCAGCACTCGTCACCTTGTCTTTCTTGATCTTCTTGTTACGCACACATCTTCCCTTTCAATTTCGTGCCCTCTTATTCCACGTGCTTCAATTAAGTCTCATCCATTAACTTCCACCTCACACTACTTCAATTCTTCCAGCAGTCAAGTGTTTGTGATGTTCATACAACTGTTCGACCAAATGCCACCAGTTGTCTTCACCTGCATACTTCGTATACCACTTCATCTTTCAACAGTAATGTATTTATCGTTTTTGTTAAAAGGAAACAAGTCATAAGGACACAAATAACAACGTGCAGTACTTGTCATATGAAACTATTCGTGTTACTCGTTCACCAAACGCAAACGGATCTCAATGATTTCAGACAAATGCGGTATATTCCGACCATATAAATTCTGGCTGGGTGTTCTTTTTATTCTTTTTCCTCTAAAGAATAAGAAATCGAATTTGCTCAATTGCAAATCTTATACAGAACCGAAATTATTTTTCACTTCCTCTGTTTTTTCATTTTTTGTTTTTATATTTATGGGGCTAGTCAGCGTGCGGAAAAAATCTTTTACTATGTGTTTTCTCTTTTTTTCCCCCTCGTCGGAGGCATCCAATAAAATTAGAACAATATAGAAAATATTAACATATCCTTACACAAGGATGACAATGCACAAATTGAGTTTTCTTTCTTCTTAGTTATGCATATTTTCAAGAAAAAAATTTCACTTTACATGTTTTTTTTACATCTTTTTCTTCGTTTGTAAGTCGCTCCCTTTTAGCTTTCCCTCCAGTTAGATGAGAAAATCTTGTACATGTAAATATATATGGAGACTCATGTGATGTAGAACATGTTTCAGCCACAAGCGTACCTTGGTCTCGCTGTCAACTTCGCACCTTTGTACTGTTGGGCTGCTATAAAAGGAAGCCTTAATGCCAACATTTTGGTTCCACTTTGCTTCTCTGGTTTTTTCTGGACTCTAGTTTACGAGACAATATATTCACATCAGGTATAAGTTTATCGTTTACATGTTCTGTTTCGAATATTCTTTATTTACATGCTTTTGTTATTTTTGAAATTAAAAAAAGAGTAAATTGCTCCTAACTACACATAATAATTGTTGGAGGAAATTGGAAGAAATTGAATGGGCCAAGTTGCAAACTTTGGTTAGCAACGTACTTTGACTTTAATTATGATTAGATTTCATTGATGATGAAAGGAAACTAATGAGTCCTTAGTTATCTACGTAACAAGTAGATAATTATAGGCTTTTGAATCACTTAATTACGATACCAGATGAGAGAAATTAATGCTCAAAGTAGGGAGAAAATCAGCTCAACTTGGCCCGTGTTTGAGCTCGGCTTGTGCTTGACTAGGATTGCAGGCTGTGAATTGGGGGCTGATGGGCTCGTACTCAACTGCAGACCGGGCTACAGGCTACAGACTGCAGGCCGGATCCTATCCGATGGAGAAGTTTGTTTAAGTTTGAATTTCTACAGGTGGTTGTGATCAGCTAAAAAATTGAAATTATAAAAACGGTTGTGTAACCGTGCTGAGCTGACCTGAAGGGCTCATATCAAACAGTTATTTGATACAGCAAGAGTGGACAGACCTGAGCGGTTATTTGATCCAAGGGTTCATGCCGAGCAGGTATCTGATCATACGGCGTAACAAACTGACCTCAAATTTCCACTATATATAGAGGTCGGGCTGACCTTTGTGGTCATCAAGGAAAAAGAACTAGAAATCTTCTACTATTCTCTCTGCAATGACTCTGCACTTCAGTCCTTCCCTGCATACATCATCCTCTACACTTTAAGTCATCCGAGAGTCAAGAACATCTTACAGTTCGTTGAGATCATACGCTGCAGTGCCCTCGTCTGAATGGGTACTGTTGTATCTTGGGAGACGATTGCTTCCTGAGGTTGGGCACAGTATACCGGAGCAATACGTTTTAAGGACAGAATCATGACTCACGTCGGTTTGTCAGCTCGGCTGAACTGCTGAGCTGCTACTAGTGCAACACTATTGATCTGCGGTGTTGCCGTGGTGTGCTCAACTGTACTGCTAAGTTGTTATTAGCTTAGTGCTATCGTTCTGGGTTGTTGCCGAGCTGAGCTCTGCCGTGTGCTGAGCTCGGCTGGTCATCTCATAGTGCAGCACTATTGTTCCGCCATGCTGCCGAGCTGAGCTCTACTTTGTGCTGAGCTCGGTGGTTGGTGTTAAGAGCATTCGTTGCTCAGCAGCGCTACTGTGCTGAGCTCAACTGAACGGTGGATAGCACAGCACCGCTATCCTGCAGTGCAATTGTGCTAAGGATGGTAGGTCGGCTGTCCAAGATGCATTTTCACTTGCGCTACTTGGACTGATCTGACTTGACTGCTCGTCCCGACCTGAGCTGAGCTCGACAGGTTGGTTATTTTTATATTTCACAAGCACACTGTACAGAATTCAATTTTGTCTAATTTGTCTTTTTCCAACAGTAGTGATGAAATTGAGCAGAGGATACAAACAAAATTAGAAAATAGTGATAGTTCTATGTTGTTGTATGCTGCGTTGTTGTGCTGCTGTGTGTTCTGTCATGATTGTTTGTAGCCATTGAACTGATAAGTCAGGAGGAGTTGGTTCAGCTTGATAACTGAAATTCAGGCTTAGATTATTACTTCATAAACCATGGGTGCTAGACAATGGTCGCGTCCCGTCCGCGTAAATTCGAGTAGCGTCATAGAATCCTGACCCCTGTCAAATGGAACGGGATTCCATGACGCTACTCAACTTTACGCAGACGGGACGCGACCATTGACTAGCCTCCACGTGGCATGAACGGGCAAGTCTTTTTTTTTTAATTTCGCTGGTTTTTTTTTAAAAAATTAATCAAAACTTTCAATTTCAACCTTAATTTCCCTCATTTCTTTCCGTTGCCTCTTCCTTCCTCCATCGAATGACCCCTTCCTCCCATTTCAAACTGTGTAATAGTGGAGCCATCTTTGTACTTCGTTTTAGTAACAAAAGATTCAATTCTGTAAGTTCAATATTGTTTCTTTCCTTTCTGCATTCCATCTCATTCAGTTATGTTTCTTTTTCTATTTTTTCTTTCTTTTGGAGTTGTTCTTTCAAAGCTGTGCTGGCTGTGTAGAGAAAGGACATGTAAGACCATCAGTTATCTTTCAGAGCTGGAGGAGAGGACATCAAAAGCAATACGTTAAAAAGAGGAAACAAGGGAACAAAAAGTCGAAAAAGAAGAGTCACCTTCAAATATTCATCGCCAGTATGCCAGAAAATCCAAGGAAGAGGACTGGCATTCTCCAATTTTGATTCTTCTGATTCCTTTGGGGAATCGGAGGATCATCTCTGTTCTTCTTCCCCATTTTCTCCATTTGTTTCTCCTCCATAAAGAAAATTCATAATATACATACATACATATACATATATATATATATACATATATATATATATATACATATATATATATATATATATCTATATTATATATAACCCCATATCATCGTCATAGTGTTGAAATTTGAAAATTCTTTTTTCTCAAGAATCTTGAGGGAACAAAATGGAAATTTCTTTGATGGGGTTCTAAATGATTGACTTAGCTAAGACAAGGAGATAATCTTTCTTAGGGAAGTTTAATGAAGTTAGAATCTTTATTTAGTTTTCTTGAAATGGGACCACTATTACACAGCTTTGAAAGGGGAGGAAGGAGAGGAAGGGTTATTCGCTGGAGGAAGGAAGACGAAACGGGAATAATAAAGGAAATTAGGGTTGAAATTGAGAGTTTTTATTAATTTAAAAAAATCAACGAAATTTTAAAATAAAAAAAACTTCTGCCCGTTCATGCCACGTGGAGGCTAGACAATGGTCGCGTCCCGCCCACGTAAATTCGAGTAGCGTCATAGAATCCTGACCCCTGTCAAAACAAGTCAAGGCCGAGATTTTTAGAAAAGTCGGCCATGTGCCTACGTTCATTGTATTGACTTGTTTGAAAAAAATATGTATGAGTGATTTGATTGACTAAATCATTTCATAAATAGTCTGATGTATGTTAAATAAAAAAAATCAGCTAATTTGCTTGGAGATTATGTCGAACGATATTTACCATGTAATATTTGAGACTAGATTTTATGGTAAATGATCATGATGTAGCACATCGAGTTCAAGCAGAATGGCGACATCGATAATGATGTAGCACATCGAGTTCAAGCAGGCTGTGTAGATGGAGGGCGGCCTCAGGGGTGCGTGTGATAAAATTTCCCAACTAAATTAAAGGGAAAATTTTATAGGGTGGCAGTGCGACCGGCAATGCTATATGGGACAAATTGTTGGGCCATCAAGAAGGCACAACTACAGAAGATGGAAGTGGCAGAGATGAAAATGTTAAGATGGATGTGTGGGCATACAAGGCTAGACCGGATCCGAAACGAGGTGTTTCGAGAAAGGTTAGGCGTTGCTAGTATAGCCGATAAGATAAGGGAGGGAAGATTGAGATGGTTTGGGCATGTCAAGCGGAGATAGACAACGGCGTCGGTCAGAGCAATTAAAAGCCTAATTGTAGAGGGAAACAGGAGTAAAGGCAGACCCAAACTGACTTGGGATGAGCAGATAAGACACGACTTACTAGATTTGCACATCTCTGAAGACATGGTCCAGGATAGGAGTTCATGGAGACATAAGATTAAGGTCAACGAGGTATAAGTCATATATAGGGACACTTTAGAGTATATGTAGGGACATAGATAAGCATAGACACTATCTAAGTTTTAGGTTAACTTCCCACTTGGTGGCGTATGTTTTACCGTTGTTTTACATTGCATGTACATATATACGTGAGGTGTATTTTAATATTGAAAGGCCTTTATTTGTATTTCTTGAATTTACTCACTAACACACTAGCACAACAAATACCTATTATCATGTCATTTATGCAGGTAGAGCCGGGGGTCTCACTGGAAGCAGACTCTCTATCGCTTGGGATAGAGGTATTGTCTGCCTACCACTTACCCTTCCCAGACCCTGACGATAGCTTTTGCTGTCGTTGGGATATACTGGGTACGGATGATGATGATGATGATCATGCATGATTGACATATACTCAGGTAAGTTGAAATTAGCCCTCAGTGTGATTAGAAGCTTGCTTAACAAGATTGATTTTGCTGCTATTGTATTGTGAATTACAACGTCTATATAATAGGTGAATGTCATATTCGGCGGTAACAACCAAGTTGAAGAGAAAAGCATTCGGCATAAAATTATCCTAGTGCAGTGTAGTTTCCATGCGTCGACTCCTGTGTTAGGGTAGGACGTGCCATATAGAAATGGTGTTCATGTGCTAAAATTTCGATCCATTTTAGTATAGTGTCCAAACAAGTGTATGAAGGAAAAAAAAAATGAAAACTTCTTTGTTTGTTTGGTGGCATAACAATTTTGACAAACACAAATTACCCACCATATGAATAGTAACGTACATGTGTTTATTCATTTTGCTTGCCTTTAAATAGACATGTTTTAGTAGATGGAAGATACACCAAAAACCAAATCAAGAAGCATTTCAAGAGCTTTTGAGAGAGAAGTGAGTGAAAGAAAATAGAGAGAAGAAAATAGAGCTGTGAGATTATACCAATCCGATATAAGAAAATATTAAGTGTTTCAATTCTCTTGTATTTCTCAAGTTTAAGTCTAAACTTGAGATGTCTCTTGTATTCACATTATTTCGAATAGTGGAAGTTGTTCTCACTGTCCGTGGTTTTTTCCTCCACAGAGAGAGGGTTTCATGTCAATCTTGGTGTCTATTTTATCTGGCATTTACGATAAATTGTGATAAATACACCATACACGTAATTTCTGTCTAAGGAAGTCAGATCTTAAGAGAGACCGTGTGTCATCCCTCTAGCTAAACCTGGGATTTTACGTGGAATGATAATACTGTTTGGAGGTCATTGTGATCTTTCCTGGGTATTACTGAATCGGTTCACTTCACTTTTACTGCTTTTTATCTTGCTGTCATACTCAACGATTCTAGTGAGTAGTAAATTACTATCCACGGTTTTATTCCACTTAGAACTGGGTCGTTATTTCCAGCAAGTGGTATCAGAGCTTGGTTATTCGGTTCTTGATTTTCTCGAATATGACGAGATGAAATTCAATGTGGCAAAATTCAACGGAGATGATGGATTTTCCACATGGCAGAAAAGTGAAGGATTACCTTATACAACAAGGTGTTCACAAAGCTCTTTATGGCAAAGAAAAAGCCAGAAGCATGAAAGATGATGATTGGCAAGACATGGATGATAAAACACAAGTGCAATCCGATTGCACTTGTCCGACGAAGTCCTGAACAATGTAGACGGAACGACTCAGCCATGGAGATTTGGACAAAGCTAGAAAGCTTGTACATGTCCAAAACGATGACAAATAAATTGTATCTTAAGAAGCAGCTCTACACACTCAAATGAGCGAAGATACAAATTTTTTGTCTCATCTGAATGATTTCAATGCATCATATCCCAAATGACGAGTCTTGGTGTTACTATAGAGGACGAGGATAAGGCGATCATGCTCTTGAGTTCACTTCCACCCTCCTTCAATGGTTTGACCACCACTTTACTTCATGGTAAAGAAACAATCACATTGAAAGAGGTCACATCATCTTTGTTGCTTCATATTAAGATGATGCAACCATAGAAGCAAGGACATGCTCTTCTTACACAAGAAAGAGGAAGGAGCCGAAATAGAAACTTCAACATCATAATAAATCAAATGATTATGACAAGTCAGAGGTCGTTCCAATAAAAAAACAGAGTGAAGTGCTGGAACTGTGGTAAGAATGGTCACCTTAAAAGGAATTGCAGATCTTTAAGCAAGATAAAGATCGAGGTCAAAAGCAGGTGGGAGATAACAACACAACAGCAATAGCGTCAAGCAGTGAAGAGACAACATTGGTTGTCACCAAAATAATGTTGTCATGTCTCAACATAGACCTTGAATGGATCGTGGATACAGTGCTTCGTATCATTGTGCTATAGCAAAGAATACTTCTCCACATACAAAGCTGAGACTTTGGTGTGTTGAAGATGAAACAAAAGCACCTCGTCGATCATGGGAATGGGTGATATCACTGTGGAAACTTCACTTTGGTTGCACATTCACATTACGAAATGTGTGACATGTTCCAGATATGAGATTTAATCTTTTATCTGCAAGCACATATGATAAGGAAGGTTATGAGCATTTCTTTGGTAATGCGACATGGAAACTTACGAAAGGTTCTCTGGGTAGCAAAAGGAAAATTATGTTGTAATTTGTACAAGACACCTTTAAGGTGTGTGAAAGTTAAAAAATGCAGTAGAAGACGGTGATTCTCCAAATGTGTGATACAACGTTTGAGACACATTGGGAAGAAAGGATTACAGTTATTGGCAAAGCAATTCTTGGTACCATTTGACAAAGATAAAAATCACTAGCCCATGTGATTACTGCTTATTTAGAAAACAACACGTGTCTCTTTTCAGAAGAACTGCATGATAAAAGAAAACAATTTGGAGTTGATTCACTCTGACATATGTGGTCCTATTGAGGTGGAATCTCTAAATGGAAACAAATATTTTGTTACTTTCATTGATGATTCTTCTAGAAAATGTGGATCAACTTAATAAGAAATAAATTCAAGTATTCCAATGTTTTCAAAGGTTTCATACAATGGTGGAAAGAGAGAATGGAGAAAGTTTGAAATGCCTTCGTCCTGACAATGGCGGCGAGTACATATCAGTAGAATTTGAAGAGTACCACACAAAGCATGGTATAAGACATGAAAAGATAGTTCCTAGTACTCCACATCATAATAGAGTTGTAGAACAGATGAATAGAACCATTGTAGACAAAGTGCAATGCATGATCAAAATGGCTAAATGTCAAAGTCATTTTGGGGGAGGCTGTCAATACAACAGCCTACTTGATCCACCTATCATCTTCGGTTCTACTAAAATTTGATGTTCCAGAAGTAGTATGAGCGGAAGAGAAGTAAGCTACACTCACCTACAAATATTTGGATGTAAAGCCTTTATGTATATTCCAAGATACCAAGGTCAAAGTTGGATGACAAAACTATTCCTTGTGTCTTTGCGGGATACGGAAATGAGGAATACGGCTTTAAGCTATGGGATCCAGAAAAGAAAAAAGTCGTCAGAATAGATGTCGTGTTCTTGTTCAACGATGCAGAAAAGAAGTCTATTGAAGAAAGTGTTACAGAGGTAGCATTTGTTCCTTTATTGAACATTGACAGAAATGGAGGGAATATAGAAGAAACAGAAACAAGTGATAATTCTGGTGGTGTTGAGCAGGGGGAGCAAACCCTGGCTTCTCTTGATTTGCAAGATGTGGATCCTCAACTGAGAAGGTCTGTTAGAAAATGTGTATCTTCTACCAGGTATCATAGTTCTCAATACATTCTTATAATTGATGATGGAGAACCAGAGAATTTTCAAGAAGTACAATCTCACATAGGTAAAGATTGTTGGACAAAAGCCATGCAAGAAGAGATAGATTCATTGAAAAAGAATCTCACTTACATCTAGTTCAACTTCCAAAAGAAAAGAAAGCTCTGAAAAACAAATGTCTTCAAGTTAACGATAAGCTGCTAAAGTTTAAAGCTCGATTGATGGTGAAAGGTTTTGGTCAAAAGAAAGGTACGACTTTGATGAAATCTTCTCACCAGTTGTGAAAATGAGTTCTATTCAACTTGTACTTGGTTTGCCAACTAGCTTGCATGTAGAGCTAGAAAAACTAGATGCAAAAATAGCTTTCTTGCATAGAGATCTTTATTAAGAAATTTAAATGGAACAATTAGAAGGCTTCATAGTTAATGGCAAAGAAGACATGGTCTACAAGTTGAAAAAGAGTCTATACAGATTGAAAAGTTTGACTCATTCATACTGAGTCAGGAATTCAAGAGAACAGTTGATGATCCTTGTGTATATATTAAAGATACCAAGATGGTAAATTTATCATTCTTCTTTGTATGTTGATGACATGCTGATTTCGGAGAAGATGGTAATATGATCCAAATCCTAAAAAGGAGATTGTCAGAACATTTGACATGAAAGATTTGGGTGTTGCAAAATGTATCTTGATGGATATTATACGAGATCAAGCTACATGAAAGCTTTGGTTATCACAGGAGGGATATATTGAACGAGTGCTTAACAGTTCAATATGGAAAAATTAAACTAGTCAGAACTCCAGTTGCTGATCATTTCAAGATAAGCAAGAGAGAGTGTCCTTCAACGGAGAAGGAAGAAGAAGAAATGTCATTGATTTCATATTCTTCTGCAATAGGAAGCTTGATGTATGCTATAGTCTGCACCAGGACAGACATTGCTCATGTGGTAGGAGTAATGAGCAGGTTTCTATCAAATCCAAGAAAGACGCATTATGCAGTGAAATGGATCTTTCAATACATTAGAGAAACTTCAAAATTATGCTTAACCTTTGGAGGTTCCAGATCAACTCTTGATGAATACACGAATTCAGATATGGCTCGAGATCTAGATGGTAGAAAATCTGCTTATGGTTATATGCTTACATTTGCAGGGAGCTATATCTTAGTAGTCAAAAATTAAAAGTGTATCATTTTCAACTACTAAAGAAGAGTACATTGCAGCTACGGAATATATAGTATACTGTGATAGTCAACATGCTATTAACTTGAGCAAATATACAATGTATGACACGAGAACCAAACATAACGATGTGCGATATCATTGGATTCGGTAATGCCACTGAGGAGGAACAATTCTAAATCAAGAAGATCCACACAGTCAATAATCCTACTGATGTAATTACAAAAGTCATTACAAAGGAGAAGTTTCATTGGTGCATCAAGCAAGTTGGGATGAACTCTCAATTAGAGTCGGAGTATGCCCCTCGTTTGGAGGGGGAGATTTGAAGTGTCCAAACAAGTGCAAACAAAGAAAAAAAATTAAAGGCTTCTTTGTTTGTTTGATGGCACACCGACTTTGGCAAATACAAAGTAGCCACCATATGAATAGTAACACATATGTGTTTATTTATTTTGCTTGCCTAGAATAGGAATGTTTTAGTAGATGGAATATACACCAAAAACCAAATCAAGAAGCATTTCAAGAGCTTCTTGAGAGAGAAGTGAGTGAAAGAAAATAGAGAGAGGAAAAGAGAGTTGTGAGATTGTACCAATCAAGTATAAAAAATATTGAGTGTTTCAATTCTATTGTACTCCTCAAGTTTAAGCATATACTTGAGTCGTCTCTTGTATTCCCATTATTTCGATAGTGGAAGTTGTTCTAACTGTCCGTGATTTTTTTCCTCCACAGAGAGAGGGCTTCCACATAAATCTTGATGTCTATTTTATTTGGCATTTACAGTGAATTGTGATAAATACACCGTGCACGTAATTTCTGTCTAAGAAAGTTGGATCTTAAGAGGGACTGGTGTGACCCCTTTGCCTAAACCTGTGATTTTACGTGGAATGATAATACTGTCTAGGAGGTCATTGTGATATTTCTTGGGTATTACTGAATCGGTTCACTTCACTTTTACTATCATTTATCTCGCTGTCATGCGACGATTCTAGTGAGTAGTAAATTATTATCCACGGTTTTATTCTGCTTAGAATTGGGTCGTTATTTCCAACATTTAGTTGTTCAAAAACTCTTTGGAATAAAGGTTTATGCATAAGCCACAAAAAGAGTTCGTACAGAAGGTTTGAGGTCAAGCTTGAGGGGAGCTCAGGGCACTTGTAAACATAGAGGACACAACGAACAAGACGACGATAACGAAGAGGGTCTATTTATTGTATATTATTGTGCAAGTCTTGTAGGTTGTATTATTTTTTATATTGAATAACGTTTAATCCGCAGATGTAGACGATCTAACGCATTTTGTGATAAGTACTACTTGTCCTTTCTTGACTTGTGGAACATATGGTTGCAGGATAAGCAAGATGATGCAAAAATTGGTGTCAAATCTCCAGCTTTATTGTTGGGAGACTCAACAAAAAATGGGTTACCGGTTTTGCTGTAGCATGCATTGGTGGACTTGCATTTACTGGTGTCGTTGCTAGTGTTGGTATGTATATTTTCATATGCTTCTTAATGAAATAATATATATCTCATTAACTAATCCAATTTTCTTGTAGTATTATATTTGCAATGCTTCATATACGTGCGAGCTCTCTCACACAAGTGAATGTGTGCGCGCGCACATATATATAATGGTTTTTCTTTGATGGGTCTTTTTAATTATTGTTTATTCTTTTCCCTATTTTCCGTGGATAGGATGGCCATATTACAATTTTGAGGCAGCTGCTTCAGTTCATTTCACTTGGCAAATTTAAAACGTTGATCTGGATTCACCTACGGATTGCCTGGAAAAGTAGTGACTTCTAGTGACTTCTACAAAACGAGAAAAATTATGTTTTCTTCTTGAATTCACCATTAAACAGCTTTCTCGGTGCATTATACTTCCGCAAAGCATATATAATATGCGTGTAATTGGTTTAAAAAAAAATGTATGTAATTGTTTCGTTTACTCTGACATGTCCAGAATGAAATCCAATGTGACTTTGCTGGCATCATACTATGTGGGATTCTGCTTGGAGGCTCTTCCAATGAGAGATTACATTGCCTGCCGCAGAACATCCGAGCCTTTCAATTTTGTTTCTACTTTTAATTGTGATTATGTATAAGCCCGTAAGACCTAGGGCTGTTTCTTAAAACTGAAGTCTAAAATTGAAGCTTTGAATTTTATGTTTGAATATGTTAACTGAAAACCTTATGTAGAACATATTGAGTTTTGATGATTTGCACAAATTGGTATTTGGAACGACGTATTAGCACCTCATGTGAAGTGGTTGGAAGTAGTATACTTCGAACGCTTATATTAGGTGCTTAATGTGCCTTGGTGAAATCCAGTACACTTCGAACGCCTATATTAGGCGCTTCATGTGGAAGTGTCTGAACGCCCGAACACTTCGAACGCCTACATTAGGCGCTTCATGTATTTTGGAAAAAAGACAGTACATTTTGAATGCCTACATTAGGTGCTTCATGTGTACCACCAATTCAAAAGTACTTTTTCCCCCCAAAATGGGCACGTACATCAAGTTACTTTCTGAAAAAAGTCAGAACTACTTCGAACAAGCATGAAATCTGACATTAGGGCTTCATGTGACTTCGAACGCCTTCAATTGCCCACATAAGGTGCTTTATGTGACTTCGAACGCCTGTTCAAATTCACATAAGTGCTCCATGTCACATGAAATGCCTGTTCATTAAGACATTAGGCGCTTCATGTGACTAACGTTACAAAAGTCTTATGCTGTACTTTCTAACATCATTTGACTCTTTGTACCCTCCTCTTTATAGTGTTATTTTCACAGGGTCTCTCTCATTCTTGAAGAAGTCAGGTTTCCTTTTCTAACTTTCATTTAGAAGCTTCTCCAAAAATGTTGCTCCAAGCCAAGAGGAGATCTCCAATGAAGAGGACATCTCATCATAAGATGCAAAACCCATTGTTGGCTCTGCAGAAGGTTTCAAACGGACAGAAAGTTTCAAGGGTGATAAAACAAGGGTTTCATCCCTTTCTTCATCAACTTTCTACAATTTCATCTCTCAAGTTTTCTCTCAAAGCTCAAGCTCTCAAAATAGTTGTAAACATTGTATATTTTACTTATTGTTGAGAGTTATTTTTGTAAGAAGAAGAAGAGTCTTCTTCTTGGTGAGTAAGATTGTGAGAGGTGAAGTAGATTGTTGGTCAAGGAGCAAGGGTGTTTCTTTTTTGAGAAATCTGGACCTTGGAGGGTTAGTTGATAGTGTTGTGGTGCACTATACTCCCTACAAGATTTCTTTGAGGCAAAAAAGATCTTTGGAGGCTAGACTTCAAGGGGTTAGATTTCTTGGTTGTGGTCTAGGTGTGGCCTAGTTCTTTGTTGGATTTTTGTTTCTTTGATTGTTGTTTCCCCATTGAAATAACAGTCCCCATTTCAATTTCCTTCTTGAAAACATCAAGAAGGTAGAGGAGTAGAATCATTCGACCTTGAACCTCTATATATCATTGTGTTCTTAAGCTTCGGCAAAGTCTTTATTCTTTTTAAGAACACACCCAAGTTTGGTTGCACTCAAAAACGAAAAATATCCAAGAAAATATC
>AP025067.1:20087841-20117028 GCA_036186865.1 Eustoma russellianum
GAGAAATATTTTGTTTTGTGCATGATGAGTTATTGTTCTTTTGTTCAGCAATTACAATTTTTTATTTAAAGATAGAAACGAAGCCCATGATATGATAACATCAAACTGATTTTAACAGAATTCAGAATCAACATATTGTGTTTTTAGTGGCAAAGAAAAGAAACGGCCTTATGACGATTGAGACAACAAACTGATTATTTCATTTATGTTTTACTTTTTTTTTCTGTCGCAACTTGTGATCATTTCAATGAATTCATAATTCCTCAACCTTTAGCTTAATTAAATACCGTCATCTTTTTTAGTTTTTTTTATTTAACCTCCAAATTGTTTATTTCTTTTTACTTTACCAAAATTCTGGTGAAACCACTGTATCTATAACTAAATTTTTTCTTAAATTTATCTAAAATAAGTTGACACTCCTCTCCTTAATATTACATGCATTATGTAAAATGCTCAACCACATAATAATCAACTCATAGAATTACCTGCGTTCCGTCAAAAGGAAAAGTCTCTTTTTCTCCCTCCAAATGTGGAAAGAAAAACTAATCGTTTGGTGGGTTTTATTGATAGAGGATAAATATGTCAAGAGTTTAAAGATAGACCCCTATTTAGTCGAAAAAGAAAAAAAAAGATATGTAGATTACACAATAACGAATTATTTAAGTTAAAATTTCCATGAGGGACTAATTCTTTCGTTTTGTTCTATTTCCTTGTATTTGCATAAGCCTGCAGAATCAGGATTTCCTTGGGGAATTAGCATATGAAACAATTTAAAAAGCGGGAAAATGTTATTACTTGATATTTCAGTCAATGTTCTTACTCCCTCCCTAAGTGTTAGTATTGTCTTTCATTTTTATTTTGATTTGCCCTCAAAATATTGTCTATTTTTTAAAAATAGTAAATACTGGTAGTCAAAATTGGATTTTTTGATATTCGTAGATGCGATACAATCTGAAAGAACCCACACAGAATAAAGAGTGGATCGATAATTTTATCTATCAGACGGATCACGTTGAAAGATAGTATTAGTAAACAAGATTAAAGACAGCATACAACCATTACAAAACTTCATCGCATTAAGAGATACTAGTGGTGAAACATGATTAAAAATAGTACACAACATATTACAAAGACTTCATGCTGCTGAAAGCTAAAAAGATGTAGGGAATGTAGGAGAGAAACAACAAGTAGGATACAACACCTACAAGGATCAACTTCAAGACAACCAACCAAAATGCTTAACCAATTCACCACAATTGATTCACCAAGCAAAGATCAATCTCACATCAAAACCATAAGCAAATTATGAAAGATAAAGCTTCAAACAACACAAGAGATTTATACGTGGAAAAACCCCTTCAATGTGAAGGATGAAAAACCACGGGACTTGTAAGGAGTCCACCTTCTTCTTCTCTTATTATGCAAGTTGAGGGTAAAAACACCCAAATCAGTCTACAAGGATGTCACAGCCCACCAACAATATAGATAAGAGACAACAATTGAGGAAGAACAAAAATGCAGAAATGTCACCAAAATCGCATCTGACACCAGCAGCGATTACGAATGATTCAGAGGTTGGATTGAAATTATGAACGGTCAGAATGTAGCCCTGTGTGTTCCGAAGAAGCTGTCCAAATTTTAGAAAAATCCAACGGTTGGACAAAAATGCAGAAATGTCACCAAAATCGCATCTGACACCAGCATCGATCGATACGAATGATTCAGAGGTCGGATTGAAATTATGAACGATCAGAATGTAGCCCTGTGTGTTTCGAAGAAGTTGTCCAAATTTCAGAAAACTCCAACGGTTGGATCTCTGACGATCGTCAAAATTGTACAGACTGCCCAGAAAACTCTGCAATCTGCGAAAACTCTCTCCTCCCTTTTTTCTCTATTTTTTCGTGTGTCTAAACTGCTCTCCCTCAGCTGACCAATTCAGCATCCAAAAACAACCTTCCAGGGTTTCTAAGAGAAGCTCTCCAATGCCCAAACTATTTGGGCCTCATAAAATATTCAATAACAAATGGACTGGACTAATGCCCCAACAATCTCCCCATCCAGTCCAATTGGGGAAGACTATACGCAAAGCTTACCAAAAGGATATACCTGCAAGCTTGGAACAAAATTCAAGCTTGCTTCCAGGAACTACCTTTGTCAACATATCAGCATCATTCTTATTGGTGTGGATCTTCTTCAACTTCATTAGTTGCTCTTCAATGACATCATGCAACCAATGATACCTTACATCAATATGCTTGTGCGGGCATGGTACATGCTATTTTTACTCAAGTCTATAGCACTTTGACTATCACAAAACACAACATATTCCGTTTGATTCAAACCCAACTCTTGAAAGAAACGCTTCAACCAAAGCATTTCTTTACATGCTTCCATAGCTGCAATACTCCGCCTCAGTTGTAGACAATGCTACACACTTCTGTAGCTTGGATTGCCATGAAATGGCTCCCCCTGCAAATTTGAACAAGTAACCTGAGGTAGACCTTCTGTTATCAAGATCACCAGCCATGTCAGCATCTGTAAATCCTTCAAGAATAGGCTCACCACCTCCAAAACACAAGCTCAATTTTGAGGTGCCATGCAAATATCTCAAGATCCACTTTACAGCTTCCCAGTGAACCTTGCCAGGATTAGCCAAGAATCTGCTAACCAATCCAACAGCATGTGCTATATCCGGTCTTGTACACACCATAGCATACATCAATGAACCAACAGCAGAGAGTAAGGAATACGTGACATACTTTCCTTCTCTTTCTCGGTAGTAGGACAACACCGCTTGCTCAACTTGAAATGACCTGCAAGTGGTGTATTAACTGGCTTGGCATTCTTCATATTCAACCTTTCAAGAACCCGTTCAATATACTTCTCTTGTGACAACCAAAGCTTACCAGTTTTTCTATCACGAACAATTTCAATACCAAGAATTTGCTTTGCAGGACCCAAATCTTTCATATCAAAGGACTTTGACAAATCCTCTTTCAACCTGCGAATCATCTCAACATCTTGTCCCACTATCAGCATATCGACAACATACAAGCAAAGGATAATGAAGTTACCTTCAGAGAACTTTCTAAAATAAACACAAGGATCTGCAGAAGTCCGCTTGTATCCATTAGTACTCATAAAGGAATCAAACTTGCGGTACCATTGTCTTGGTGCCTGCTTGAGTCCATAGAGACTCTTTTTCAACTTACAAACAAAATTCTCCTTACCTTTGACTTGAAATCCTTCTGGCTGATCCATGTAAATCTCCTCATGCAAATCACCATGTAAGAAAGCAGTTTTTACATCAAGTTGTTCAATTTCAAGATTCAAACTGGCAGCTAGTCCCAAAATTATATGAATGAAAGTTCTTCACCACTGGTGCAAAAATCTCATCAAAGTCGATACCTTTCTTCTGGTGGCATCCCTTCACCACTAGTCTTGCCTTCCGCCTCACTAGCTTGTGGCCATCTTTCTTGTTCTTAAACAACCACCTGTTCTTCAAGACTTTCTTCCCTGGTGGACGCTTCACCAAGTCATAGGTTTCATTCTTCTTTAAAGAATCCATCTCCCTTGCATAGCCTTGAGCCAATGGTCTTTGTCTGGATGTGACAACACCTCTTGAAGGCTCTCAGGCTCCCCCTCATATGTGATTAGGATATACTCAGAACTGGGATAAAGTCTTGAAGGTTGTCGAACTCGGTTTGACTTTATAGTGTTTGCTCTTCCACCTGTGGGCTGAATTGCTCCCCCTGATTAGAAGACTCTCCATGTTCAATATCGACATCTTCATCATCAGGTTGTGGTACAACAACTTTGGTTGTACCTCTTCAATATAGTCATGTTCATAAATGGTGTCTGACCATCCTCGGGAGCATCACCTGTTTGTTGATCATCTGGAACAGAAATAGGAGACATATCAGTAGCATCATGAGAGAAATCAGTAGAATAAGACTTACCAGCACCTAAGAGATGAAAACTCATCTTGTGCTCATAGAAGACAACATCTCTACTCCTCACAATTTTTTGCTTTGCTGGATCATAAAGTCTTTAACCAAACTCGTCATCACCATATCCAACAAACACACAAGGAGAAGTCTTGAAATCAAGCTTCAATCTCTGTTCCTTTGGTACATGCATGAAAGCCTTGCATCCAAACACCCTCAAATGAGAATAAGAGGGATCTTTCTCGAACCAAACCCTCTCAGGAATCTCAAAATCCAAAGGAACTGATGGTGCTCTATTTATCAAGTACACAGCGATTCCAACTGCTTCTCCCCAAAACGACTTAGGAAGATTGGACATCCTAAGCATACATCTCACTTTTTCAACAATAGTTCTGTTCATCCTCTCGGCAACACCATTGTGTTGTGGAGTACCAGGTTCTGTTCTTTCATGCCGAATGCCATATCTTGAGCAATATGCTTTAAACTCATTTGAAGTGTATTCACCTCCATTATCAGTTCGGAGACGCTTCAATTTGCAATCTGACTCCCTTTCTACCATGGCGTGAAACTTCTGAAAGATACCAAACACCTCGCTTTTGTTCTTCATCATATAAACCCAAGTTCTCCGAGTAGCATCATCAATAAAAGTAACAAAGTATTTGTTACCACCAAGTGATTCCACCTCTATGGGACCACACAACATAGTAAACCAACTCTAGCTTCACTTTCTTTCTTGTGGATCTCCTCGGAAAAGAAACTCTATGTTGCTTTCCTGCTAAACAATGATCACAAGGGTCAAGAGAGATGGTAACATCAACAGGAATAAGAGACTTACCAGCCAACAACTTTATACCCTTCTCACTGACATGTCCCAATCTTCGGTGCCATAAGTTAGGTGAAGTTTTCTCCTCAACAGCATTCAACTCACTAGTACATACTTTCAAGTGTGTCTTATACAAGGTGCAGCAGAGCTTGCCACGAGCAACAGTCAAGGAACCCTTAGACAATTTCCATTTACCCTCACCAAAAGTGTGCTTGTAACCTCTTGATCAAGTACATTAGCAGACAATAAATTGAGGCGTAAATCTGGAATGTGGCGAACATCTCTCAATGTCAAATAGCACCCAACACTGGTTTGTACTCGAATATTTCCAATTCCAACGATACTAGCTGAACTCTGGTTTCCCATCTTCACACTACCAAAATCTCTAGCTCGGTAGTCAATAAAGTACTCCTTAACAGGAACACAATGATAAGAAGCCCCAGTATCAACAAGCCATTCGGAACTGGAATTGTCAACATGACAACAATCACCAGTAGCACAAATCAAAGAAACAGAATCATCTGAAGTAGAAGCTGTCGCAGCTGTATTTTTGTCCTCACCCTCTTTGTGATGATCATTTTTCTTCTGTCGCTGATCTTTTTTCAACTTATAGCAAAATTTTTGAATATGGCCAGGCTTGCTACAATAGTGACATATCGTGGGTTCTCTCCAATCCTTGGACTTGGACCTGTACTTTGACTTGCCACGCCCCTTGGGACATCTACTCTTGCTTCTTCCTCTATTCTCTATCACAAGTGCCTGTGAAATATCAACACCCATCTCTTTTCTTCTAACCTCTTCATTGAACATGCTCTCTTAATGACATCCAATGAAAGCGTACCATCTGGAGCTGAGTTGCTGATGAACACTGTTAGGAAATCATACGAGATCAATGCAAAAACGCACAGCGGAAAAACAAAACTTGATCTCCGATTTCCTACCAAGGATCCATGTTGTTCGTTTAATCGATGAAAAAACTCAAAATTACCTCCGAAGATTCGAAATCCGCAGATGGAAGAGGTGCGAAATCATGAACACCCTCTGTCGGTATCCACACGAACGCTTCCGCCCGGAGTGCTAGCTCTTCAAACGGCGCGGCTGAAGAACTCGTTTTTCTCCAAAAACGGCTCTAGGGTTTCTGTTGTTTTCGTGTGTATTTCGTATGTCTCTATGTACGAGATACATAGATATATATACACATATATGGATATTAAAACCGAGTCCTAATCGGTTTCGTTGGTGCCAATCAAAATCCATATCAGATATGGATTCTGTCAGGATATTCAAATCCATATCAGATATGGATTCTCTCATTATTATCCGACAGCATATATATATATATACATATAACCACAAAAACGAAAATAATAACAATAATATTAATAATAATTAATATCCAATATTAATATTATTAATATTAAAACGATAATAATAATAATAATTAATATCCAACATTAATATTATTATATTATTAATCTCAACCTTACGCATTCTTGTGTGTGACCCGATAGGCCCATATTAATCGGCAGTTGATTAAATCTCTATTAAACCAACAAGTCGTAATTGGCCTCTAGCAAGGCATTACAACTACCCAATTAATATGAGTAAAGTCCAACTAGCCTAATAATAGTACATGCATTAATCCCTTTGTCACACGATATCTAGTTTGAACATAAGTCATGGTCAGCGTCGTACTTATATAGTTCAAACATATGATTACTCGATCTCTAAGTAGACTGATAAAACAAATGATATTGATCACACTATCAATTCATTTGAGCACGGCCATGCATTTCACAGTCTCACTAATCGAGGGGCCCAAAATATCTCTCTCAAAAGAGAGGGACAAATTCTATCTTGATTGTTCAATATCCTCTACATAATTTCTATCACATTCAATCATGACCTTTATTATTATCCAGTTACGGATAACGTTTGATCATGTCAAAATATAATAGTCCTTATGTTGGAAACTATGACAATCTCAAGTCAAAGGATTAAAACATGACTATCATGATATTTACTTATGACGCTAATCCATGTAGCAATCTCATGATGGGTCTATCCAATACACTGTTCTCTAACAAGTATCTATGAGATTGATTCGTATCACCATACACATAATCATCTTATGATCATCAAATCAATACTCATACTGATTATAAATTATTTTGTCTCCATAACAATAATGAATCAGGGACATATATCAAAATTGTGTAACATACTAACCAACAATAATGATAATAAAACCTCTTTTATTAATAATAAATGCATAACATAAATATCCAAATCATGGCCTAGGGCACATACACTAACAATAACCAAGGTTTCCCAACTGTCCGGCAGAGAACTCAATAGGAATAAAGCCTGCAACTCATCATCAAGAACAATCTTCATCACAGTCAACTTGTTAATGATATCTTGAAAGTCACTTAGATGCTCAGAAACTGACTTCCCTGGCTTTAACTTGAGATTAACAAGCCTCTTAATCAATGAGGCCTTGTTGTGAGCAGTCTTTCTTTCATAAAGACCCTCCAATTTTCTCCACAACTCAAGTGGCTCAGTCTCTTGGGACACATGATTGAATATACTAATGTCGATCCACTGTCTAATTGTTCCCAAGGTCTTTCTCTTTAGCTTTTCTCATTCTTTATCCGACATCTTCTCTGGTTTAGTGGGCGTGTCATCTTTCTTGGTTTTATCCATATCAATTGGGTCAAACAAATCTTTACAGTATAGCAAATCTTCCATCATCGGACGCCAAATGGAATAATTGGTTGATGTCAATTTAACCATAGAATGATTTTCAGATTCCATATCTACAGTTTAACCAATTTCTCTGATACCAGTTGTAGGGGAGAAACAACAAGTAGGATACAACACCTACAAGGATCAACTTCAAGACAACCAACCAAAATGCTTAATTAATTCACCACAATTGATTCACCAAGCAAAGATCAATCTCACATCAAAATCATAAGCAAATTATGAAAGATAAAGCTTCAAACAACACAAGAGATTTATACGTGGAAAAACCCCTTCAATGTGAAGGATAAAAAACCACGGGACTTGTAAGGAGTCCACCCTTCTTCTTCTCTTATTATGCAAATTGAGGGTAAAAACACCCAAATCAGTCTACAAGGATGTCACAGCCCACCAACAATAACATAGATAAGAGACAACAATTGAGGAAGAACAAAAATGCAGAAATGTCACCAAAATCACAGATGACACCAGCAGCGATTACGAACGATCCAGAGGTCGGATTAAAATTCTGAACGGTCAGAATGTAGCCCTGTGTGTTCCGAAGAAGCTGTCTAAATTTCAGAAAAATCCAACGGTTGGATCTCCGGCGATCATCAAAATCGTACAGGCTGCCCAGAAAACTCTGCAATCTGCGAAAACTCTCTCCTCCCTCTTTTCTCTGTTTTTCCGTGTATATCTAAACTGCTCTCCCTCAGCTGACCAATTCAGCATCCAAAACAGCATCCAAAAAACAACCTTCCAGGGTTTCTAATAGAAGCTCTCCAATGCCCAAACCATTTGGGCCTCATAAAATATCCAATAACAAATGGACTGGACTAATGCCTCAACAGAAAAGCTATCTTACAAACGGACTCAACTAAGGTGGAATAGTAACATATGACTATGAAATAATAGGCGTCCAGTCTTTATTCGATGTGGTCGGATTGACATGTGGTGAAAAGAGTTATTATACTGGCTGGTAGTAATTATTTCATGATATAACATATGTTATCAATTACTTTCAGCTGATAATAAAGGCGGAACACTGATCATCAAAGCAGAATAATATTTTATATCATGAAATAAGTAATATTATAAACAATGTAATCTTTTTTTTTTAAATTAAGAATTATTCCTTCTAAGCAACCTGTCACAACACATCTCTTTACAAGGTCACAACGAAGTGTATAAGTTTGTTAGTTCAAGAGCCTTGAAGCTTCGTAAACGCAACCAATAAAAACATAATCAACTTAAAAAATTAATCTTACACAAAAGCACTTATTATACTACGTTAACATCTCATAACAGTAAAGATTATGAAACTTAAATGAAGTGTAAATAATGTCAATATCCTAAATACGTAACGTTACATCAAGAACATATGTCATCACATAACATAAGAGGTCGTTGTACTCCTGATTTGTATTCTTCACAATGCTCCTTGAGTTTAGGATCGTAAAAACCCTCAAGATCAGAGAATAGCATTTTGCTCCAAGCATTACATCAAGAAACATAAACAAATGTCAATATCCTACCACGTAGCATTACATCAAGGAAATTAATAAACTAAGTGCAATTCAAATTTGGTGTCATTCTCTGTTTACTCATCTGGGAAAAAAATAAATATATAAAGGATTAGCTTTCAACTCTGCTTAGTAAGAATAATGTCATATATAAAACCGTGCATATCTATTTACTTTTAAGTATCCAAGATAAAGTATTTAAGAGGTTTTGACATAAACCACTCTTTATCCAAGAATCCATCTTTTGCTTTTACTCAAATTTATCGGATTAGTTATCATGCGACAAAGTAATTGAATGATACATAACTTAGACTCAAAGAATTCTTTATGTCTAATTTTCCACAGTTAAGCTATTGAAACACTTCTCCTAATAACTTTTTTATTCATCAACAACAACATACACTAAGGATAATCTTCTTCAAAAGTTCAAGAGTATGGAACATATGAATCCTAAACATATTAAGCGACAAGTCATGTTTATTAAGGTAAGAAATATCATACTTAGAAAAAGAAAAAAAAATTTTAGCAAAAGTGTTAACATCATGTCATCTAAGTGCATCATATTCTTAAGAAAGAAAAACAAAGAACTTAACTACACATTGATAATAAAGACAAACGGGTTATGGCCTATGAATCATTCATCATAACATCATACGTACCTTAAACCCATGATATATTTGAATATCCATTAGTTGATATTAATGCCATGACGGAAAATTAACCATCTTTCAATACAAGCTAAAATTTTTATCAAAGAGATACAATCCATACAAAAAATA
Organism: Eustoma russellianum; assembly: GCA_036186865.1. NCBI lineage: Eukaryota > Viridiplantae > Streptophyta > Magnoliopsida > Gentianales > Gentianaceae > Eustoma > Eustoma russellianum. Next base: position 20,097,659 of record AP025067.1, read on the forward strand.
TACATTTAACTTAGACTAACTTACTACTTAAAGCAAAACATAAATGAAAGAGAGCAAGAACATACCATTTGATAGATGAAATAACATGAACAATAGTTGATGATTGCTTCTACCTTCATCTGTCTAAACAAGCATGTAAATGCTACAACAAAATGGGATGGAGAAAGGCCCCTGCGTTCTACTCCCCTCTTTCTATCTACTCTTTGAGAAAAAAGAAAGGAAAAAAAATGACGAGAGAGCTACTCTTAAAATGAGCAAAAGGTATGCAATTTTCAGCCAACTCTTCCCCACATCTTATAAATCTTCCCAAACAAGTTTTCCATCTCAATATGCCTAAAATAATTATAACTAATTGCACAATTAAGAGCCTTTAATCTTGCATATTGTTGGAAAATCCCATCTCAAACTTGGTGAGGCCACTTTATAAATAGTAGAGTATAAGATGTGATATTGGGTCCCGTGACCAGTCAAAACGCTACTTAATTTCTAGTTTATGTTATACAGCGTTACGTCTAGATATGTTAGAGTTACAGTTGAGTAATTTTCGAGCTTGAACTACTGCCTTTTCCGTGTATCGCACGTCACAAGTCAAGGTGGACATTGTTGGAGAATTAAAGGATTGGGCTTTGGCCCATCGTTGGAGATTGGAAGGTTTGGGCTTTGGCCCATTAATGAATGTTGCAAAACTTGGTTGAGCAACGTACTTTGAGCTTAATGAGTTTCCGATAATGATAGTCGAAAACTAATGAATCCTTAATTATCTACGTACGAGTAGTTAATGTTAGGATGTGGACTCACTCAATTATGCTATTGTGTGAATGTGAAATTAATGCTCAAAGAGGATGGAAAATGTTGTGGATGGGTGACGTGTCACCCTTATGGAGGAATATCACGTTGGATGTGGTATAACAGCTTCTGACTGACATCGATCGATGACATCGATCGATCGATGTCGCTTCGATCGATCGATGTCATCGTTCGAAGTTGATCAGGAAGCTTCGATCGATTGATTGATCGATCAAAGACGATCAGAGGACATCGATCGATCACATCGGTCGATCGATGTCACTTAGATCGATCAAAATGATCGATTGAAGTACTCTGTCAGACATCAATCGATCACATCGATCGATCGATGTCACTTCGATCGATCGAAGTCTGACAGCGGGCAGAATCATTTTGGTTGTGCAGTTAGGTTTCAAACTTGAAACTAACGATATCCTCCGGTTTAAAATAAGATCAGTCTGTTGTGATCTAACGGTGGCAGGGAAGGCAGCTTTGATCTAACGGCCGAGATTTAAACTGTCTTAACCGCTTAACCGAATATGGTTTCCATCTAACGCTCCAGGTTTAAACCTGCTAATCTATCTTCGATCTAAAGGCTGAGATTAAACCTTCCTAATCTAGATAGGAGGTTTTAATCTAACGGCCTAAATCAAACTACGGTTTTGATCCAACGGTCACGTTACCTTGTTCTCCAACCGACTCCCCTATATAAAGAGGGCTAAGGATGCATTTACAACACACCTTGCTCTAAGCATTTCATAAGCATTCTGCATTAGTAGCACGTGAGTCTTGCATCTCGGAGAAGTCGGACACTCTAGCGTTCGAAGGAGTTCAAGTTCAGCAGTGCCGCTCAACTGAACAGGTACCCGTTGTATCCTGGGAGACGATTGCTCACACCGGTTGGGCACAGTATACCGGAGCAATACGTCTTAAGGACAGAGTCCTTGACTCGCCCCGGGTTTGTTTATTTTGTTATTTCATACGCACACACTAAACGACTGCGTCTTAGTGCAGGAGTGATTGTCTCCAACAATCTTAAGACGTATTTATTTGTTCAATTACTTCCTGTACTGTTTTTTATTTACGCAAAAGCAGTTTCGTACTGATTTGCAGTCTTCTTCTACTCATTCTTGAACCTGTGTTTTCTGATCTTTACGTTTTGATCGAACTGAACAGGAATGGAACACGAGAGCTCAACTCTGTTCAAGGCTTCAATGGTGCTCACTCCGTGTCTGCACCTGAAGGGGCTAACAACGTTGCTGCCGGACGCCGGACCGTTCAACGGTTCCGTTGGCACCAACTGGAGGGCCTCAGATGAACCCGGCTGCCACTGCTGCTCATGTGGAGAAGCCGGAAAAGTTTGCCGGCAGTTTTTTCAAGAGGTGGCAGCAGAAGATGCTGTTCTACCTCACGGCGCTGGGACTGGCCAGAATGCTAAGCGAGGATCCACCCGTGGTTGATGTGGAGGATCAACAACAAAAATGCAAAACGCCTTGGGTGCTGAGGCCTGGGCGTATACAAATTTTTGTTGTTTAAATTTGATTCTGAGTTGCCTAGATAATACTATCTATGGCGTGTTTTGTACATATAAAACTGCAAAAGCTTTGTGGTCGGCTTTAGATAAAAAGTATCGCACAGAAGATGCGGGTACGAAAAAGTTGATAGTTGGGAAGTTTCTCGACTATAAAATGTTAGATTCCAAAACTGTAATTTCGCAGGTGGAAGAAATACAGATGTTGGTTTCTGAAATGGAAGAGGAGGGCATGACGCTCAGTGAATCTTTCCAGGTTGCGGCTGTGATTGAGAAGCTGCCTCCTTCGTGGAGGGAATTTAAGAGCTATCTCAAACACAAGCGAAAGGAAATGAAAATGGAGGACTTGATTGTCCGTCTTCGCATTGAGGAGGACAATCGCGTGCCGAAAGAAAGCCGTCCACATCTTCTGGTCAAGCCAAGGCTCATGTTGCTGAGGCGAAGAACAAGAAGAAAAATACACTTTGAGCGTGAACGTCAAGGGCAAGGAAATTGCAAAGAAGTTCACAGGTAAGTGTTATAATTGTGGTAAACCAGGGCATCGAAGCAGTGAATGCCGAAAGCCCAAAAAGACTCAGAATAAAGCGAAAGCAAATCTGGTCGGCGCAATGGAAGACTTGAACCTTTGCGCAGTGGTGACCGAGTGCAACGCAGTGGGAAACCCTCGGAATGGTGGGTGGACACAGGGCCACTCGACATGTTTGTGCGAACAGGGCCATGTTCAGAGAGTACGTGCCCACGACAAACAATGAGCAATTGTTCATGGGAAACTCCAACAGCTCGAAGATCGAAGGATCGGGCAAGGTAATCCTGAAACTGACCTCAGGAAGGGAGTTGACTCTGCAGAATGTGCTGCATGTTCCTGACATAAGGAAGAATCTGGTTTCTGGCGCGCTGCTAGTCACTCATGGGTTCAAGCTTGTTTTTGAGGCAAACAAATTTACACTTTCTAAGAATGGGGTGTATTTGGGAAAGGGTATCTTTCTGATAACATGTTCAAATTGAATGTTATGACAATTGTACCCAAAATGTTGCGCCCACTGAGGCTAATAAAATTTTTCCTCTTCTGCTTACATGCTTGAGTCTTCCTGTTTATGGCATTTTCGTTTGGGACATGTAATTATAAGTCAATACAACGAATGATTAATCTTGACTTGTTGCCCAAACTGGACTTTAGTAATAAAGAAAATGCCAAATATGTGTTGAAGCGAAATTAACAAAAGCGCCATTTCCTTCAACAAACGAAACACTGAATCGTTGGATTTAATTCACACAGATTTGTGTGATTTAAAGTTTGTGCAAACAAGAGGTGGTAAAAAGTTTTGTAACTTTTATCGACGATTGCACACGATACTGTTATGTATATTTGCTAAGTAGCAAAGATGAGGCCCTTGATGCTTTCAAGGATTATAAAAATGAAGTTGAGAATCAACTTAGCAAACGAATTAAAATTCGTAGTGATAGAGGTGGCGAATATGATACACCGTTTAATGAATTCTGTTCAGAACATGGCATTATTCATCAAACGACTGCGCCATATTCACCTCAATCGAATGGTATTGCTGAACGCAAAAACCGTACTCTAAAGAGATGAATGCTATGTTGATAAGTTCGGGTTTACCTCAGAACTTGTGGGGGGAAGCAATTCTCTCAGCCAACGTCATTTTAAATAGGATTCCGTCCAAGAAGACGGATAAACCCCATATGAACTTGGAAAGGCTATAAGCCTAGTTACAAATACTTGAAAGTGTGGGGGTGTCTGGCGAAGGTTGCATACCTAAACCAAGACAAGTTAAAATTGGGCCTAAAACAATTGATTGCATATTCATTGGTTATGCAACGAACAGTAGTGCATATCGTTTCTTAGTGCACAAATCGACATTCCTGAGATACATGAAAATGTTGTCATGGAATCAAGGAATGCAGTGTTCTTTGAAAATATCTTTCCGAAGAAAGACAAAGACAGTGAAGAAGCTAGCACAAGTAAGCGAGTGCGTGAGACGACTCCTCAAGAACTGAGGAACCTCGTCAAAGCAAACGAGCCAAAATGCCGACGTCTTTTGGACCAGATTTTCTAACCTATATGGTAGAAAATGAGCCAAGGAATTTTTCCGAGGCTATGTCAACTCCAGAAGCTCCATTCTGGAAAGAGGCAATTACAGTGAAATAGACTCGATTCTTCAAAATCACACTTGGGAGTTGGTTGACATTCCACCTGGAAGTAAACCGCTTGGTTGCAAGTGGATTTTCAAGAAGAAACTTAAAGAGGATGGGTCTATTGGGAAGTATAAAGCCAGGTTAGTAGCCAAGGGCTATAGACAGAAAGAAGGCTTTGACTTCTTTGACACCTACTCACCAGTGACTAGGATCACTTCCATAAGGATGCTAGTAGCCATTGCTGCAGTCTATGATTTGGAAATCCATCAAATGGATGTAAAGACTGCCTTTCTGAATGGTGAGTTAGAGGAAGAGATTTATAAACAACCCGAGGGGTTTGTCGTTCCAGGACAAGAAAGGAAAGTATGTAGACTTGTTAAGTCTTGTACGGACTTAAACAAGCACCCAAGCAATGGCATTTAAAGTTTGATCAGGTAATGATGTCAAATGACTTCAAGATCAATGAATGCGACAAGTGTGTGTACATTAAGAGCACACAGAATGCATATGTGATAGTATGTCTCTATGTAGACGACATGCTTATCATGGGCAGTACTCGTGACATCATCTTGTACAAAGAAGATGTTAACACGAAACTTTGATATGAAGGACATGGGAGTTGCCAATGTTATTCTAGGAATTAAGATTTCTAGGGTACTGAGGGACTCATACTGTCACAAACTCACTATATTGAATCAGTTCTGAAACGGTTCAATATGGATGATGTGAAACCGGTAAAGACCCCCTCGACTTAAGTGTGCACTTAAGGAAAAATCGAGGCGAACCTGTAGCTCAGCTAAAATACTCTCAGGTGATCGGGAGTCTGATGTACATAACGAATTGTACAAGACCAGACTTAGCTTGTTCAGTAAACAAGTTGAGCAGGTTTACCAGTAATCCAAGTGATGATCATTGGAAAGCTCTTAACAGAGTGATGAGGTATCTGAAATACACAATGAATCTTGGATTACATTACACGAGATATCCAGCAGTATTAGAAGGATACTGCGATGCAAATTGGATATCAGATAGTAAGGACTCGAAGTCCACCAGTGGATACTTGTTCACGGTTGGTGGTGCTGCTGTGTCGTGGAAATCCACGAAACAAACCTGTATAGCTCGGTCCACTATGGAAGCTGAGTTCATAGCGTTGGACAAAGCTGGGGAAGAGGCTGAGTGGCTTCGGAATTTCCTGGAAGATATTCCGTGCTGGCCTAAGCCGATCGCTCCTATTAGCATACACTGTGATAGTCAGTCAGCTATAGGACGTGCTCAAAGCAGCATCTATAATGGTAAGTCACGACACATACGTCGAAGACATAACACAATTAAACAGTTGATCTCTAATGGCGTGATTTCCATTGATTATGTAAATCAATGGAGAATCTTGCGGATCCGCTTACAAAAGGCTTGCCTAGAGATCAGATGTCAAGATTGACAAACGGAATGGGACTAAGCCCATAATGCAAGATCTTTGTAATGGTAACCCAACCTTGTTGACTGGAGATCCCAGAATCTTGGTTCAATGGGACAACTAAGTTATGAAGGTTCAGTTAGCACTTACTCATTCCGTCTGATAAAAGTGCTGTCTGCAGAGAATTTAGGGTAAGCTAAGGCTTTTAATGATGTCCTATATCTTGATGCGTCAAGTGGAGTATGGCAGAATACTCTTGATAGGAATCACCTATGTAAGTGTGAAGTGGGGCCGCTTCTATGAGAAAGTCTAGGGAGGCAAGATTTCTCTAAAACACTTTCTGAAACCAGGTTGTTCATGGCCAAAACGAACACAACCATGAGAACCAAAAGGGTGTTAAAGGAAATATTGTGTGAGTATCGTTGTCTTGGTTCACAACAAAGGCTGACTAGTTCAAGACATCAAGTCACTATTTAGCCGAGTGAATCCGATGGTACATCACTATGAAAGGTTCAAAGCCAGAAGCTACCTCTTCTGATGCAATATTTTTTGTCTGACTTCTCCTCAGAGTCTGCATATGCATTTGCATTAATTTCCATTCATGTGGGGGATTGTTGGAGAATTAAGGTTGGGCTTTGGCCCATCGTTGGAGATTGGAAGATTTGGGCTTTGGCCCATTAATGATGTTGCAAAACTTGGTTGAGCAACGTACTTTGAGCTTAATGAGTTTCCGATAATGATAATCGAAAACTAATGAATCCTTAATTATCTACGTAACGAGTAGTTAATGTTAGGATGTGGACTCACTCAATTATGCTATTGTGTGAATGTGAAATTAATGCTCAAAGAGGATGGAAAATGTTGTGGATGGGTGACGTGTCACCCTTATGGAGGAATATCACGTTGGATGTGTATAACAGCTTCTGACTGACATCGATCGATCGATGTCGCTTCGATCGATCGATGTCATCGTTCGAAGTTGATCAGGAAGTTTGATCGATTGATTGATCGATCAAAGACGATCAGAGGACATCGATCGATGTCACTTAGATCGATCAAAATGATCGATTGAAGTACTCTGTCAGACATCAATCGATCACATCGATCGATCGATGTCACTTCGATCGATCGATGTGATCGATCGAAGTCTGACAGCGGGCAGAATCGTTTTGGTTGTGCAGTTAGGTTTCAAACTTGAAACTAACGATATCCTCCGGTTTAAAATAAGATCAGTCTGTTGTGATCTAACGGTGGCAGGGAAGGCAGCTTTGATCTAACGGCCGAGATTTAAACTGTCTTAACCGCTTAACCGAATATGGTTTCCATCTAACGCTCCAGGTTTAAACCTGCTAATCTATCTTCGATCTAAAGGATGAGATTAAACCTTCCTAATCTAGATAGGAGGTTTTAATCTAACGGCCTAAATCAAACTACAGTTTTGATCCAACGGTCACGTTACCTTGTTCTCCAACCGACTCCCCTATATAAAGAGGGCTAAGGATGCATTTACAACGCACCTTGCTCTAAGCATTTCATAAGCATTCTGCATTAGTAGCACGTGAGTCTTGCATCTCGGAGAAGTCGGGACACTCTAGCGTTCGAAGGAGTTCAAGTTCAGCAGTGCCGCTCAACTGAACAGGTACCCGTTGTATCCTGGGAGACGATTGCTCACACCGGTTGAGCACAGTATACCGGAGCAATACATCTTAAGGACAGAGTCCTTGACTCGCCCCGGGTTTGTTTTATTTTGTTATTTCATACGCACACACTAAACGACTGCGTCTTAGTGCAGGAGTGATTGTCTCCAACAGACATATCATTGGCGTTAATTCTGCACTATATCTTACTTTTGAATGCAAAAAGTCATACCCTGACCATAAGGCCTCTAGCGCTCTAACCTCAAGGATCTTAATAGAGGATGTAAATCCGGTCGGTCAACGATTTTCTAGATGAGAGTCTCATGAATTGGGTCTACTGAGTTCAAACTCATTATAGTATAATGAGTTGAAGGCAGAGCCCAAACACACACTGCGGCTGCCAACATTCAAACCGTCAACCTTGAATGTAATATATCACCCGAGTACCAGCTGAGCTACTCCTAGAAAAAAAAATTTATATCTTATTGATCATACCTTGAGTTGTAAAACTCCAATTAAAGTTATTCAAATTGGGTTAAGAACCTTATTCGAAAGTGTAATGCATCCCGAGAAACCTTACCACAAAAAAAAGCCTATAGCGACAGCCAAAAACGTCGCTATTTCGTCGCTATAGGCATATTGCGACGAAATAGCGACGAAAAATGAAGGTCGTTATACGGCTTGTCGCAAAGCAAATTTCGTCGGCACTGCGTCGCTATATTGTGACGAAAACAATTTTGTCGGTGTATCGTCGCCAAACTGCGACGAGAAACTGTCAGGTCTGCGACCTGTTTTCTGCTGTCGCTGTTTCGTCGGTAAAATATTTTCGTCGCTATTTTGTATTTTTTATTTTTTTATTAAGGTTCTGCGACAAAGACACTCGTCGCAAAATTTCGTCGGTATAAGTATTGCCGTCGCTATTTATTATTTTTTTATTTTTTGTTTCCGTTTTATTTCGTCGCAAAATGTCGTCGTTATATGTCTTTTCGTCGCTAATTTTAAATTTTTGTTTTTTTATTACCGATCTGCGACAGTACAATTTCGTCGCCGGTTCGTCGGTATTTGTTATTTTTTAAAAATATTAAATTTACTAATAATTATTTTAAATACATTATTTAATATTAAATTTTAAATTTTTTTTGATTTATTAATAATATTAATACATTATTAATTAAAAAGTTTTTATTATTATTTAATTTCTATAATTATTTTATTTTGTATATTAAATCATTTGTACGAATATTATACAGTAATACGGTATTTGCGCATTCAAGTTCGTATAATTAAACAACACAAACGAAATAGAATCCGTAAAATTGTCAGATAGAATATAAAAGTACAAAGAAAATGTCAATACAACAAATGAAATAGACTGTACAAACAATGAAAAAATAAAAAACTATGCAGAGGAAGATGGAGGGGGATCATGCGGAGAAGAGTGACCATCAGGAGGGCGAGGCTGAGGCTGAGGCTGCGAGGAGCAGGAAATGAAAGACATGACTACCTGCGACAGGTGCGAGATTTGCTGGTTCGTTGCCTCCTGCACCTGCATCGTCTGCCGCTGCGCATGCTCAAACGCCTGTTGAAGCGCCTGCTGCAGCGCCTGCTGCAGTGCAGTGCCTGTACACTCTCCTCATGCCTCGTCCTGATGGTCTCTATCTCACGCTGCTGCAGCGCCGCATTATCTGATTCCAGGCGCGAAATATCCTCTGGCGTCGCAGAAGGCGCGGAGGTGCTGGCCTCGGAGGAAGCACCTGCTTGTAGAACTTCGGGAAAGAATCGCGGCGCTGCTGATCCAACCCCGTACACCTCCCTCTTCTTCTTATTTGAGGGCCGACGGTCCGAACCGCATCCCAATAAGCGCGGTTCTTGTCGGCCTGTTCGCCCCTATCTGCGAGTAATCTGTTGTACTCGTCCTGAAATGAGAATAAGAATTGTTATGGTTTAGCAATAAAACAAACTAAGGAAAAAACAAATGATATCGTAGTCTACTTACACTGATGTCGCGGGCCTTCGTCGTGATCCAGTCCTCCGTCCCGTCGGAGGCTTTCTTCCGATGCGTCTTGTAGAAGAGATCGTAGGAGGCTGGCCACTCCCCCGTCTCCTCTCGTGTGAAAGAATGAAATAAAATATGTTAGTGAAATCCAGAATTTTAAAAATTTCGGCATGACCTATTCGTTTATCGGAGGTATCCCGGCCTTAAAGGCCTCTCCCAAGTCAAATCAAAAATAAAAATAAAAAGGCAAATGAACACATGTACCACTTAAAGTAACCATATACGAATACCAAAAAAACAACAGCGCAACATAAGAAATCAACGAATATAAATAATCCACTTAACTCAATGAATATAAATAATCCACTTAAGTCAATGAATGTAAATAATCCAATGAAATCAATGAATCTAAATAATCCAATATTAAAATACTCACCATAGAACGCATCGTGGTGGCGTGGGAAACCGAACCACCTGAGTGTGTGGCAGGTGCTGGGCCCTGTACATTGCCGCTGCGCCGGTTCGCCGCGTTCCGGGCGCTGCGGGCTTGGTAAGCAGGGTCCCTCCACCCTTCTACCCACGCCGCCCAGACGGCCTCGGATACGTAGGCAGGCCTTATCCACGTGGGGCCACGCTCTGACTTGGTCTTGAGGGAGTTTGACGAAGTCGCCGTAGCGTTGGCGGCCCTATGCCGCCAGGGCCTGCTCCACGTCGTGGGCGACGTCGGGCTGGCCAGCTGTACGCCTTCTGCAATTATCATACGGAGGAATAATAAAAGTGTGGTTAGAAAAGTAATTATTGATTACGCATCAAAAAGTGAAATTCATCAAATTTGAATACCTGAAACTCATCCCAGTAGAACCTACGTGTCTCCGGGGTGACACGGGGCCCAGGAATATCCAGATGGGTCAAGCCTCAGGTGGAAGGACCGGGTGATGCAACCGGAAAAGCGCGCCATTGTCCGATCCAAACCTGAAAGAGGTGAAGTTGTTAGGAAAAAAAATAACGCGTGAAATATATTTGAAAACATGTTAAATAAATAATCATTACTTACGTATGGGTATCATGTGACCAATGGGAGGGGGACGACGCCCTGGTATGACACCCTGGTCCGATGCCGCATCAGAGACGCCGGATGAGGTGCTGAACCGCTGGGGTGGGGTGGCGTCGTATGTCTGGGGGGTTGCGGACATGTCGGCAGACCGTAAAGGTCTGCGTCCGCAGCCAGAGCGGCGGTCGAAACCGAGGCATACGTATCATGCTGAGAAAGGAACATATCAAACTCTCCTTGAAGGTCCTGTGTAGCTGGTGGGTATGTGGATCTCGTCGGTAAACTCTTACTAGCCATCAGATCTGAGAGGAACATATTAATAATTTTTAAACGTTCGGCATGACCTAAGCGTTTATTACGGAGGTTTTCCAGCCTTAATGGCCTCTCCAAAGACAAATTCAAATCCAACAACCTTGAACTAGTATCATACTGAAAATCATATGCAAACCTCTTACAAAACAGTTTGTACATATATATACCCCGTATATGCATATATATACCATACATATATACCCATATATACATATATATACCCGTATATGCATATATATACCATATACATATACCCGTATATACATATATATACCATAACATATATATATACCCGTATATACATATATATACCCGTATAATATATATATATATATATATACCCGTATATACATATATATACCATATACATATATATACCAAAATAGATTATATAATTATAATATATTTAAATACGAAAAATATATATACATACATAATTCTACCCAAAAAAACATTTTCTAATAATTTTACATATATTTATATGTAAATACGAAATTAACTTATATATATAATTATATACCCAAATACGAAAATTAACTACAAAATCCATAAATTCATAATAAAGAAGCAATGTTTTCATGGTTTAGGGCCAAATATATATATACACGCACGTACATAAACATATATGTATATACCGTATATACATATATGTTATATGTATACCGTATATACATACATACATATATATATATACCGTATATACATAATATACATATACATGTATACCCATAATAGATAATACACTATATACCGTATATACATATATATACTACATATAATACATATACCTATATATACATACATAATTCTATACACATATACATAATATATCACAGCCACCCACACCCAGCCCCGCGCCAGCCCCGCGCCCAGCCCCGCACCCAGCACCCACTGCCCAGCACCACCCAGCCCCGCCACCCCAGCCCCGCACCCCAGCACCCAGCACCACAACCAGCACCACCGCCAAAGCACCAACCAGGCCCGCACCCAGCACCACCGCCACCCGCACCCAGCCCCGCACCCAGCACCCACTGCCCAGCACCACCTAGCCCCGCCACCCAGCCCCGCACCCAGTACCACCGCCCAGCCCACACCCAGCACCACCACCCAGCCCCGCACCCCAGCACCACCACCCAGCACCACCACCCAGCCCCTCACCCCAAAACCACACCCAGCACCACACCCAGCCCACACCCAGCACCACACCCACCCCACAAGACATTAAAAAATTAAAAACAACATAACTAATTAAAATTAGTAAAACGAAATAGAAGAGAAACTCACCGAAGAATGGGAGGTCAACGGAGGAACTTCGCCGGGGAGGGAGCTTTCGCCGGGGGAGGGGGGAGGTTTCGCCGTGGGGGGAGCTTTCGCCGGGGGGAGGGAAATGGGGAAGGAGGGAAATGGGAAGAAAGAGGGGGAGTTCAGCTTATCTGCGTAATTTTGCGACGACATAGCGACGAACGTTCGTCGCTATTTAGTTTCGTCGCTATTTTTCATGTGTCGTTATTTCAAATTTAGCGACAACATTTCGTCGGTAACTCGTCGGTGTTATAATTTTTGAAAAAAAAATACAAAATATAAAGTAGTATATACATGAATATAAGTACATCAACACATACACACTTTCATATAAAGAGGTACATAAAAATTTTGGCTAATGTCAATCTTCCTGGTCATCTGCATCCTCATACGCATCTTCATCTTCATCTTCATCTTCATCTACATGCTCGTCCTCTTCATCCTCGTATTCGTCTTCGACTACGTCTTCAATATTGTCAGGCGGTTGTATGTTGAGATGAATTTCGATGAAAACCGTCGTTGGGGTCATTTAGAGGGAGGTCGTGCAGTTCAACATGTGTCGTGACAGTCGTGGCTCTTCATCCCGTGCAAACCGCGTTTTATTCACGTCGATGTTCTTCGACAGGTTCGAAACATGGCCATCAGGAAATCTAGCCGTCCCCAGCCACCGATAACAACGCACTGACCTGCTCCGCATTCAGCGTGTACGAGGACTTCGGCATGTATGATGTGCCAACGGGATGCAGGCTCCGGTCGCATGTTATGGTCGCGCATATCAAGTCGTGCCTTCATATTGTCTTTTGTTTTTCTGGCACATTCAGCACTGTATTGAAAATGTGTCAAACACGTTCTTCTCAATGTGCATGACATCCAGGTTATGTCGGATCATATTGCTCTTCCAGTACGGAAGCTCCCAGAATATGCTTCTCTTCTTCCACCCGATACAGTAACGAGCCAGGTCTGCGTTGTGACTGCCGTCCGGATCATCAGCGACCCCCACGAATCCACAACTGTCTATCTCTACAGCACCTCTGCACCCGTGAGGAGCTCGGGCTTTGTGTCCTATCGACGATGCCAGGCAATGAACGCCGTCACGTTCTTCCTGTACAAATGACGTCTGGGCAGGAAACTTCCTATGGCTGTCGAACCAGCTTATCTTACGTCCATGTTTCAAGGACATCGTCTTCGCTTGCTTCATGCAGCAAGGGCAAGCGTATTTCCCCGCTGTGCTCCACCCCGACGACATAGAATAAGCCGGGAAGTCGTTGATCGTCCACATCAGCGCGGCGCGTAGCTGGAAGTTTTGTTTAGTCGATACATCGAACGTCTCCATGCCAAACTCCCACAACCACTTCAGCTCCTGTATCAACGGCTGCAGGTATAGGTCGATCTTCTGTTTCAGATTCCTAGGCCCCGGTGCGATCACAGTCAAGAACATGTACGGCGTCTTCATGCACATCCAAGGCGGTAGATTGTACGGCGTCACGATTACAGGCCACGACGAATACTGCTCTCCCGACTGTCCAAACGGGTTGAACCCGTCGGTGCATAAACCCAACCTAACGTTCCTTGTCTCCGACGAAAAACCCGGATGCGTCGCATCGAACGTCCTCCAAGCTTCGCCGTCAGATGGATGGCCACATCTCACCGTCTTTCGTGTAGTGCTCCGCGTGCCACCTCTTCTGGCTAGCTGTGGCACCGGATGCGTATAGCCTCTGCAGTCTAGGGGCGAGAGGTAAATAGTAAAATTGTTTTCTTGGCACGTTCCGGTTTCTTTTGTTCGTTCTCCACCTGCTTGTCCCACAGACCCTGCACATGTCTTTATCCTCGTTGATGCCCCAGTATATGATGCACCCCTCTGAACAACAATCGATTTTCTGAACCGGCAAACCCAACGCCTGCAGCTGTTTCTTCGTCGAATAAAAACTGTCGACCAGTGTGTTCCCTTCGGGAAGAGATTCCCTCATCAGCTGACACATCTCATCGTACAATCTCTCCGTCATGCGGTGTTCCGTCTTCATGCTCGTCATCCGGCCGATCATGGACATCTGTGTGTGACTACCGCAACCAGGATACAGCGGCGTGTTGGCGGCGTTCAGCATCTCAAAAAACTGTCTCGCCTGAGGGGTTCGGATCTTCCTCCACAAATATACGCGGTTGTTCATCCGGATCCTGCATTTGTAACAACTGCTCTCCGGTAAATGCGCCGGCGGCTGCGTCTGTCACCATCTGCATGTATGGGTTGTGAGATCCCTCGCATATTTCTTCGGCATCAACCTGACCGGGTCCCCCTTCGACGTGTACAGTTGCAGATGTAGACGCCCTCTCATATTCGCCGTGACAGTACCATGTATGGTAATTATGGATGAAACCTTGTTTCAATAAGTGAACCCTCACGTCACCCGGATCCTTATATTTACAGTTCTTGCATTTCTTGCACGGACATCTAATCTGCGTTCCACTTTCATTACTCGTCGCAAAATCCATAAATTCTTCGAGACCTTCAACAAATCTAAAACACCACTCCCCGTTGTTTACTCTCTGGTACATTCACTTTCTATCGCTTCTCTCCTCGGATCCATTTTTCTCGATACACCTTCAAAATAACAGCAGCTATCTTTTTTCGGTGGTAGAAAAAATCAAAATTCCATCACTTCGGTTTTTTCGTTCAAAATTGATGATTGATTGTGTTTGAAATGAGAGAAGAATGGGAGAAGAGAAGAAGAAGGAAAATGGTTTTATCGTTCTCAGCCTGCAATGTTACCGACGCAATAGCGACGAGATAGCGACCAACAAACAAACACAAATCTCGGAAACAAACAAACACAATACCGACGACTTCGCGACGACGCGGCGACGAACAAGAAACACAAATCTCGGAAACAAACACACATGCCGACGATTACCGACGACCCAGCGACGAAACACGTCGTTTGATATGCTTTTTACCGACGAAGTACCGACCACATTGCGACGCAAAACGTCTCTTCACTCCGTACGACGTGATTCGTCGCTACGTCGTCGCTACGTCGTCGCTACGTCGTCGCTAAAAGGCAGTCCGTCCAGTTTCCAATGCTTACAACTTACGATGTGTTGCGTCGCTAATTCGTCGCTATGTCGTCGCTGATTTCACTATATAAACAGTATCAGCGTGCCCACAAACAACATATAAAACAACTCTTTATAATCCAAAATGGTTCGTACTAAAGCGCAAGCACGACGTGGTGGACGTGGTGGTAAGAGCGGCAAGACCGCCAACTGAGCAACCTTCTTCTTCAACAGTTCCTCCCCCACCAGAGCCCTCTGAGCCTCGCCGGGGATCGCCTCATTGGCGACCTTCAAATAGAAGTACGAATCCTTAATAATTATAACACGTGTTTAATCTCTTACGAATCCTGACGACGCACCTGTATACGCGAAATGTGGTTCAGAAAAATTTCATCCGACTAATTCATCGACTAAACATCAACTATATACCGCGAAACCTAATACAACGACGAAAACCTACTAACTATATCTTCGACGAAACTTAATAGAACGACAAAAACCTACTAACCGTATCGTCGAAACCTAACTATATCTTCGACGAAACTTAATAGAACGACAAAAACCTACTAACCGTATCGACGAAAAAGCTGAATACAATGAGAAGAACAGGCTACGCGCGAATTTTTTTTTGAATTTACCGACGTTTTTTACCGACGAAACAGCGACGGATAACGTTTCTTCACATTATTCGACGCGTTTCGTCGCTACTCCGTCGCCAAGTAGTCACTATTCGGCAGGTGTCTGTTCAGTTCCCAACGGTTGCATCGTACGATAAATATACGTCGCAATTCGTCGCTACGTCGTCGCTAAAACAGCCGAAAGGTCATCATTGCACATTCCTAACGGTTGACAAAACGTCGCTATGTCGTCGCTAATTTTACTATTTATACCCCAAACATCCGCACATATACATACACACATATAAGGTTATAAATAATCAAAATATGCCGTGTCGTTTTAAAAGAACCCCAAGGCGTGGTGGACGGGCAATCAGTGCCCCTCCAGAAGGGCCTCCTCCTCCTCAAGTACCATCGGTTGAGCGAGAAGGTTCCGTATCTGTCTATGTCCCGCCGCACCATCAGAGTGATCAAGAACAAACGCCAGTGCAGGACGCCGACTTCCGTATGCTGATGGCAAACATGCAGCAGCAGTCGCGGCAACTGCACAACATGACTAGAAGGCTGCGGAAGATGAAATTTAGATATTACAAGTTCAAGCGCCTTCTCAAAGAGTTTGCGGAGAATGTCGCGGCCACTCTTTCGTCCGATGACGAAGAGTGAACAGCACATCTCCGCATCTTTTTTCAGATTTTTTTTTATTTTTTCGTTTGATAATGTAACTTTTTATTATTGAATGAATGAGTATTTTTCCCAATCACCGCTTTCTTTTTCCTTAATCAATACACGTGTTTAATTCTCGATGTATCTGCGACGACACAACGACAAATCGAATTACGAACGGAAAGTAAAACAAAACATTTGCCACATGCGGGTTTCATTGACAAAAAAAACGACGATACAACCAACGCCAAGAACTTACTAAACGACGAATTTATTTTATTTGGGCTAATTTTAGCGACACAATTGCGACGACATAGCGACGGTAGCGGTACAAACTAAATAGCGACGAATTAAAACACGCAGAGTAGCGACGAGACACCGACAAATCACTGACGTAATTCACCTGACTGACTATTTTTCTTTTAGCGACAACGAATTTCATCGTACTTTCGTCGCAATTAGCGACGACATTAGTTTTGTCGCACAGTCGTCGCTATTTACCGACGAAACAAACGACTATACGTTGTTCGTCGGTGATTTTTTCGTCGGCAAACCACAATTTTTTTGTGGTGGTATCTTTATCTGCAGCTTCATTCCATCTAAAAACAAGGTTGATTACAGAAGTCTTGTCCACAACTCTATCTAGAGTTGCATTCCAAAAAAAACCATGAACGACGATAAAAGAAATTGGACCACTTTGGGTGGTAGCAACTGGCAGCCAATCTTGGCTGCATATTATATCTTCTGATGTGCCCGTTGCTACTTGCTAGGTTTATTAGAAAATCGCATGAAAAATAATATATCTATCGTCTTTGTGATAAAGTAAATTAAAGAGTTTTACATTGTACGTTTTTTTTATTAATACATTTTACTGGTACACAGAACACCATTCGCTCTTTTAAATAATCTCATATAAGCTAGTTAATTCTTAATAAAATGAATTAGTTACGGGGAGTTGTAGGACAGGTAGTGTTATACAAGCATATAAGGATGCTTTTTATGAAATTAAATGTTATGGAACTATTATCATATAAATATGTACAGAATAAACCAATTTCTGGATATAAGTTCTAACCAACATCACTAACATTATACATAAACTGTTCTATAGAAGAAGTATAATTAATTCGGTCAATGCAAAATATGGCATCCTAAATAACAAGTAACACAGTAAACTTTAATTTATACTTTAGCAGTAATTTTATTATGGTTCATACATTATAGTAGTTGTTCAGTAACATATAAGATGTACATGAATAGCATGATGTATTTGTGTATACTTTATTGATCACTCTATTCATTCTAAATGATATTTTATTAATTAACTACTTCTTTGAACAGTTTAAAACCATTTATTGGAACTATAACTATATTTTTGAAAATTAGAAACTACTATAAAGAAGTACAACAATGTCTTTTGAAATTAGATAAATTAATGAAAAGGTGAATATTAATTACTTGTACTATAAAGAAGTACAATAATGTCTTTCTTGACTTTGGAATATGATGGAATAAATCAAAATGACTCACTAAATTGACTGTGTTTCTTACATTATGAAGTAGCAGTTGATTGACACTATTTGACGCAATTTTCATTACGGGTCATCGGAAAACATATTGTATATGTTTCTAACGCATGGGTATAGTTGCATACATCCGACCTCTCATATTCTGTTATAGGCGAAAGCCTCTAAGACAATAGAGTAATGTTGTTGTTGTATGAATAATAATTACTAGACTAGTGGTATTGCTTTCCGGGTTCAAATGCTCATTCACATTACCAAAACTAAATGATTTGGGTCATAGCCCCATTACACGCATGCAATTGGTACAATTATGTTACAATCTTTTTACTTAGTATTATTTATTACCAACCACCAATAATTATACTCAGTATATTTTTACGAAAGCAAAAGCTATCATTAAAGTTTGAAAATGATAAGAAGTAGACAAACAATATCTCAATATCAAAGCATTAAAAATTTGTTTCCAATAAAATTATGTCTCTATACATTTTATTATTTGTTAGAGGGCAAAAGCAGTGTTTAACGGAGGAGAAAAGAGACACGGCTTCTCAAATTGCACGCTTGGGCAAAGATATACCACGTCGGCGATAAACGATTGATGGAAATACTTTATAGAATTCCAAAACTACACGCCTAAGATTCTTTCATAAAATTAAAGGCCCTTTTTCTTGTTATTTCATCTAAATTCGGAAGAGTACAAAATTTTAAAATGACCCTTATGTTTTGCTATAGCAAGTAGTTGAATTTTCTTGGAGAAAAAGGTCATATCTGACCTCTCCATCGCCTCTGCCTCAAAAAACATTATAGAAGATATAAATTAGGAGTCCACCGGCTTCCTAGGTCAAAAGAAGAGTTACGAAGTACGTTGAATTTTATATTATTAATAGATTGGGGTATGTTTTTGGGATAAAACAATAGTCACGTCAAATTATTGCATTTTCTGCATTATCGTTATAAAAGTAATTATTATGTAAGGCACTGTAATGTTACAAAATTTAGTGCCGTGACTTTACCATACATTTAAACCGTTACAAAAAAAATAATTAATGAGTCAGTAGTAGACATGTAGACGTGTTTATATCATGTTGAAAAAGTTAATGAAGACAAATTTTTTGGAAGAAAAAAGAATATATGATGTGGTCTCTTCTATGATACAGAATATGACTTGGTACAAACATGATACAATAATATATTTTCTAGACGACGCTGTACATTTATTTTCCATAAATACGCAAATACCCATCTCAAAAGAAACTCGATTTCTAGAAGCATATAATCGGGAATATTGCATAAAGGAAAAGTCACCTCAGAGCTCCAAATGAATCAAACT
>AP025067.1:20122442-20139541 GCA_036186865.1 Eustoma russellianum
CCTTTGAGCCCTTCCGGAGAGCAGCTATCATGACTTCCACTATGATCCATCCAAAATTTAGCTGTCTCATGCTTGAGACGATAAGTAACATAGAAATCCATATTGCTTGGATTTCTAGTTGCCTTACCGTTGACATAGTAAGTAACCACAGCCAGCAGTATTCTATTTACCAGAGACATGTTCTGAATATTCTTTGTTGAAAAATATTCCAGATCAAATTTGGAAGCTTGCTCACAGACTCCATATTTTTGTCACTTCAGTCAAATACGGAGAAGTCACTTAGTCCCTCATTTCTTAATTCTAGAGCATCACAAATTTCTTGTATGGAGAAGTTGAGGGGTGTACCAGTGACAACTGTGTGCAAAGAAAATTTTTGGAACTCAAATTGTGGAGTAATCCATATGTTGGCATAGAACAGCCTGGTGTAGTCTCTGGAAAATTGTTGCATGTCACGTCTGGACCAAAGAGAGGTCCAGCCCTGATGATCCAAAAAGGTGATGACTTGATTCGCATTGTGATCCTCAGTGAAGTCACTGACGCGAATCAGTTTGAGAGGCACGACTGGTCTGTTGTTGCTCCTCCATTCTTCATTTAAAGCATGTGTGAATGGAGTGATAGATGAGCAACTTTTGCTACATATGGGGGTAGATTCTTGAATTAGCATCAAATTGCTTTTTCATCCAAGGAAAGTTATCCTTGGAGAGGCCCTTCAACACGATGGATGTGATTTCTTTAGGTTCAACAATGCCATCAGTTTGCTTGCGTTTGTGTCCCCTTTGAAGGTGTCTTGAATGACCAGCAAAGCCATATTTTAGTTTGGAAGATGAAGTTTTGGATTTTAGCAAAGATAGAGGGAGTGGGATGGGTTTGCAGAAATTTTTGTGAGTAGTGAGAGGAACGGGATGGAATTTAAGAAGAGAGGAGGAAGAGGAAGAGGTAGGGACGGTTTGGAATGAAAGGTAGTGGGATAGTGGGAGTAATGGTGAGTTAATGGAGGAAGATGAAGGAGGTAGAAGAAGAAGGGATAGAGAAAAAAGGATGGGGAAGAGGGAGGGACGTGGGGAAGAGGGAGGGACTGTTGGGAAGTGGGGTGAATTGGAAAACAGAGGGAAGAGAGAGGCGACGTGGAAGAGAGGAGGAAAGAGGGCGGCAGTGTCAATCCTTCAATTCGCACGAAAAAGTGAAAGCTCACTTGATTTGACAAGGAAGAAATAGGGTTTAGACGCCTTTATGTCACTTCGAACGACTTCATAAACGAGGATGAAGTGCTTGAAGTGACTTGGAACGGTTGTGGTGGAGGGGATTAAGCGCTTGAAGTCACTTTGAACGAGTGATACAGTTTGTGTAAGGCGCTTAATGCCACTTCGAATGATTGTTTCTAAATATATAGAGCGATTGATGTCACTTCGAACGAGTGACATTCTTAGCATCAGGTGCTTAATGTGACATTGAACGCCTGAACTAATTCAGATAAAGCGCTTTATGTACATTGATCTTGAAAATTTGTCAATTTTCTTGCTCCAAATCAAGATGGGTTAATATCAACCCATGTTAAGTAACCTTAACCTACTTCTTATAGATGTAAATACATCACTCGGCAAGGGTTTTGTGAAGATGTCTGCTAATTGGTCACGTGTTGGAACAAATTACACACTAACCAAGTTCTTTTGTACACAATCAATGATAAAATGATATCTCACTTTAATGTGCTTAGTCCGACTAGGGTGGACCGGATTTTGTGCGATATTGATAGTAGACGTGTTATCACACAAAATAGGCACTTTGGAGAAGTGAATGTTATAATCATTTAAAGTGTTGGTCATCCATAACAATTGTGCACAACATGAGGCGGCATATTCGGATTCCGCCGTAGAAAGAGAAACATTGTTTTGTTTCATGGAAAACCAAGAGACAAGACAATCACCGAGAAATTGACAAGTCCCAGAAGTGTTCTTTTTATCAACTAGACTCTCCGCATAATCAGAGTTACAATAGTCTCTTAAATCAAAACATGCATTCTTGGGATAAAATAATCCAAATTTCAAAGTACACCTAAGGTATCTAAGAATAAGTTTTACCACAACTGGATGCATTTCCATAGGATCACTTTGAAATATAGTATATAAGCACACTGCATGTAATATATCCGGTCTACTTGCAGTCAAACAAAGTAACTCCCTATAATGCCATGATACAAGATTACCTTGATATGTTTTCCTTTCTCATCTTTGTCAAGCTTTGCACTTGTGCTCATTAGAGTGTTTACTTCCCTTCCTTCACTAAAATTGTACTTTTTTGAGCAAATCCTTTGTGTATTTAGTTTGACAAATATACACACCTTCTTGAATTTTCTTGATTTGAAGTCCGAGAAAGTAATTAAGTTCGCCCATCATGCTCATCTCGAATTCACCTTGCATTAAGCTAGCAATTGCGCGCAAAGACAATTGTTAGTAGCACCAAAAATAATATCATCAACATATACTTGTACAATTAATTGATTTTTACTTTTTTTGGACAAACAAAGTGGTGTCAACTTTACCCCTTGTGAATCCATTATTTAGAAGAAAAGTACTTAACCTCTCGTACCAAGATCTTGGAGCTTGTTTAAGGCCATAAAGAGCCTTTTTAAGTTTGAACACATGATGTGGTAAGTCATGACATTCAAACCCGGGAGGTTATGCAACATACACTTCTTCTTGAATAACAACATTCAAATTTATTACAATTGTAACTCCTCTTCCGGAGTAAGATCATCAACATCAAAAGAAATGGTGGAACCTTTTGACACCTCTCTCCATATGCGATAACCACATGAACGTAAATATGTTTCCATGTTGGATTCCATAGTGGGGTAGTTTAGAGAGTCAAACATGGGGGACTTTGACATGAACACTAGAAATAGAAGGGAATAGTGATTCTTGCCTTCTTCTTTTAGAAGCATTACCACTAGGAGAACTTGCATCTTCAAAGCTAAAGGGATCCATACTTTAAAAGATCAAACCTTGCTATTTGAACTCAAATACTCAAGACTAGGCTCTGATCCAATTGTCAGGTCCCTTAAAACACACTAGAAGGGGGTAGAATAGTGTGTTCACCAAGTATGAATATTTTCTCGGATGTTTTTCGTTTGTGAGTGCAAACCAATACTTGAATGTGTTCTTAAAATAAATAAAAACTTGCGAAAGAGAAAAGAACACAATATGTATAGAGGTTCAAGTCAAAATGACTCTACTCCTCTACCTTCTTGGTTTTTCGCAAGAAGGATTTTGAAAAGGGGATTGTTATTTCTTTTAAGAGAAACAACAATCAAAAACAAAATCCAAATACAGAAAAACTAGGCTCCGCATCTAGACAACAACCAAGAAATACCAACCCCTTGAAGTCTAGCCTCCAAAGAACTTCCTTGCTCCTCAAAGAATTCTTGTAGGGAGTATGGTGCACCACAACACCATCAGCTAACCTTTTAAGGTCTGGATTTCTTCAAACAAGAAGCACCCCTTGCTTATTGACCAACAATCTACAGTTAGCCTCTCACAATCTTCACTCAACAAGAAGAAGACTCTTCTTCTTCTTTACAACACAACTCTCACAAATAAAGTAAAATATACAATGATACAACTATTTTGAGAGCTTAAACTTTGAGAGAAACTTAAGATCTTTGATAGTAGAAAGTTAGAGAATGAAGGATATGAAAACCCTTGTTTTATCAACCTTCAAACTAGCCGTTTTTGCACTTGCAGACACCAATAATGAGCTTTGTCTCTTTATGATGACATGTCTTCATCTTTGGAGATCTTCTCTTGGATGACTACAAGCTTCTTGAGGAAGCTTCTTCTTGAAAGCTCAAAGAGGAAAATGATATTCTCCAAAAGAGAGAGAAAACCTGTAATATTGCACTAAAAATGAGGGTACAAATGTCAAGTAAGCGTTAGAAAGTAAAGCAAAAAACATTTGTAACGTTGGTCACATGAAGCGCTTTATGTGATTTATGAACAGACGTTCAATGTGACATGGAGTGCCTAATGTGATTTTGAACAGGCATTCGATGTGACATAAAGCGCCTTAAGTAAGTAAGGAATACTTGTTCAATGTCACATGAAGCGCTTATTGTGGATAATAGAACTTGTTCGAAGTCACATGAAGCGTCTAATCTCAACCTTCATACTTGTTCGAAGTAATTCCGACTTTTACCAAAAGTAACTTGATGTTTGTTTCTATTTTGGGGGGAAAAAGTTCATTTGACTTTGTAACACACATGAAGCACCTGTTGAGGGCGTTCAAAGTGTACTGTTTTACAACTTGACACATGAAGTGCCTGAAGTAGGTGTTCGAAGTGTACTAAACTCCAAACACTTCACATGAAGCGCGTTATGTCGGCATTCGAAGTGTATTGGTCTCCAGACGCTTTACATTAGGCGCCTTATGTAGGCGCAAGACGTGTACTAACTTTTAGACACTTCACATTAGGCGCCTTATGTAGGTATTCTAAGTGTTAATTGTGCAAATCATCAAAACTTAACATATTCTAACAGGTCCTCTAAAACATTTTCTCGGACTCGAGGTCGCCCACATAATTGCAAGTATATTTGTGTCCCAGCGTAAGTATTGCCTTGATATGCAGATTGTGGCTTGCCGCTTCAAAACCGGCCTCCATACCCTTAGAACAACAACATAAACTAGCTCAATCCACTGCTCTCCTTTGGAAGATCCGTTATCATATCGATGTCTTGTTGGTCGCTTGATTTATTTATTTGTCACCCAACCTGAGCTCTCCTATGTTGTTCACACGCTCGCTCAATTTATGCAATCACCTCGGCTTGACCACTGGCAGGCTGCTTTGCATGTTGTTCGGTATCTTAAAGGCAGCCCGGGCCAAGGTCTTCTCTTCCTATCCACCAATAACCTGCAATTAACTTCTTACTGTGACTGAGATTGGCGAGCTGTCCCCTTACTTGACGCTTCCTTTCATCCTACTTTATTCAACTTGGCACATCGTCCATCTCATGGAAGACTCAAATGCAACACACTGTTTCTCGTTCTTCGGCCGAGTCAGAATATCGCGCCATGACCTACACTACTTGCGAGCTGTAGTGGCTTTTCGGTCTTTTTCGTTTTCTCGACATTCTTCATTCGACTCCTGTTACTTTATATACCAACAGCAATCTGCATTGCATCTCGCCCAGAATCCCGTCGTTCATGAACGCACTAAACACATCGAGGTTGACTGTCATTTTCTCTGGGATGCAATCTTAGATGGCCAAATCCGTTCTCTTCATGTCTCCACTGCACATCAGCTTGCAGATGTTCTTATCAAGTCCCTTGGTACTCGTGATTTTTGTTTTCTGTTGTCCAAGTTGGGCGTTGCCGACCTTCACGCGCCAACTTAAAGGGGGGGTGTTAGCGTTTAACCTGCCTACTGGCTGACCTGACTGACTGTCGAGCTCAGCTCGACATTTCGCTGACCATGCTGTTGTTGATGATCTGGACTCACCTGCTGGCCGACCTGACCTGACTGTCGAGCTCAGGTTGGCAGGACTGAAGCGCTGTTTACGAATGGCTGGATATGATTGCAGATATCCAGTCTAATGAAATATATCCTATTTATTGAGTTTACTACAAATTGACTAAGTTATCAAATGTCATATCCAGTCTAATCAAATATATCCTATTTATTGAGTTTAATACAAATTGACTAAGTGACCAAATGAAAAAGGCAGAGATTTAAGCTGCTAAACCGTCTTTTGTGCGGATCTTCTTTTACATACTACCATTTTTCAATCGATCCGATCAATGTTTGGTTCTCAAATTTTTATATGACTTATTTGGTTGTCTTTTCCATTTTTACTCCTTTCGGTCGGGTCGGGGTGGGGGTATGCGGATGAGATCACAGGAGGCCTCATATGAGGCAAAATATGAGGCATCCAATCACGTGACGTCACGTGTACAAAAGGGCCCGTTGTTTATCTATTTTCTTTTTTTTAAAAAAAACTCTTTTATACACGTGGCGTCGCGTGATTGGAGACATCATATTTTGCTTCATATAAAGCATCTTCAGATCTTATGCGGGGGTATGGGGGACTGATTCTTTTGGTCGGTAGTCCCCAATTTGTTAGGGTGGAGAGACAAGAATTGACGTCTTAGGGGTAGTGGTTTTAGGCCAAAATCGATAAAGGCAGGTTTCTCTATCTCTAATAATTAATTTAATTGGTTATAAGCAACTAAGACGATATCTTAAGTCTTCTATATAAAAACAGTCATATCAAATACTAATTCTTTTCTTGCTGATACCTTTTGTTTTATTTACAAATCGAATTTTTAAAAAAAAAATTGGGAGAAAAATCGAACTCAATACCCAAAAATAGAATAAATGCTACACTAGACTTAAAGGTTTTTCGTATCCAAATGGAGGCATATATACTGACACATAATTATGGGTTTGGATAAAACATTTCAGCGTAAAGTTTGTCGCCTAATGTTACCCACAACGTCGGAAACTGTAATAGGAACTGGATTTCTATATTTTGCCAATTTTCATCATGCATCCTCGTACGGGGTGACTTGAGATTTGTGACGTTTCTGATGAACTAGATGCAAGGTCAGAAAACAAATCGGATTGATTCGTAATCTGATGTATTTAATTTTACCTTATATTTTTTGTGTAAGAGACTGTTTTCGCAGTTCAAACCCATAGTAAACTTACCTGTTACTTTAAAGTCCGTCATCCAGTTAGTAATAAATATCAAGATTAAATACTACGGAAAAGTAATACCTTAGAGTATATTTAGGGACAGATCAGGCGTAAACACTATGTGAGGACATGGTCCATGATAGAAGTTCATGGAGACATAAGATTAAGGTTAACGAGGTATAGGTCATATATAGGGACACCTTAGAGTATATTAGAGACAGATAGGTGTAGACACTATTTACGCTTTAGGTTGACTTTGCACTTATTTGGGTATGTTTTACCGTTGTTTTGCATACATGTATATATACACGTTATGTGTATTTTAATACCGAAAGCCTTTCTTTGTATTTCTGAATTCCCTCACTAACACACTAGCACATCATATCTCTAGTATTTATGTCATTTATGCAAGTACATATAGAGCCGGGGGTCTCACTGGGAGCAGACTCTCTATCCCTTAGGACAGAGGGTATTATTTGCCTACCACTTATCCTCCTCAGACACTAGCGATAGCTTTTGCTGTCGTTGGGATATACTGGGTACGGATAATGATAACGACGTATTTACTATTAGTCATGGGAAAAGTATTTTTTTGAAAGATTAAAAAAAGAAAAAAAAAACGAAGTACCAGAAGTAGTTGGTCTTTGCTGTACTAAATCATTCCCATCTCCGAATTTGCACAACATGATACACTAAGTACAGTACAGAAAGAAGAATTAAGATTTAACAAATATATCATGAGTGATTGTTATGAAGACATGTACAAGACTATCTTTAGTCTCTTATTTATTTATTTTTTTCACATAAAAATTTCATGGATAAAATATTTATTCTTCCTATCTCAAAAAATATAATAACAGCTGGTCAAACACCGTTTAAATCTTCTTGTAATACCCTTCGTGATTTGATCTTAATTGATATTTAATCAACTATATATTTTGGCTAACTATGCCAATATTTTAAAGCGGATGAATATAAAGTAGCACGATGCAGAAAAAGAAAAAGAATGATGGTTATTGAAAAGTTTAAAATAGTGTAGCGTAAACCAATAAGCATAATCTACGACCTAGATAATTGTTATGGCCGAATATATTATATATATATATATATATATATATAATATATATATATTTGTATATATATATATAGATATAGATATATATGTATATTATATAGTAGATATATATACATAAATGTTACCAAATAAGATAATAATAATAATGATAATAATGAAAAGGTGATGATGATAATAAAGATAATTATAAACTAATAGTGTTAGATCACATTAGGAAACCTAAACCAAAACCAAATGGGAAAACCAAATAAACCTACCCTAACTCCTTCCATATATACGTATACACGCATAGCCACACACACACGCACAAAAAAAACGTACGGCAGAGAAAAAAAAAGAGGAGAGAAGAGAAGAGAGAAAAGAGAGAAGAAGAAGAAGGGAAGCGAGGCTCCGAACCCGAGTTTTACTCCGTCAGATTTGTTTGTGTTATCATCAATCGAGGTAGGTGCCTCTTCCCCCTCAAATGGGTACGATCCTAGCATGCTTAGATGATATATTTTATGTGATTCTTTGTTTTTGTTATTTGCTTAAAAAATATTGATTTGTATTCGTTTATATTTGGGAAAGCATGAGGTAACTGTTTAATTGCTGCTATGTGCTCGTATGAATATGAATTGATGGTATGATTGGATTAGGGCGGAAATGCTTTGAATCTACTCGAGAATTAGGGAATTACATAGTTAGGAATGTAAAAAAAAATCGTTTTGGCCTTGTAAGAGACTCATATAGCCTGGAGATAAGGAAAATTTGAATCTGAAAAAAAAACGGCCAGAGAGGTGGCGCGTGGGCCACACGCGCCGGAAGCGGCTGAAGGTGGCTCTCACGCGGGGCGTGAGGAGCACGCGCCAGCTGGGGAAAATCAAAAAAAGGAAAAGGGGGCAGCGGACCGGGCTGGCCTGTGGCGCAACGGACCGGCCGGGTCTTAACGGGCCGCGGCTGCAGGACCAGGCCCAATTACGTTTACTATAAAAAAAAAGTAAATGGGCGGCCGGCCAACGGCCCGGGCCAGATGGCCAGCGGGCCGGACCCGAAGGCAGGCCGGCCTAATTCTATGTAAAAAAAAAAGAAGAAGAGGGAAATAGCGAACGCGGGCCGGGCTGGAGCAGCGAACGCGGGCCGGGCTGGAGCCAAAGGTTATACCCGGCCCGCCAGAGAAAAAAAATTAAAAAAAGAATTTCGAAAATTATTAATAATCCTGTAATTTAGAAAATAGTAAATAAATCATTTTAATTTTCAGAAAAATACAATTAAATATTAGAAAATTCTAAATAAATTCCAGAAAATATAAAAGGTTAAAATAAAATTATTTTCACTTAATTTCTGAATTTTGACAAATGTAAGTAATTAAAAATAATTAAAAATAAATAGAATTAAATAAGGAAAAATTAGTAGGAAATTCTAGAAAATTAGTACAAGCTAAGGAAAAATAAAAGGAATGCTAAATAACCAATTTTCATTATTCGCAAATTTTATGAAGCCAAATATTGAGTGCCGGAGATGGTGAAGATTGGCGTACGGGCCCAGACGACTAGTGTTGAGTGCCGGAGTTGGTGAGGATGGGCACACGGGCCCCAGGCGATTTTGTTGTTGCATTCATGCACGTGCATTGCATTGGGAGTGGGCTGAGATGTACGGGTCTCAGACGCTCGAGTGAAGAGGACCATGGTGTACGGGCCATGAGTATGTGATTATGATGAATCATGGTGTACGGGCCATGGATACTTGGTTATGATGGATCGTGGTGCACGGGCCACGGGCATCGGTTGGGGTGGATCGTGGTGCACGGGCCACGGGCATCCGCAAGGGTGGATTGTAGTGCACGGGCTACAGGCATCCAGTCAATCCCGGGATCATGCATTGCATATAGGTCTAGGGCATATTGCATGACATGATTCTTGTTGCGTGTGACACGTTAATTGAGCATGCATCACGTACTTGCGCATTTTTATGTGGAGTGCTTTACTTACCGCATTTACTTTATCTTATGCATGTTATCTTATATTTATGTGTTATGTGTTATATCATGTTTATGTGCTAGTGGCTATATCATTTCGGTATGTACGTTTTGTATTTGTTTGAGGCGGGCATCTACTGGGTGATTTCTGTCATCACCCCTACTTCCAGGTGAGCGGATGAGGATACGAGCATATCTTCATTGAGGACGGGACGGACATAGCAGAGTGGGCTGGTTGACTGCTGGCTGGGGGGGGGGGGCTAGGATATGAGGGACGCTGCAGCTGTTTTGTTCTTATTTATATTTTGAGGATTTCCACACACTACTTTACTATTTTATTTCCAGAGTTTTATTTAGCAATGTAATGACGGTTATTGAGTTTAATATATGTTATGGTTTACGTTTCCGCGAAAAAAATTTCTACGTCATCTTTGACAAGTAAGAGATTGATTCGACGCTTTGTATTCTCCTTAGTGAGATACGGCGGGTGCACTGTTCCCGATGTTAGGGCTCGGGAGCGGGGCGCTACAGGTGGTATCAGAGCCGAGGCTTCAGATCCGCCTCGGAAACGCAGGATTAATTAGAACACTTAGACATAAGCTACGATTTTACCCCTAATAAACAAAGTAGACTTAAGGAATGATTTTAGACCTAAGTTATGATCGGGTTATGGGAGGTGTGTGCCGATGGTGAGCTTTTCTTGTTTAAATATTCGACTTATCCGCATTCCACCATTCAACTTCCATTGACTAATTTGATTTCGTCTCATGAACTTGGATTTCAGAAAATGCCTCCACGACGTGATCCGGCTGGTAACAACGGCGATGATCAGCAGGGTCAGGGGGCCATTCCCCAGGTACTGGCAGACGCTGGCCACTCTGACTGCCTTGGTGGCCCAGCAGCAGGTGCAGATGGCTCACCTGCAACAACAGCAGGAACAACTGCAGCAACAGCAGCAGCAACCGCCACAAACACCACCACCACCACCACGCCACCACCACCACCTCAGGGGCTTCGATTCTTTTACCGGGAGATGCAGCACTCCCGGATACCTATGTTCAGGGGTACCACCCGACCAGAGGAGGCAGAGATTTGGCTCAAGAACGTATCTGAGCAGTTGAGGTGTTAGAGGTTCCGGATGACCTGAAAGTGGATGTGGTGGTACCATTTTGGAGGGCGACGCAGAGCGATGGTGGCAGGGTGTGATACGCAGACGGACCACACCGCCGACTTGGGCCCAGTTTAGGGAGGAGTACAAAAGGCACTACGTTCCTGAGAGTGCCATTCAGAGGAGGATGACAGAGTTTCAGCTCCTGACCCAGGGGTCTATGACTGTTGATCAGTATTCTGAGAGATTCATGCGCTTGGGAGATACATGCCCCATCATGGACGACGAGAAGGCTAAGATGTTGAAATTCGAGACGGGTTTGAGCTCACGCATTCAATCACTGATTATATGTGCCCAGCCTACCACTTTCGAGGGATTGTTAGAGGTGTGTCGTAAGGTCGAGGGTGACCTTGCGAGGGTTGCATCGGCCGACAGGGCCAAAGATCGCGGGAGGAGTTCCGTTCAGGGAGATCAGGGAGATGGTTAAAGATTCCACGCCGACATCCGACCGGGCGATTCTCCGGGCCACCACAGCAGGGTCAGGGATCGGCGACTCGGCCACTGATGATCGAGGGTGCTACAGCGACGGCAGCGCAGCCACTCAGGGCGGTTGGACCGCCACCCCCAGCATGTGCTCAGTGTGGTCGTCCCATAGGGGACCGTGTTGGAGAGCTCAGCAGGTTTGCTACAATTGCGGCAAACAAGGACATTATGCTAGAGAGTGCCCTACACCGGCACAAGCACCTCTGCCACAGGGTCAGACGCAGCAGAGAGGAAAAGGAAAGACCAACGCTCGAGTGCATGTCATGACACGCTGAGCTACAGGAGGTCGGAGACGTAGTCACCGGTACGTTTAAATTTAAGCAATTATTATTTTAAAATCTTAAACATATATTTTCTTTTGTTTTGATGATTTGTGCTATGTGAATAACTACGAACCTGTTAGGGGAAATATTAATTAACCAAGTCCCAGCATACGTTCTATTCGATAGTGGTGCTAGCCACTCATTCGTTGCTAGGAGATTTGCCAAGAACCTAGGTATCCTACCAGAACGGCTAGAGATTCCATATCGTGTTCAAGCCGGGGATCAAGTGTTAGTATCTCATTATCAGTACAAGGATTGCCCGTTGGAGATTAATGAGCTTGAGTTCTCGCCACTCTGATTCCGATCCAGATGCAAGATTTCGACATTATTCTGGGCATGGACTTCATGGCGAAATACAGTGCTAACATCGACTGCCGCCAGAGACAGGTCAGTATGCAGACACTAGATAAGAAGAGACCATCTTCCAGGGGGATGTCAAATTGAAGAAGTCCTCCAGGAAAATCTATATTACCGCAGCACAGGCTTCTCGGGCGTTAAAGAAAGGAGCCGAGGGTTTTCTTGTGTATGCTCTAAATGCCAGTGCTGAGACGCCATCGATTGAGGATATTCCAGTGGTACGAGATTTTAAGGATGTTTTTCCCGACGAGTTACCAGGTTTGCCACCGAGCAGAGAGTGGAGTTCGAGATCGATCTCGTACCTGGAGCCGAGCCGATCTCGAAGGCACCATATAGGATGGCACCAGCAGAGTTAAAAGAACTTAAGGAGCAGTTGCAGGAGCTACTGGACAGAAAATTTATTAGGCCTAGTGTTTCGCCCTGGGGAGCACCAGTATTGTTCGTGAAGAAAAAGACGGTACTATAGACTATGTATCGATTATCGTGAGCTGAACAAGATCACAATAAAGAATAAATACCCACTACCAAGGATCGACGACCTATTTGATCAATTGAAGGTAATGTCTTTAATAAATTATTGTGAATTCGGTTACTTGGTATATCAACTGGTGTACAACGAAAATTGCGTGCAGGGTGCCAGGGTATTCTCGAAGATTGACCTGCGATCAGGCTACCATCAGCTAAGGATTAAGGCAGAAGACATAGCAAAGACTGCGTTCCGCACTCGATATGGGCACTACGAGTTTCTTGTAATGCCCTTTGGACTAACGAATGCGCCTGCGGCTTTCATGGATCTGATGAACACAGTATTCAGGGAGCAGTTGGACCATTTTGTGGTGGTGTTCATCGACGACATCTTGGTGTACTCGCCTAATGAGGAGACTCATGCTGAACACTTGCAGGAGGTATTGGGGACTCTCAGAAAGAAGAAGTTGTACGCTAAGTTCAGTAAGTGCGAATTCTGGTTGAAGAGTGTGACCTTCTTGGGTCACGTAATCTCTGAAGAAGGTATTTCGGTTGACCCAAAGAAGATAGAGGCGATCACAGAATGGCCACGACCTACTAACGTCACTGAGGTACGCAGCTTTCTTGGCCTTGCCGGTTATTATCGCAAGTTTGTGGAGGGATTTTCGAGGATTGCAGCACCACTGAGTCGACTGACTCAGAAAAAGACTAAGTTTGTATGGACCTCCGAGTGTGAGAAAAGCTTTGCAGAGTTGAAGCAGAAATTGACGACTGCACCAGTGTTGGCGCAACCCTCCGGTACTGAAGGATTTGTCATCTACAGCGACGCCTCGAAGAATGGGCTAGGATGCGTGTTAATGCAAGGAGGTAGGGTTATCGCATACGCATCGAGACAGTTGAAGCAATATGAGCAAAATTACCCGACCCATGATCTGGAGTTAGCAGCGGTGGTGTTTGCGCTAAAGATTTGGCGTCATTACTTATATGGTGTGAAGTGCGAGGTCTTTACCGATCATAAGAGCTTGAAATATTTGTTCACACAGAAAGAATTGAATATGCGTCAGAGGAGATGGCTTGAGCTACTGAAGGACTACGACCTAACAATTATTATCATCCGGGGAAGGCAAACCGAGTTGCTGATGCCTTGAGTAGAAAGTCTAATCACGCCAGACAGACACCACGAGAAAGAGATGGCAGAGTTTGATCTCGACATTGTTGATTCCACTGCTAACGTTCTGGCGCCTTAGTCATTACACCATCTCTGGTTGAGCGAATCAAAGAGGCGCAAAAGGAGGATGTGACGCTTAGAGATGTCCGAGATAGGATGTTGACCAATCTAATTGAGGGCTTCCAAATACATGACGATGGCAGTATTTGGTACCAAGGAAGGTTGTGCGTGCCTGATGATGAGGAGCTAAGGAGGGAATTGCTGAAGGAGGCACACAATTCGAAGTTGTCGATCCACCCCGGTGCTACGAAGATGTATAATGATCTAAAGAAACACTACTGGTGGAGTGGGATGAAAAGACACATTGCTGAGTTCATTGAGAGATGCCTCGTTTGTCAGCAGGTTAAGGCAGAGCATCAGAGGCCGGGAGGTTTGATGTTACCGTTAGAGATACCGGAGTGGAAGTGGGAGCATGTGACGATGGACTTTGTAGCAGGACTTCCTAAAACAAGAAACGGTAACGATATGATCTGGGTGATCGTTGATCGATTGACGAAGACTGCTCACTTCTACCCGTGCCTAGTGATGTGACCGTGGAAAGACTGGTGACGTTATATATTGATGATGTTGTTAGCCTACACGGAGTCCCAGTCAGTATCGTCTCAGACCGTGATTCGAAGTTCACCTCTCGTTTGGTCAGCTTGTCAAAAAAGGTTGGGGACGGAGCTGCGACTGAGTACCGCTTTCATCCACAGACAGACGGGCAGTCTGAGAGGACCATTCAGACTTAGAGGACATGTTGAGAGCGTGCGCATTGGACTTCAAGGGGAACTGGGACGGTATGATCAAGCTCATTGATTCTCTTACAACAACAGTCACCACAGTGCCATCGGCATGGCACCCTTTGAGGCGCTCTATGGACGTAAGTGCAGGTCTCCTGTTCATTGGGATGAGGTGGTGAGCGTGTTATTACCGGCCCTGAGTTGGTTGAGCAGACTAGAGAGAAAGTAAAGTTGATACGAGATAGACTAAAGGTTGCTCAAGACAGAAGCAAGAGTTGGGCCGATTCGAAACGACGTCCACTCGAATTTGACGTGGGCGAGAAGGTTTACTTGAGAGTGTCACCTACGAAGGGGTTTCACGATTCGGTATAAAGGGTAAACTGAAGCCTCGCTACATTGGTCCTTATGAGGTACTCGAGAGGGTTGGTACTGGCCTACCGATTAGCATTACCCCCTGCCTTGGCTCAGGTTCACAGCACATTTCACGTTTCTCAGTTGAGGAAATATGTTCCGGACCCAAGTCATGTTCTAGACGCGCCACCGTTAAGGATCCGACCGGACATTACATATGAGGAGACTCCTATCAGGATAGTGGATCGCAAGGACCAAGTGTTGAGACACCGAGTCATCCCTTATGTCAAAGTGCAGTGGACCAATCACACCGAGCGCGAGGCGACTTGGGAGCTTGAGGAAATGCGAGAGAGATATCCACAGCTTTTCGAATAAGGTACGTCAAGTTTCGAGGACGAAACTTTTGTAAGGTGGGTAGGATGTTAGCCGAAAAAAAATATAAATATATATATATATATAGATATATATATATATATATATAGATATATAGTATATATATAGTAGATATATACATAAATGTTACCAAATAATAATAATAATAATGATAATAATGAAAGGTGATGATGATAATAAAGATAATTATAAACTAATAGTGTTAGAATCACATTAGGAAACCTAAACCAAAACCAAATGGGAAAACCAAAAAACCTACCCTAACTCCCATATATACGTATACACGCATAGCCACACACACACCACAAAAAAAACGTACGGCAGAAAAAAAGAAAAAAAAAGAGAGAGAGAGAAGAGAGAAAAGAGAGAAGAAGAAGGGAGGCGAGGCCGAACCCAAGTTTACTCCGTCAGATTTTTGTGTTATCGTCAATCGAGGTAGGTGCCTCTTCCCCCTCAAATGGGTACGATCCTTGCATGCTTAGATGATATATTTATGTGATTCTTTGTTTTTATTTGCTTAAAAATATTGATTGTATTCGTTTATATTTGGAAAGCATGAGGTAACTGTTTAATTGCTGCTATGTGCTCGTATGAATATGAATTGATGGTATGATTGGATTAGGGGGAAATGCTTTGAATCTACTCGAGAATTAGGGAATTACATAGTTAGGAATGTAAAAAAAATCGTTTTGGCCTTGTAAGAGACTCATATAGCCTGGAGATAGGAAAATTTGAATCTAAAAAAAAAATCGGGCCTTGTAAGAGTGGGCGCGTGGCCACACGCGCCGCCGGAAGCGGCTGAATGTGGCTCTCACGCGCCGGGCGTGAGGAGCACACGCGGGCTGGGGAAAATCAAAAAAAGGAAAAGGGGGCACGGACCGGGCCGGGTCTTAACGGGCCCGGCTGGCAGGACCAGACCCAATTACGTTTACTATAAAAAAAAATTAAATGGGCGGCCAGCCAACGGGCCGGGCCGGATGGCCAGTGGGCCGGACCCGAAGGCAGGCCGGCCCAATTCTATATAAAAAAAGAAGAAGAGAGAAATAGCGAACGCGGGCCGGGCTGGAGCCAAAGGTTATCCCGGCCCGCCAGAAAAAAATTAATAAAAGGAATTTCGAAAATTATAATAATCCTGTAATTTAGAAAATAGTAAATAAATCATTTTAATTTTCAGAAAATACAATTAAATATTAGAAAATTCTAAATAAATTCCAGAAATATAAAAGGTTAAAATAAAATTATTTTCACTTAATTTCTGAATTTTGACAAATGTAAGTAATTAAAATATTAAAATAAATAGAATTAAATAAGGAAAAATTAGTAGGAAATTCTAGAAATTAGTACAAGCTAAGGAAAAATAAAAGGAATGCTAAATAACCAATTTTCATTATTCGCAAATTTTATGAAGCCAAATATTGAGTGCCGGAGATGGTGAAGATTGGCGTACGGGCCCAGACTACTTGTTGAGTGCCGGTTGGTGAGGATGGCGCACGGGCCCCAGGCGATTTTGTTGTTGCATTCATGGCACGTGCATTGCATTGGGTGGGCTGAGATGTACGGGTCTCAGACGCTCGAGTGAAGAGGACCATGGTACGGCCATGAGTATGTGATTATGATGAATCATGGTGTACGGGCCATGGATACTTGGTTATGATGGATCGTGGTGCACGGGCCACGGGCATCGGTTGGGGTGGATCGTGGTGCACGGGCCACGGGCATCCGCAAGGGTGGATTGTAGTGCACGGGCTACAGGCATCCAGTCAATCCCGGGATCATGCATTGCATATAGGTCTAGGGCATATTGCATGACATGATTCTTGTTGCGTGTGACACGTTAATTGAGCATGCATCACGTACTTGCGCATTTTTATGTGGAGTGCTTTACTTACCGC
>AP025067.1:20148723-20171914 GCA_036186865.1 Eustoma russellianum
TAACCCCTTGAAGTCTAGCCTCCAAAGATCTTCTTTGCCCTCAAAGAAATCTTGTAGGGAGTATAGTGCACCACAACATTAACCCTCCAAGGTCCAGATTTCTCAAACAAGAAGCACCCTTGCTCCTTGACCAACAATCTACTTCACCTGTCACAATCTTAACTCACCAAGAATAAGACTCTTCTTCTTCTTACAAAAATAACTCTCAGCAATAAAGTAAAAAATACAATGTTTACAACTATTTTGAGAGCTTGAACTTTGAGAGAAACCTTGAGAGCTTGAAATTGTAGAAAGTTGATGAAGAATGGGATGAAATCCTTGTTTTATCATCCTTGAAACTTTCTACCCGTTTGAAACTTTCTACAGAGCCAATAATGGGTTTTGACATCTTGCGATGATATGTCCTCTTCATTGAAGATCTCCTCTTGGCTTGTAGCAACTTTCTTGGAGAAGCTTCTTGATGAAAGCTAGAAGAGGAAATCTGACTTCTTCAAGAATGAGAGAGACCCTGTGAAAATATCACTAAAAGAGGAGGATGCAAAAAGTCAAATGAAGTTAGAAAGTAAAGCATACGACTTTCGTAACGTTAGTCACATGAAGCGCCTAATGTGTTTATTGAACAGGCATTCAATGTGACATGGAGCGCTTTATGTGATTTTGAACAAGCGTTCGATATCACATAAAGCGCCTTATGTGGGCAATTGAAGGCGTTCGAAGTCGCATGAAGCGCCTAATCTCAGCCTTCATGCTTGTTCGAAGTAGTTCTGACTTTCATCAGAAGATAGCTTGATGTACGTGCCCATTTGGGGGAAGAAGTACTTTTGACTTAGTGGTACACATGAAGCGCCTAAAGTAGGCGTTCAAAGTGTACTGCCTTTTTCCCAAGACACATGAAGCGCCTAATATAGGCGTTCGAAGTGTTCGGACGTCCAGACACTTCACATGAAGCGCCTAATGTAGGCGTTCGAAGTGTACTGGATTTCACCAAGGCACATGAAGCGCCTAATGTAAGCGTTCGAAGTATACTGACTTCCAACCACTTCACATGAGGCGCCTAATCTGTCGTTCTATGTACCAATTTGTGCACATCATCAAAACTCAACATGTTCTAACACTTTCTTGACTTTGAAGTATAATGGAATAAAGCAAAATGACTCACTAAATTGTATGCGCTTCTTGTATTGTGAAGTAGTAGTTGATCGACATAGCTTGGCGCAATTTTCATTATGAGTCATCGAAAAACAACCTCTGACTGTTTCTAACACATAAGTATAGTTGTATATATCCGATCCTCTGATACCCCGTCATAAGCGGGAGCTTCTAAGGCAATGAGGGTAATGTTGTTGTCGTCTTGCTCATCAGATATAGTATATATTAGACATTTGTATGTAAATATTCTATCATTAGATATATTTATCATTCCGAAACCAATGGTAGGGTTTTGCTGACGGAACCGGATAAACAGTCGTATATAGTAGGTCGCAAGGTCGACATCTCAAATTTTGACTCTTATTTATCTGTAGATATATGTGATCCATATCTCTTATAGTAATCAGGGCTTATTTATGAATTCTTTCTTAATCCCAAATTTGTATTTAATGAAATTATTATTACTGTAGGTATATATAGAGCCGGGGGTCTCACTGGAAGCAGACTCTCTATCCTTTGAGACAGAGGCATTGTTTGTCTACCACTTACCCTCTCCAGACCCTAACGATAGCTTTTGCTGTCGTTGGGATATACTGGATACGGATGATGATGATGATTATTGCAGGTCTCGTTTGCAACGTGGAAGATTTGGAAACTGGACTGAGAGGTTGGCAAATAACTTTTTCCTTTTGTTGGCTCCAGTTCTATATTCTCTAGTTTCTTGTACAACTTTATTTTAGTTCTTAACTTCTTTTTTCTTTTGTTTTTAAGTTCTTAACGAAATAAGTTAAAGGACCTGAATGAATATGATATATAGATACATGTGTGTTTATATATGTATATATAGATACATGTATGTATATGTCTTTTGTACAGCGATGTTATGCATGTGCATACGTCATGTGCACTGTGTGTAAATTAGAGGCACGGAGAAGAAAGCGCGTAATGAGATTCGAATGCTTCCCAGCTAAAATATCAGCTCAACGAAACTATTTACATGTTAACACTTTTTTTAAGCCGTAAAAGGACATTACTCCAATCCTACATGTTTCTATTATTCTAGTCTTACGAGACTTTATAGAAGATAGGCATGTTCAACGAACCGAAAGGTTTACGAATTGTTCTAATTCGGTTTGTGTTTGGTTCGTATTCGTTTTTTAATGGTCGGTAAATGAGTCGTATTCAAACAGTTGTTTGGGTTCGTTTGTTAAAACGAACCAAACTATTCGTGAACTATTCGGCTCGTTTAAACAGTTAAAGGCTTATAGAGCAAAACCCGAACCAATTTTAAAGTTCGTTTAGCTAAACAAACAGAGCCAAACAGTTCGTTTAGCTAAACGAATACGAATCCAAAAACTTAGTATTCGATTCGGCTCGGTTCATTAACACACCTAATGGAAGACAAAAATGAAAATCATTCAGTGACATCCTAGATAAGAAGATGTTGGCTTGATATGCATAAGATGCCAACACCAAATTGGATTTCCATAGAGTTAAGCTTATATTAGAGTCGACCACATACTACCAATGACTTAAATATCCATATTGTAGCCCTCAAGGTTTTTTTTTTTTAACTTATAATGGGTTTATAGAGACCTTCACGTATACAAGCAGTGACTTAAACACCTATCAAGTACACAAATTTTAAAATGATCAAGAAGTACGTATGATTAGTTGATCCATGATCAATGAAATGTGTAGAATATTTATGAGTCTACTGCTTTGGCCAATCATCTCCTTGTTTACATGTAGATAAAACTTATTTATCATTATTTTATTGGGCCACTAGTTGCTAAATGAACACAATAAAATTACTGCTATCAATTAAGTAACCAAACTAGACATATAGAAAACTAACACTCATTTTTCTAAACTTATCTTTTTTCTGTTCCCGTCTCTCTCTCCATTGACGACACAAAGCTTCCACAAACCCACAAATCACAAGAAAAACTTCCAAAAAGCAAAATCCAGAAAAATCTCCACATTTTCACTACTCTTTCTCCTTTTCCCCTCCCCAAGCCACAAAACCCTACCTCCTCCCCCTCCACTTCCACCGAAGTCTCCCAATTCATCTAGATATACTGATCCTTGTGTGTGTGTATATATATGGATGATGAAAATAGGAAAAAGAAAATAGATGGAGATCCGGCAAACGAATCGAGCTTCAGCTGGTGGCTGAATCAGGATTCTGACTCCATCGAAAACGTTTACTTCTTCGATGGTGGTCGAAAACAAACAAATTTGTTCGGAGAATTCGGATGGAATATTCCGCCGCGTAAGACCGATGAGCCTAGCGGAAGCTGTGGCCGTGGATGCTATGAATACGGAGATTTTGATCGGATGATGGATTCAGATTTGGCGGGAAACAGTATGAGCAATCCGAGCGGCTCAGGTGGTGCTGCTACTCCTAGTGATGGTGGTGGTGGTGAGGTGGAACCGCAGCCGATGGTGTCAACGAGTTCGTCCGAGGATCGAGCCGAGAAATCGACCACATCCGGTGGCTCTACTAGCAGAGCTCCGTCGGAGAAAGCGTAAGATTGTGTGTGGGTGCGTTGCGTGTGTCTCCGCATGTAGCAGCAACAAGTATGGTTTTTATTTTTATTTTTTAAATTGGCTTTTTTACTTTTTTTTTTCAAATTTTTTACACATATAAACATTTGGGAAAAAAATACAGAATCACTAAAAGAAACAATCAAAACATATGAATTCAATAAATAGGAGTCTCCATTAAATTTCGAATACGAAACCCCCCGATGAGCACCAAAATTGCTGTTTCTCCTCTCACATGATTTTCTATATTATTATATTTAGTAAATTTGATCTATCAAGACAAAAGTGTCAGGAATAAACTAGAAAACAAGTTGAAAATGGAGGGGGTTTTTCACCTTTTCTGAGTTGTTTTTTTTAAAAAAAAGGAAAATGCTGATTCCTCGTGAAAAGCTGAGGGTATTTTTGGTATTCTGTAGAATAACCCGTGGCGTTGAGCCTTCAGCCGCTATTGCGGCGGGAATGGCGCGTATATTTCATTTCTTTTTCTGATCCCACGACATACTGCGGAAAAAGATGAAGTTACGGAAATCATGATATGATTTCTTATTAATATTAAAAAATTGTCGCCTTCACGTGTGGTGTTTAAAGAAAAAATACTTCTTGGAAGGACTAGCAGAATTGGATAATCCAGGCAAGTTGCTTCTGGGTTGCTGAAAACAAACAAAGAACAAAAGAACACTTTCCTTGTATGCATTAATTAGAACTTTTTGTTTACTAGAGCAGTATATAAACTGCTTGACAAAATGCATGAATCAAAAGTCGTACGAAGTTCCTGTGCATACAGGAGATCAGAAAAAGGTTGAAGAGTGAATGCGGTGTTAGTTCTTTGTTCGAATTTTTCTCCTCATCTCCCAAGGGGATGAAATACTTGGCAATTTTAAAACTGTTTGATTATAAACATAGGACTTGTAATTTATCAGGATATGTTGGCCTTTTAAACATCAAAACTAGTAGAGCTGATGAAAAGTAAAAACACAGTGCTAATTTTTTTTCCCTTAGCCAGCCTAGTCTATGGTTTGATTGGTCTCATCTTCTCCACGTTCAATGTCTTCTCGGACCATGCATGAAAGGAAAAAAGTCTTGTCACCGTGGGAAGGTAATGCTAGCCTAGCTAGGTAGCGGTGCTTGTTTGGCAAGTGAAGGCAGTTTATTACAAGCAAATTAAAGGGTTTCTTTGACGTTTGGTATAATCTAATATTTGTTTTGTACTCCGTTACTACACTGAATCTCTAGGTTTTAGATCCACCTAAAATATTTAATACCATAGACATTAATTTCCGCTAGCAAGTTCACTTCATTCATTGTCTTGAGTGGAAAATTTGAGAGCCAACCCTATGGTCCTCCTCTGTAGATAGTTTCTACTATTCTATGCTGAGCATGATGATGCCTAATTAACGTGGACGACTTGTTTCACGTAGGAACTTCTCATAACTTTATGCAACTGATGATCCTTGAAACATTAAGGATATATTACCGATTTTAGAACATTAAGTAGAGTAATTATGAATCGGTGAATGATGATCGTTTCTTTATGCTTGTTCTTGCTTACATCGAATGCCCTTTCTATTTCACCTAACATACATGGCCATATAGACAACAGGGATGGAAAATTAAGTCATAGTAGCACTTTGTTAAACTGAAAAATAAGAAGTTGATGTTTTGATCTTACAACTCACGTTCTCTTTCTCCACCAATCCCCTTACAACACCCCCACCCCCTCCCCACCCCTAAAGGTAACAATGTACCTTTCATGGCATTTGGAGAAATGATTTGATTAGTTGATTAATTTTGCAGGAGCAAAGTCAAAAAGAAAGGCCAAAAGAGAATTAGACAGCCCCGTTTTGCGTTCATGACTAAAAGTGAGGTTGATCATCTTGAGGATGGCTACAGATGGCGGAAATATGGCCAAAAAGCAGTTAAAAATAGTCCATATCCACGGTTAGTATGTGTTACTTTCTTTATTTTTTTCTCCGTTCACATGGAACCCTTTTGTGATCTGAGATTTTCCTCAAATGATCTCATCTTTAAATTAAGAATTTGTATGTGTACCCCCTCCCCCCCCCCCCCCGAGGTAAATTAGAAGTTCATGATAGTTTAACCCCTTCTCAACTTACTAAAAACCCAGGATACGGAACAAATATTTGACATAATCTAAATTTTGAAGTGAAATTTGTATATTTTCCAATAACACAAGATTTCGTTTTGCGATCCTTAAGTTTATTCAATGTCTAAACATTTCCCTCTGCCTAAGAAACACGTCATTTGTGCATCCATGCAATAAACCAATAACACGATTACTTTTACCGGTTTCTGTAAAATTCTAGGGTTCATTCTTGCAGCTTAAAACATATAAATACTTGAACACGGTTTCAAAGTTCAAGTCAACATTTTCCATTCCTTTTGTTTCCAAAGATATGCTTTTCTAGTCCACTATTCTAAGGGGTATTCAGTTTTCTTACTCTCTGTGAAAATGTGAAGATATGGACGTGCAAAGATGATTCGTTTAAATGTTCATTTTCACTCGACAGGATTTGATTGAAAATGGCTTAGGATATTGGGTAAAAGTTCTTAAATTAGACTTGGAACTAATCTTGTTTTACGAGTAGCAGATTTGGGAAATACCCACAAGAGTTGTATCCAGACCGATTAGTCTTCCCGTGAGTATTTCACTTTTTTCCCTTCCAAAAGCCGCGATTATTGCCTGTAATCCCAGCAATCTGAAATAACTAATCATGTGTTTGACCAATCTGAATTCTCCAATTCTCTGTTGAAAGTCTTGCCCAAGTATTCAAAGGTGGTTAGAAGAATAATTGACTACCTACCCAATACTTTATTGTCCTACATGATAGTACATTTCTCCAGTTTGTACCACCTAATAAAGTTTTTAAGTATTTATAAGATGACATGTGTCATTTCTTCAGGTACGAGATTGCCAACTACAATATATTGATCCTTTATCTCTTACAGATTATGTTTATTGAAGAAACCACCGACACGCAAATTTATATAGTATGGAAAATCTGTTGCATATTGATCCATGAAGACATGTTAGAAAGTATCATTCAAAACCTGAAACATTATATCTCTTGCTGTGGAGGGTTGGCGAGGTGGTACATAAATATTGTTATCCACAGTGTGTGTATAATGTTTTCTTATTCTAAAATACATAGATCATATAAGAAGTATCATAAGCACGTAT
This sequence comes from Eustoma russellianum, assembly GCA_036186865.1. NCBI lineage: Eukaryota > Viridiplantae > Streptophyta > Magnoliopsida > Gentianales > Gentianaceae > Eustoma > Eustoma russellianum. Next base: position 20,155,622 of record AP025067.1, read on the forward strand.
GCAAGAAACTAATAATCACATATGAATTTCTTGGGAAAAAAATAAATTGATGCTAGAACCATTACTCCAGTTTATGTTACGAGGTGAGTTGTTTATGCAAAGTATTTAAAAGCTTCACTATTACCTTTTGTGAGGACCGGCCTTGGAGCAAATAGTAAAGTTGTTGTTTTGTGACCTTGAGCTCACAGATTCGCGCCACGGAAACAACCTCTTGCACAAAGCGTAGGATAAGGCTGTATGCGTTAGGTCCCTTAGAATACACTAGAAAGGGGGTTGAATAGTGTGTTCACCAAGTATAGATATTTTTTCCGGATATTTTCTTGTATGAGAACAAATCTATACTTGGGTGTATTCTTTAAAAAATAAATAAACTTGCGGAAGCGTAAAGAACACAATATGTATAGAGGTTCAAGTCAAATGACTCTACTCCTCTACCTTCTTGGTTTTTCACAAGAAGGATTTTGAAAAGGAGATTGTTATTTCTTCTCGAGAAACAACAATCAAAGAAAAAATTACAAAGTAAGCAACTAGGCCAACATGCCTAGACCACAACCAAGAAATGTCAACCCCTTGAAGTCTAGTCTCCAAAGAACTTCCTTGCTCCTCAAAGAAATCTTGTAGGGAGTATAGTGCACCACAACACCATCAACTAACCCTCCAATGTTTGCATTTCTTCAAACAAGAAGCACCCCTGCTTCTTGACCAACAATCTACACTTAGCCTCTCACAATCTTCATTCAAGAAGAAGACTCTTCTTCTTTACAAATCACACTCTTACAAATAAAGTAAAATCCACAATAATACGACTATTTTGAGAGTAAAAGCTTGAGAGAAACTTGAGAGCTCTTGGTAGAAAGTTACTTTGAAGTAAGATGAAAACCCTTGTTTTATCACCTTGTAGCCGTTGACAAGGTTGCAGAAGCCAATAATGGGCTTTGACTCTTTGTGATGACATGTCTTCATCTTTGGAGATCTTCTCTTGGATAGATGAAAACTTCTTGAGGAAGCTTCTTGTTGAAATCTCAAAGAGGAAAAAACATTTTCTAAAGTGAGAGAAGAATCTGTGATTTACACTAAAAAGGAGAGTACAAATGTTAAGTAAACATTAGAAAGTGCAGCATAAAACATTTGTAGCGTTGGGTCACATGAAGCGCCTTATGTGTTCCATGAACATGCGTTCAATGTGACATGGAGCGCGTAAAGTGTGCTTGAACTAGCGTTTAATGTAACATGAAGCGCCTTAAGTGAATAAGAAGCATTTGTTCAATGTCACATGAAGCATTGTTGTGGACAGCAGAACTCGTTCGAAGTCACATGAAGCGCCTGATCTCAGCCTTTATACTTAATCGAAATAATTTTAAGTTTTGTCAAAAAGTAACTTGATATTCGTGCCCATTTTAGGGAAAAAAATGTCCATTTGACTTTGTAACACACATGAAGCGCCTGTTTAGGCGTTCAAAGTGTGTTGTTACACAGCTTGGCACATGAAGCACCTAACGTAGGCATTCGAAGTGTACTGGAATCCAGACATTTCACATGAAGCACCTTATGTAGTCGTTCAAAGTATACTGGTCTCTAAACACTTCACATTAGGCGCCTTATCTAGGCGTTCTAAGTGTCAATTGTACAAATCATCAAAACTTAACATATTCTAATAGCATGCATCAGATCGTAAAGCGATCTGACCTCTACCCAGACCCTACGCAAATGCAAGAGCCTAGTGTATTGGGAACACCCTTTACTATTACCTTTTGTACTACGTACCTATATGGCGTTTAGATTGCTCCGATCGATATCATAGATATATTTTGCTAGTTAAAAAGGGGAGCATCTTCATATTTAAGCATACGAATCTTTGTCACGTGTCCCGCTATTATGTGGAAAACTAACCAGAATTGTTAATAAAATCATCTATTCGCGGAATAATCTACTAGCTCCAGCCGGCCCTAATGCTCCCACCTTAATTCTCCCAAACTTCAATTTCTCAAATCCCCATATTTCAACAAACGCTAACAGCCCTATTCCTCTCCAAATATTCAATCTGCAGCCACCCTTTCTCCCACAATACAAAAATCTTCAATCTTTATAATTCCAAGCATTCGGCCAGCCTTCAAAGAAATAGCAACATTCTGCCGCAGCATCAAGGCCAAGTTAAGTGAATTCTTGGTCCGTTCAACCCCGATTATTCGTGTATCGCGTATAATCGAGACACGAGATTCGAGCCTAGAGGAGAAGGAAGTTGATTCGTCAAAAAGGTGAGCCGGATGAGGACTAGGAGCACATCTTCGTTGAGGATGGGATGTACATAACGGAGTGGGCTGGTTGGTAGCTGCATCTAGGATACGAGGGGGGCTCTACAGCTGTTTGTTCTTATTTATACTTTGGGGATTTTTCACAGACTTCTCTATTACTTTTATTATCAGAATTTTGATTCAGTAATGTAATGACGATTATTGGAGTTTAAAAAAAAAAATCTATTCGCGATTTTGGCAAATGCTAGATTTGTTATTTTAATATTTAGGATTTAGGCATGTATATATTGTTAGGTCCCTTAGAACACACTAGAAGGGGGTTGAATAGTGTGTTCACCAAGTATGGATATTTTATGGATATTTTTCGTTTTGAGGTGCAACCAATACTTGGGTGTGTTCTTTAGAAAGAGTAAAGACTTGCAAGAAAGTAAAGAACACAAGTATGTATAGAGGTTCAAGTCAAATGACTCTACTCCTCTACATTCTTGATGTTTCACAAGAAGGATTTTGAAATGGGGATTGTTATTTCTATTGGGGGAAACAACAATCAAAGAACAAAATCCAGAAAACAGAAAACTAGGCACTTTGCCTAGACCACAACCAAGAAGTCTAACCCTTTGAAGTTTAGCCTCCAAAGATCTTCTTTGCCCTCAAAGAAATCTTATAGGGAGAATAGTGCACCACACACTATCAACTAACACTTCAAAGTCTAGAAATCTTAAACAAGAAGCACCCTTGCTCCTTGACCAACAATCTACCCAATCTATCACAATAGAATCTCACCAAGAAGAAGACTCTTCTTCTTCTTACAATAATCACTCTCAACAATAAGGTAAAATGTACAATGTTTACAAGTATTTTGAGAGCTTGAGCTTGCGAGAATTTGAGAGCTTGCAAAGTAGAAAGTTGGAGAAGAAAAATGGAGGAAACCCTTCTTTTATCAACCTTCAAATTTCTTTCCGTTTGAAAGCCTCTGCACACCCAATAATGGGCTTTGGCATCTTGTGATGGTACCTTATCATCCTTAGAGATCTTCTCTTGGCATGTAGCAAGACTCTTTGGAGAAAGTCCAAATCCATGGCCAAGAATGGAAAACTGGCAACTTCAGATGTGAGAGAAAACCTGTGAAAATTATACTAAAGGGAGGGGGTACAAAGAGTCAACTGGTTAGAAAGTGAAGCACAGATACTTTTGAACCGTTGGTCACATGAAGCGCCTAAAGTGTCTAAAGCATAGGCGTTCGATGTGACATTGAGCGCTTAATGTGGAAAAGAACAGTCGTTCGAAGTCACATTATGCGCCTTATGTTGTCAACTGAAGGCGTTCGAAGTCACATGAAGCGCCTAATGTAGCTCTTCATGCTTGTTCAAACTGAAACTGACACTTTCTCAGAAAAGGTACTTGGGAGTACGTGTCCATTCAGAGAAAAGTACATTTGACTAGCTGAAACACTTGAAGCGCCTAATGTAGGCGTTCGAAGTGTTCGCACTTTTCATCAGGACACATGAAGCGCCTAATGTAGGCGTTCGAAGTGTCCTGACTTTCATACACTTCACATGAAGCGCCTAATGTAGGCGTTCGAAGTGTACGCAGATCCAGACACTGCACATTAGGCGCCTAAAGTAGGCGTTCGAAGTGTACTGGACTTCACCAAGGTATATTAAGCGCCTGAAGTGAGTGTTCGAAGTATACTGACTTCAAACACACAACTTGAAGCACCTAATCTGATTATCCAAGTGCCAACCTTGTGCAAATCATCAAAACCAAATATATTCTAACATTCTTCCTCTTTTTTTGATGATTTCAGAACTTGCATTATTTTAAATTGACTCACCCTTAACATATGCTCCCCCTCACAAAGTGCAACAAATACAATTACGGAGATAACGAAAAAAAATCCGCAAGAATTGATGCAAACAATGTTCATAAATATCAACATAAAACCAATGTCATAGGGGAATGATAAATAGAAAACATAAAGTTGCAAGTAACCAAATGAACATGATAATCCATCAGAAATAAGAAAAGAAAACTACAGTCCACCACCACTTCCACCAGGCTTCAAATCTCCAAAATTGAAATGGCTTGATGCAAACTCTGCAAACCCACCCGTTTGCTGACCACTCCCTTCAGCCTGCCCACTTCCACCAGCACCAACTCCAGCAGTGTCTCCAGCACCAGCAGCAGCATCTCCAGTATGTTCTCCCCCTAAATCATCAAAATTAGGAGGAAAGTAGGCCCAAGGGAATTCACGGAGAAGGGCTGTCTTGAGAGCATTGGTTCGATAATCATGACGCGCATCTCTGAGTTGAAGCTGCTGAACAGATTGCTCTAATGATTGAATTTGGGCACGCAGTTGTGCCACGGTGCTTGATTCAACATCTTCCTGAGGCGCTGCTTTTGCCTCATCATCAAGACCGGGAATGGTAGTGGCTTTTCGTTTTTGAGAGTCGATGGCTTGGGCAATATTGTAATTACTATAGTAATCCGTATTCGCCACCAGGGTGAGTTCATTTTCAGGAATGACAATACCTTTTGATTTGAGAAGAATGGTAATGATATTTGCAAAAGGTAAAGCCTTAGAAGTTTTCCGAAGGGCAGCAAACATGACTTCAATCATAATCCAGGCAAAATTGAGTTGGGTTTCATGTTTGATGCGATAAGTGATGTAGAAATCCATGTTGCTTGGATTTCGTGTCGACTTATCATTTACGCAGTAAGTGACGATGACCAACAAGATGCGGTCCATAAGGGCCATATTCTGAGTCTTTCGAGAAGGAAAGAATCCCAGATTAAACTTTACATCTTGTTCATTAATTCCGTATTTACTGCTCCAGTCAAATACGGAAAAGTCACTTAGCCCTTCGTTTCTTATCCTGAGAACATCACAGATTTCGGGAATAGAAAAACTGAGAGGCGTACCATCAATGAAAGTGTTCAGAGAGAAAGAGTGAGATTCAGACTGTGGAGTAACCCACAGATTTGCATAAAACATCCGGATGTGCTCCCGGGAGAAATTTTGCATATCAAGTCTGGACCAGAGAGAGGTCCAACCTTGATACTCGAGCAAGGACACAATTTGATCCATATGAGTCTCGGACAAATCGCTGAGACTCAAGAGCTTGAGGGGAACGATAGGACGATTGTTGGTGTGCCATTCTTCAACAAGCAGATTGGAGTACAGAGATAAGTGTACTCCTTTGTCCAGAGGGCGAGGAGATTTTTTGATATCAGCATCGAATTTCTTCAACTAAGGAAAATTTTCCTTGGTAAGCCCTTCACGGATTGATTTGATTTCTTGGGGTTCCGCAGTCTCGAGCCCAGCAGTTTGCTTGCGTCTGTGACTGCGTGGGCGTTTTGAGGGTCTAGCTGAGGCCATTTGAGCAAGGAGAGTGAAAGGATTTTTAAGAAAATTTAGTAGAGATTAGATGGGGAGTCTTAGATGAAGATGGAAGTTGAGAGAGAGAGAGATTATAAAGGAGATGAAGAAGATGAAGAGTTAGTGGAAGTTAATGGAGATGAGTGAGTGGGGAAGTGGAAGAGAGATTTGAGGAAGATGAAATGAATTTTTTTGGAAGATGAAGAGGTGGGAAATGTGAAAACGTGGGAAAGAGGAAAAGGGGTAATGGCGGCAGGAGTTAATGATGATTGAATGGCGCGAAAACTGAAGAGACGGCGGACAGGACAGTGAATATTTAGGGTTGAAGCGCCTAAAGTGACTTCGAATGACTTCACAAAAGAGGGTGAAGCGCTTAAAGTCACATTGAACGGTTGTGGAGATGCAGATTGAGCGCTTAATGTCACTTCAAACAAGTGAACACATTTAGATAAAGCACTTAATCCAACATCGAACGCTAGTGTAAAGGGACATAAAGCGCCTAATGTCACTTCGAACGAGTGACATCCTTAACATCAGGTGCTTGATGTGACATTAAACGCCTGAAGCAAGTGTAATGAAGCGCTTTATGTGCACTGATCTTGAGAATTTTAAAATTTTCGTGCTCAAAACTCAAGATGGTTTTATCAACCCATATTGAGCAACCCCAACCTACTTCTTATAGATACAAAGACATCACTAGGTAGGAGTTTCGTGAAAATGTCCGCTAGTTGGTCTCGCGTAGGAACGAATTCCACTTTTGTACATAATCACGGATGAAATGATACCTCACTTCAATGTGCTTTGTCCGACTATGTTGGACGGGATTTTGTGCAATATTAATAGCGGAAGTGTTATCACACAAAATTGGCACCTTTGAGAAGTGAATGTTATAATCATTTAACGTGTTTGTCATCCATAATAATTGTGCACAACACGAGGCGGCCGACACATATTCGGATTCCGCCGTAGAAAGAGACACGCTATTTTGTTTCTTGGAAAACCAAGAAACGAGACAATCTCCGAGAAACTGACAAGTTCCGGAGGTGCTCTTCCTATCAACTAGACTCCCCGCATAATCGGAGTCACAGTATCCTCTTAAATCAAAACATGCATTCTTAGAATAAAATAAACCAAATTTCAAAGTACTTCTAAGGTATCTAAGGATGCGTTTTACCGCAATAAAATGCATCTCCCTAGGATCACTTTGAAATCTAGCACATAAATATACTGCATGTAAAATATCGGGTCTACTAGCCGTCAAATAAAGTAGACTACCTATAATGCCACGATACAAGGTTACCTCGACATGCTTTCTTTTTTCATCCTTGTCAAGCTTTGCACTTGTGCTCATAGGAGTGTTTACCTCTCTTCCTTCACCAAAGTTGTACTTTTTGAGCAAATCTCTTGTGTATTTGGTTTGGGAAATGTACACGCCATCTTCGGCTTGCTTGATTTGTAATCCAAGGAAATAGTTACGTTCGCCCATCATGCTCATCTCGAACTCACCTTGCATAAGACTAGCAAATTGCTCACAAAGACAATTGTTAGTAGCACCAAAAATAATATCATCAACATATACTTGAACAATTAAATGATTTCTACCTTGTTCTTTTATAAACAAGGTAGCGTCAACTTTAGCTCTTGAAAAACCATTATTAAGAAGAAAAGTACTTAACCTCTCGTACCAAGCTCTTGGAGCTTGTTTGAGGCCGTAAAGAGCCTTTTTAAGTTTGAAGACATGATGTGGTGAATCATGACATTCAAACCCGGGAGGTTGTGCAACATACACTTCCTCTTGAATAACACCATTCAAGAAAGCGGATTTAACATCCATTTGGTAAAGTTTAAAATCCCTATAACAAGCATATGCTAATAACATCCTAATAGCTTCAAGCCGTGCTACGGGTGCAAATGTCTCATCAAAATCAATACCTTCTTCTTGACGGTATCCTTGAGCAACTAATCTAGCCTTGTTTCTAGTGACATTACCTTGATCATCCATCTTGTTACGAAAAACCCATTTCGTACCAATAATAGGATGATCGTGTGGTTTGGGAACTAACTCCCAAACATCACTTCTTTCAAATTGGTTTAATTCTTCTTGCATAGCCAAGATCCAATTTTCATCAAGAAGTGTATCTTTAATATTTTTAGGCTCTATAAGAGAGACAAATGCATTCTCTCTATATTGCTTTCGTGTGGTGATACCCCTATTTAGATCACCTATGACTAACTCTTGAGGGTGAGAACTTTTGTGCTTAAATGATCTAAGAAGATTGGAGACATCTCCTCCAACTTCCTCTTGATCATGTTCCGGAAGAGATGAACCTTCATCATCCACATGAACCTCATGTTCCGGAATGTGTGATGCATTTTCTACATTTTGTGTATCAACATGAGTATGAGAAAAATTTCTATTTGACTCACTAAGTTCATGCACACAAGGTGGAGGTGTACCTTCAATAGGTTCAACTCTCAAATCAATGAAGATGTTTCCATTTGGAAGATCATCAACGATCTCTCGTTGAGGAACGACCATAGGAACATCCTCAAGAATTCCTTCTTGATGAGTCACATCGTCATCCTCTTCACAATCCTCATTAAGTTTAGGTTCGTCACTAAGTGACTCATTAAACTTAACGTTAATTGATTCTTCCACCTTTTGACTCCTTTTGTTGAAAACACGAAATGCTTTACTATTTGAGGCATAACCTAAAAAGATACCTTCATCTGCTTTGAGGTCAAGTTTGTCCAAAGTATCTTTGGTATTAAGTATAAAACACTTGCAACCAAAGACTTTGAAATACCCAATGTTGGGAACTTTTCCATTCCAAAGCTCATAGGGTGTCACATTTAGGTATGGTCTCAAATAGACACGATTGATCACATGGCAAGCGGCATTTACCGCTTCGGCCCAAAAATACTTAGGCAAACCGAACTCATTCAACATTGCTCTACACATTTCTTGTAGAGTTCTATTCTTTCGTTCGGCTACACCATTTTGTTGAGGAGTTCTAGGTGCCGAAAGGTCATGAGAGTATCATTTGGATACACAAAACCTTTCGAAATCACCATCGAACTCACCACCACGATCACTACGGATGGTTTTAATTGTGTCACCTACATGATTTTCCAATCATTTACTTAGACTCATAAACTCGCTACATGCATCACTCTTCTTAGCTAGAAACATCACCCACGTATAACGGGTATAGTCATCTACTACCACGAAGGTATAATGTTTGCTACCCAAGCTTTTTGTTCCAACATCCCCATACAAATCCATATGAAGCAATTGTAGGGGCTTGGAGGTGGAAATATTTGTCTTGGGTTTGAATCTTGTTTTCACAAGCTTTGCCTTTTGACAAGTGTCACATAAGTCATGGTTTTCGAAATTCATTTTTGGAAGACCTCGGACTTTACCATTTTCGCAAATAAATTTAAATGTTTTGAAACATACATGTCCGAGACGTCTATGCCATAGTTGCGTCAAATCATTCTTAGCAACTAGACAAGATACATTTTGAGAAACCAAATCATTGATGCTAAGTTTGTAAATATTTTTGAAACGCAAAGCCTCAAATAAGATCTTATCTTCCTTTTTCACAGCACACTTTGTTTTCAAAAACGTTACCCTCATAATTAACATCACAAAGTTGACTGACACTTATCAAGTTAAACTTAAGACCTACAACATATAAGACATCACTAAGAGAGAAGGAATCGTTACCCACAATACCATGTCCTTTGATTTGGCCTTTGCTACCGCCAAAGTGGACAACTCCTCCGTCTTGCATAGTGAGTCTATGGAAGACACGTTTGTCTCCCGTCATATGGTTGGAACATCCACTGTCCACGACCCATTGACCTTCTTGTCTTCGCTTTCTCCATTGAGTGCTAGGGCCTACAAAAGAACCATATGAAGTTGGTACCCTTTTTGTTTTGGGTCCTTGAAGGTTAGTCACCTTCATCTCGCCTTCCGGCACCCACACAAGATTCTTATTATTTTTAGCTCTACATACTCTTTCTACATGGCCTTTCCTATTGCAATAAAAACATGTAGGAGTATGCTTGTGAGTTGGTGTATGCTTGTGCAAATGTTTGTGCGTAGGCACATGTCGTGTTTCCTTTTTAGGAACCACCTTGGAATAGAAGAAGGTTTTTGTTTCACAACATGAACCAAAGGTTGTGATGTCTTTGGTGCATTAGCCTTTTGTTTAGGCATGTGCCTTTGCTTCTTCAAGAAGGTTTTGGACTCCTTGACCACTTGTGCTTGTTCCTTCTTATTTCCCTTCTTAGATGCATACATGGCACTAGGTTTGATTTTAGCCTCCATGCTTGGCCTAGATGCATCCTTAACCTCTACCTTTGTAGCACTTACCCTTGAATCATTTTTCTTATCCTCAAGGGCTTGAGCACATGATTTCATCAAATCATGTTTCTCTTCAAGTGCAATCACATGCATAGTCAAAAATATATCATGCTCAAGTTTCAATGCAATGTGATCTTCTAACGTGTCATTATATTCATTTAAGCATGCTCTAAACTCTTTCTTGACACGTTTATATTTTAAATCTAAGAGGTCATTTTCTTGCACTAAATCATCTCGTTCATCAATAATTCTATAGTGAGATGAGATATTGCATACCTCCATGTCATCATCAATGGCCATGAGTGCAAAGAACTCCTTGTCAAGATCATCTTGAACCACACCCGTGAGTGCAAGATCATCATGATCGCCATTGTCGCTCTCGGACCCGGAAAGAATGCTCTCCCAATGGGCTACTTCCGCTGCAAGGCCTTCTTCCTTTGGTAGATGGCCTTCTTGTCTTTGAGTTACGGCTCCTTCACCCGACAATCTTTCATGAAGTGACCAAGCTTCCCACACTTGTAGCATTTATTCTCTTGGTCCTTCACCTTGTCCTTGGAGTACTTTTCTTTGATAAATCTTTTGGCTTCATCATCATTCTTTCTCGCAAAACGTCGGAATCTTTTGACAAGAAGTCCGACTTCATCGTCCGAGTCCTCCGACTCGCATACAAGCGCCTTAGTGGAGTGGCGAATAGGGTCGTTCTTTTCTTGTGCATCCAAGTGAATCTCATAAGTAATGAAATTCCCATATAACTCGTCCAAGGTGATGGTTTCCAAATCCTTGGACTCCTCAATAGCCGTCACCTTTGCGTTCCATTCTCTCCCTAAACTATTTAAGAAGCAATGGTTTAGATCCTCTTGTTCTATTTTCTTGCCAACCACTTTGAGAAGGTTGACAAGCTTGGTGAATCTTTGGATGGACTCTTCAATCTTTTCACCTTTAGGGACAATAAAATTATAGAACTGTTTTATCAACTGTCTCCTCTTGGCCTTTCTTACTTGAGATGTTCCTTCGTGGATCATCTCAAGCTTTGTCCAAGCCTCATGAGCGGATTGTACACCTTGAATCTGTGCTCTCTCGTTTGAGAAAGAGAGCTGTTTAAAATAGCAAGAGTCTTGCTATTTATGGCCAACTGAAACTCCTCTTCAGGAGTAGGATCATCAATATCAATGGGAATCATAGAGCCTCTTGAGACCTCAACCCATATTCTTTGCCAAAAGAACGTAGATAGGTTTCCATATTTGACTTCCATAGTGGGTAGTTTAGACGATCAAACATGGGAACCTTGACATGAACATGAGAGATAGAAGGGAGTAGGGTTTCTTGCCTCCTTCTTCTAGAGGCTTCAGCACTAGGATAACCCACATCATCAAAAACAAAGGGATCCATACTATAATGATCAAATCTTGTATTTGGACTCAAATAAACAAGATGTGGCTCTGATACCAATTGTTAGGTCCCTTAGAACACACTAGAAGGGGGGTTGAATAGTGTGTTCACCAAGTATGGATATTTTATGGATATTTTTCGTTTTGAGGTGCAACCAATACTTGGGTGTGTTCTTTAGAAAGAGTAAAGACTTGCAAGAAAGTAAAGAACACAAGTATGTATAGAGGTTCAAGTCAAATGAATCTACTCCTCTACCTTCTTGATGTTTCACAAGAAGGATTTTGAAATGGAGATTGTTATTTCTTTTGGGGGAAACAACAATCAAAGAACAAAATCCAGAAAACAGAAAACTAGGCACTTTGCCTAGACCACAACCAAGAAGTCTAACCCTTTGAAGTTTAGCCTCCAAAGATCTTCTTTGCCCTCAAAGAAATCTTGTAGGGAGAATAGTGCACCACACACTATCAACTAACACTTCAAAGTCTAGAAATCTTAAACAAGAAGCACCCTTGCTCCTTGACCAACAATCTACCCAATCTGACTCTTCTTCTTCTTCTTACAATAATCACTCTCAACAATAAGGTAAAATGTACAATGTTTACAAGTATTTTGAGAGCTTGAGCTTGAGAGAATTTGAGAGCTTGCAAAGTAGAAAGTTAGAGAAGAAAAATGGAGGAAACCCTTCTTTTATCAACCTTCAAATTTCTTCCCGTTTGAAAGCCTCTCCACACCCAATAATGGGCTTTGGCAGCTTATGATGGTACCTTATCATCCTTGGAGATCTTCTCTTAGAATGTAGCAAGACTCTTTGGAGAAAGTCCAAATCCATGGCCAAGAATGGAAAACTGGCAACTTCAGATGTGAGAGAAAACCTGTGAAAATTATACTAAAGGGAGGGGTACAAAGAGTCAACTGGTTAGAAAGTGAAGCACAGATACTTTTGAACCGTTGGTCACACGAAGCGCCTAAAGTGCCTAAAGCATAGGCGTTCGATGTGACATTGAACGCTTAATGTGGAAAAGAACAGTCGTTCGAAGTCACATTAAGCGCCTTATGTTGTCAACTGAAGGCGTTCGAAGTCACATAAAGCGCCTAATGTAGCTCTTCATGCTTGTTCGAACTGAAACTGACACTTTCTCAGAAAAGGTACTTGGGAGTACGTGTCCATTCAGAGAAAAATACTTTTGACTGGCTGAAACACTTGAAGCGCCTAATGTAAGCGTTCGAAGTGTTCGCACTTTTCATCAGGACACATGAAGCGCCTAATGTAGGCGTTCGAAGTGTCCTGACTTTCATACACTTCACATGAAGCGCCTAATGTAAGCGTTCGAAGTGTACGCAGATCCAGACACTTCACATTAGGCGCCTAAAGTAGGCGTTCGAAGTGTACTGGACTTCACCAAGGTATATTAAGCGCCTGAAGTGAGTGTTCGAAGTATACTGACTTCAAACACACAACTTGAAGCGCCTAATCTGATTATCCAAGTGCCAACCTTGTGCAAATCATCAAAACCAAACATATTCTAACATATATAATTATGGTAGCTGAGCTGAATGTTTTAGTCATGTATATGCTATGTTGATGCAATATTGTAGTATAGGAGATATAACAGGGTCGAATGGTCGTTTCTGGTTCGGTGTACACAGAAAAGATAGAATATGCATGGTCGTTTATTGACTTTTTTATTGTGTATGTTTATTATGTAATCATTTTTTGATTGGTGACCGAGTGATGACCGAAATATTATCAACTAATCATGCATTGAATACGACATTTCCATTTCAGGGAATGACGCATTATTTCTTGACTTTGGAATATCATAGATTGAATCAAAATGACTCACTAAATGGGCTGCGTTTTTTATATTATGAAGTAATATTTGATAGACACAGCTTGAAGCAATTTTTATTATGGGTCGTCGGGAAACAACCTTCATGTGTTTCTAATACATGGGTATGGTTGCGTAAATTCGATCTTTCATACTCCGTCAAGATGAGAGTCTCTAAATCAATAAGGTAATGTTGTTGTTGCATGCATTGAATACGAGGCACTCCTAAGGAGTTGCTTAAAATGTAACGGTTCAAATCAAATTTTACTTGAGAAAAAGAAAACAAACACGGGTTGTTGAAGAAAATCTTAAGGGTTGTACTGGGATTTGACCGGGAAGGTGATTTCATTGGAGACCATAAGTACAAAAGCACTTCCTATTTAATGTATGAGAAATTTTTGAGTACAGTTTTTTCATGTAAGGCCATAGGACTTGTACCTTGTCTACCTACATTATTCTCAAGTTTTCTATTGAGAATATTGTCGCACATTAGCCACTTTGAGATAAAATACACAAGTTGTATGAGAATAAGATGTCACCATCTATTGCCTTAAGGTTTTGAGCAGATATGAATCTCACTTCATGTAATCGCAAGTTTCAACATGATACCAGAGCTGGCTTAAGATGTTGACTCACATCTTGTCTAGCCCATGGGTGGCCATTTATTATCTACCTTCAAGAAGTCCAGATGTTCATGTCCGGCTTGTGCTTTGTGATTGCAGGCCGGTTTTAAGGCGCATGTCTATGTCAAGCCACGTTTCCACATGAAAACAGTTATTGAGAATATTGTCCCACACTAACCATTTTGAGGTAAAGTTATCTTAAAGTGACTAATGTGAGACAATATTCTCAATATTTCCAAGTTCGGTTACAATAGCCGGAAAATGTGTACAATGTATTATTCTTTTCCATTTCTTTTATGACATATATAACAGGGTATTACAAAATATATTATGTACATACAAGCAGTTAGCTAATAAGGTTTATACAATGCAGGAGTTACTACAGGTGCACCAACACCAAATGCACGGTGAAGAAACGAGTGGAACGCTCCTCTGAAGATCCAACGATCGTGATCACCACATACGAAGGCCAACATTGCCACCACACCGTCGGATTTCCAAGGAATGCCACGCTAAGAAATCCCGACTCTTCATTCCCAAACCCCTTGCCACCTTCAACTTCTCAACTCTATCACCCAAGAATGGGCGTGCAGTTTCCTCAACATTCTACTACGGCCGCTCGAGAATCTTTCAGGTACGCCAATGAAGATGGCGAATCCGGTTCGCTACCGGAGGCAAACGAGCAGCCATCTATGGACGAAGGTTTGCTAGGAGATGTTGTACCTCCTGGAATGAGAAATTCTTGATATATGTAGCTATGCATTTTCTTAATTACCTTATTTGATATTTACTGGTCATTACGTGTAGAGATCGTTTCATAGATATAACATTCGATCGTTCATGCTGCACAATAGCTAAGACATTGGGAGAGATGGCAATCTTTCTTATGATTATTTATGGGATCTTTTTACTTGAGCTTAAAGTTCTGTATCCTCAAGAACGTGTTTGCTTTCCTTTTTAAAGTTCTCTTTGACATATAACTTTGTTTCTCTCTTATGAAAGGCATATCCTAAAGCTAATACATATTGTTGTGGGTAATATTCTTGCATATAACTATGGTTAGGATTAGAATTAATGAGTTCTCTTCAGTTCTGAGAAGCTGACTGGTACGATGTTCATGTTATGAATAATAGAACATGTGTAATATTTTACAAAATATTAATGTAATTAAATTCATCAGGGTGGGTCATGAAGCAACATGTAAGGTTATTGCTTTGTGATATTGAGGTTACTAGTTCGACCATGGAAACAGCTTCTTACACAAAGTGTAAGGTAAGGCTGCATTGATCAAATCGCGAAACCATCTGTCTTTTTCACAAACCCTACGCAAATGCGGAAGCCTAATGCATCGAAAACTCCTTTTTAATTAAACTCATAATACACCAACAAGACGGCAGGAAAGCCATTATTAGAGAAGTTCACGTTGAGAGCGGGTGGACGAAAAGTATTTCTTCCTAGAAGTTGTGTAACTTTTTTGTAATGGCAGGCCATTATTAGTATCACTATGATACGGTAGGTCCATGCTTTGGATTTGGTTCTCATTTGCTTATTCTTTGCACCACATGATTCACGATGCTTCTGCTAAAGCTTCTTTTATTTTATTTAAATATTTTATTTCATTATGTCATCTCTGTTTAGGAATGCTTATGGGACACATGGGTGTAAAGCGCTCCACTTACCAGCACCTAGAAACCATATTAGTCTTTTAGAGCGAAAGGCCAAAAAATGGGTACGAGGATTCCTACCCCTCCAGTCCCAATGAGCATGGTAGAAGATGTAAATCTAGAATTCAACGGCCTTCTAGGTTGGGTGAAGACTTACGCAATGATCACACAATGTGTATCCCGCAAACTAGGCTTTCGCCTTAGCACTAGTTGAACACACACTGTACGTGTTCTTTGAATCGAACTCTTGACCTCTTAAAACAAATTCCAATACAAACACCAACTGAACTATGTCGTCCTGTGAGTAGCATATTAGTTTTTTAATGAGAAGACACAAGGAGAGGGTACCTTCAGCTGATCCATATATTCTCCGATTAAATAAAGTTACTTTTTGCAAAATGCATGATACTTTAGGAAGTCACGCAGCTTTAAACTATGTTGTATCCCGTTTATGTTAGGAAGTCATGCAGCCATAAACTTTGTTGTCTTGTTTCCTCCATCACAGAATGGAAAGTATTACACTTATAATTCTAAGATTGATAGAAACACGCGGCTAATATATATGGTACATGGTCACTGTTAAACTTTATTGTAATAAATATATGATAAAACAAGGAACATGTTTCCACTCCAGGGACATCATCGGAAGTAAAATACAAAAAAAAAAAAGGGAAAAGCTTACGGGATTCCCCAAAATTCTTTTTTATTATAAATGATTACATTATGATTTGATCTAGAAGAATCGCTAGCTGTCCGAATTTTTTAGATAGGAACGTTTTTTTTTG
>AP025067.1:20171924-20219572 GCA_036186865.1 Eustoma russellianum
TGTCGTCCTGTGAGTAGCATATTAGTTTTTTAATGAGAAGACACAAGGAGAGGGTACCTTCAGCTGATCCATATATTCTCCGATTAAATAAAGTTACTTTTTGCAAAATGCATGATACTTTAGGAAGTCACGCAGCTTTAAACTATGTTGTATCCCGTTTATGTTAGGAAGTCATGCAGCCATAAACTTTGTTGTCTTGTTTCCTCCATCACAGAATGGAAAGTATTACACTTATAATTCTAAGATTGATAGAAACACGCGGCTAATATATATGGTACATGGTCACTGTTAAACTTTATTGTAATAAATATATGATAAAACAAGGAACATGTTTCCACTCCAGGGACATCATCGGAAGTAAAATACAAAAAAAAAAAAGGGAAAAGCTTACGGGATTCCCCAAAATTCTTTTTTATTATAAATGATTACATTATGATTTGATCTAGAAGAATCGCTAGCTGTCCGAATTTTTTAGATAGGAACGTTTTTTTTTGTTGAAATATTTTTTAGTTGGCTTCTGTTGTTTCTAGGAAATACGTTTAGTCTGTCGATCAATCACATTCGTAAAAAGTTCGTCAAACCGTCGTTTTAGAACTTGGCGTATGGCTCGATAATGTGTATAGATTCACCTGATATATATTTGATGCGCACCTTCTGCGTGGCCGACCTCTCTTATATTTAGGCAGCTAAAATTTTTTTATACAAAATTTCTTTAATTATTTTTTATGTTATTTTTTTAAAGGAAAAATAGATAATATATTTATAAAAAATTAGATAGGATATTCTTTTTTCTTATGGCTAAGTTTTATGAATTTTTGGAGCATGCTCTCTCTTGTGCATTGTTTCGGTCATCTCTTTCTTCAATCAAATTTGAAACATTTGAGCCTTTCGTTTTTTTTGGTTAGTTTTATTGTGAAGTAGCAGTTGATCGACACGCAATTTTCATTATGGGTCATCGGAAAACAACCTCTACGTGTTTCTAACACATGTGTATGATTGCGTACATCCGACCCTCCATACCCCGCCATAGACGGGAGCCTCTAAGGCAATGGGGTAATATTGTTGTTGTTGTTTTTTTAGTTTTGTGAGGGCGAGCCTTGGAGCAACTGATAAAGTTGCTGCTTTGTGACCTTGAGGTCACAGGTTCGAGCCGCGAAAACAGCCTCTTGCACAAAGTTTAGGGTAAGGATGCGTACATCTGATCGCAAAGTGATCCAACTCCTCCTCGGACCCTGTGCAAACGTGGGAGGCTAGTGCACTGAGAACGCTCTTTCTTATTCTTGTTAGTTTTCGCAGTTTGTCAACTCAAACTTCGTCTTTTGAATTCAACCAATTCTATGAGCACCAATTATAATCTGAATTCACTCCTGGGATTGTTCAAGAAGCTTTCCAATGGTCTAACAAGGTTCTTAGCAAGAAGGTTGCTGTTCAAACGAGGGTTGCTTGGCTGGATAAAACAGTAAGTCTAACAGGGTTCGTTGCAAAGTTGCATTCATACGAAATATCTAACAAGGTTCTTTGTTTTTTATATTCATCGTGTTTTTCGTATTCTTTGTTGTTCTTCTTGTCTTTTTGTGAGTCACTAATTTCTTATTATTAAGAGATTTTTTTGAAGCGAGCTAAGCACGTATCAACATGGTACCAGAGCTATCATAAATAAAAAATTTTGTGCCCTTTTTTCAAAACCCTAGCCGTCTTTTCAAATTAAAAATATGTTGAGTCTTGATTTTGCTTGTCTTGAATGTTTCATCTTGTATTTTTCTTTTTGGTTTGGTTTCTTTGCATGCAATTTAGGCTTGCATGAAATTAGGGTTTGTTATCATCCATAAAATTTGCAGCCTTATTTTTCTTCATAAAAGTGACATCTTTTGTCTCATTCTTGTTGCACTTAAGGACCTAAGGTTGTTTGGTTATTGTGCTTGTTATTTATTGCTAATTCAGCTTGAGAATTTAGGTGTAATTCCTTGATGCTTTCTTCCGATCTTTATCCAAATCACAGCCACCTTAAAAAAGCTTCCAACCTTGAAAGATTATTGAAACTTGAGACCCTTCAAGAAAAAAAGAAGAACGTGACATTTAACTAGCATTGGGAAATCAATTTCACCTCTTGCTTAGTCTTGATTAATTTAAACGACTTGAATACTTGAGGGTGGAAGAGGTAAAAGGCTTTCAGTGGTGAGATTATTTAAGAGAAGGTAAAAAACAATCTTTGTTAATCCATATACGAGAGTAAAAAGGCAAAAAAAAAAGTTTTTTCGTCTTCACAAATGTAATTCATTCTTTCATCTTTGTGTTAGTTTTTTAATTTTTCTTTTTGTGTTTCTTTTAAGATGGCCAACCAAATAAGAGACGCCACAACTAATGGCACTACTTTAGAGCAAGCTGTAGAAATGGTGGCGACGATTATATGCTACCTTAATATGGTATAAGCCCGATTAGAAGACGTGCAGCCTTTCTCTGATTCTCATACATTCTTCCTTTAGCATGTCACCCATTTGGGCAAGGAACCAGCGGCACGTAAGATACACTTTCAAGGAAGGGTACCCTATAAATTCCTCTAGCAATGAGAAACTCATTGAAGAGGAAGCGAAAGACAATAATAAAGATGAATTTGAGCAAGAAATGACATGCCAACCATAACAAAACTGCAGACATATCTAGCATGATGGCAAACGTGAGTTTGGTAAGCTAAAGTTGACCATTCCTACACTTCATAGTAAGAGTGATCCTGAAGCCCATTTGGAGAGAAAACGCAAGGCGCCGATACCGTTCATATGCATGCTGACATAAATTATGGATCGATATAGCAGAAGCACATAAATATAAAGGAGTATAATCGACACGCATCATCATAACTAAATCAGTACAGATCATAAAGTGTCATCAATACAAAAGATAATAAATGCATGGTCGTCAATAATAAATTGTCTAAAAGATAAATATCAGACCACTATCATCATCAAGGGTAGCCTACTCTCGGCTCACCTCTATAAAGTTCAAGATGTGCTCTCTGTCCTCTGCATGATGATAAAAAATAAAGTATGAGCGATAATGAATCGCCAGCAAGTAATCCGTCTGAGTTCGTCATGTGGATCATACATGGAAGACAGGGTGACAAAAATAGTACATGCATAAATAAGGAACCTAACACGTCTCCATTCACAAATAAATTGACATGCCATACATGTAACCATAAACACAACACATTTATATAAAATGCACATAGTCAACAACCTTCTTCTATCTAAATCCACATGAAATCAATCTTAAACATTGTCATTCTTAACTTTCCAATCCTAATCTAATACTAAGATCATAATTTCTCATCTTCATATCAAGTATACTTTGATGCATAAGTCCCACTTTGATCAACTAAATCATATCATAGTCTCATGGATGGGTCATAATAATGTCCTGTGGGCTTCATGACATACAGTCTTTAAATATTCATTACATGCTTTCCATTCACACTCATGTTTAGATTGTACATTGCCATGCACGAACACTCCAATTATATAAATATGTACGCTTTTTTCCTTCGCCAAGGTTTTATCCACAAGGGTGGTTTTACTTGGCAAGGTTTTAATGCGGCATATCATATATGATTGGAGAATGGCAATCCTTACCTTTTTACATTATCTTTTCACTTACGATGACTCTCTTGTATAATGATTTCCCTCCACCTTGAGTGAGGAATTACGTCTTAATAAATTTACATTTTGATTAAAAAAATATATAAAGAGTTTAAAAAAATGCATTTTTCATATGATGGCTATAGCACTTTTCATACCATACAAACGATAACGCACGACATACCGAATGATTCTCCATATAGTCTCATGTAAAAATATGAATCCCGATGTTCCAGGTATAGTGTTACATCATATGTACATGGATATAACGGTGATGTGTTATGACGGAGATTCCGTGTCCTGCAAAAGTGTTACACTCGACCATAACGATACCATACGCCCTGGCACCTACCACTCCGGTCTTGATGTCAAAACGGTGCACAATAACGTAACATATCATAATCATAAAGAACATAGTTATTGGAATCAATCGACTCGTGGTATGGTATGGTTTGTTACGCGTAACAACTTTTTAAAATGTACGATGCAATAAAACATTTTGTTTCAAAAAAATTTTGGGTTCATATGGTCATTTTGGCTCGGTTTTGGGTCAACTTAATCATTCTAAATTTTCACCATCATAAATCCAACGCTTATATACATAATGCATGTCATAAACTTAAGAAAATACATTTCTTACCCTTAATACATGTCTCGTCTTTGGACCCCAAAAAACAGTCCATTTTTTGGACTTCAACCTCAATCATCATTTTCTTAATCTACATACTCTTCATATCATTCAATGGCAAATCAAAAGATGCATAATATACATATCTTCATATACATATATCCATGTAGATGCGAGAACAACTTTATTGGCACTATACGTATATGCACATGGCCGAGGGGTATATATGCCTACACAACACATGATGCACCACTTAAACCAAATTTCATACATGCATCATAATTGTACCACTTTGCATTTTAACATACAGTAATCTTGAACATGAATTCATGGTGCAATGAAATATGACATGTAACATATCTTACTTTTACATTTCACTTCAAAAACATGCATCATACTTATGATTTGGTATCAACTAACCACATGCATGTTAGTTCCATCATAGATATGATTTCAAGATCCATGATCATGATGATTTTCATGATGAAAATTACATGCAAACATAAAGGGTGATGGAAACCATAAAAACATACTTTCTTGAGCTATGATCATCAAGATTAAACTTCATTATGAAGGTGGATGATCAAGGTCAAGATGGTGGCTAAAAACAGCCCCCAACCGAGTGTATACATGCATAATTTAGGCGTGATGATCATCAAGAAACAAACTTTTGTAGTCAAGCATTATAGCCATGAATATGATGCCTCATATACATGTTAAATCAAGACCAACAACATGCATGAAAATCAAAAATCATCAAGAAACATATAAGTGATGACGATCATGAAAATACATATGAAAATGCTTCAAATCTAGACTCGTAGTACCCTTTTAATGATATGACACATGCATCCTTATTCATTCACTAAATGATACATGCAACCACATATGAGACTATCACTCATCTTCATTTTCACATGCAAGACTATTTTTCATTTCATCTTAGTGATAATCCTATACTTGTTCATACATCACATCATAGACATCTCATATCTTGCATGCAAACATGTCTTTTTATATATCCACGCTAGTAAAATCATTGAACATAGTTATGCCTTTTTATGAATGATCCAAGGTTTATAAGAACATACATACTTAGACTTTCAACATATATGAAGAAACTAGGTGGAGCATTTGTCTTTTCTTGGACTTAAACCTTAAAATGGAAAATATTTCTTATCCTTTCTCCTTGTTGGTACACACGGCCTAGATGGCTAAAAAAGGAGATGACTTAGTCATCTTATAGGAAAAATACTTAGAGTTTTCTAGCATCAAACCTTAATAAAAATCATACCTTTGAATATTCTTATGACTACCTTCATTCTTCAACTTAGAAAATGTCCTCCTTCCTCTTGGTGGAACTCTCGGCCTTGGTGCTAGAATAGGGGAGAATGTTGAGCAATTTAGAAAGATGATGGAAGAGGAATCACTAAAAGTGATGGTTGTAGAATTTTACCTTAGTGTTGGTTGAAAGTTTCCTACACTTGAATATCTTCTCTTTCTCCTAAACTTGGAGAAATTTTTTTCTTTTTCTCCTTAGTGGCTCACGGGTTTGGGGGTTTCTTAGAGGATTGAATGTGTCTTGGAAGGGAAATGAAGATTAGAACTTTTTCTTGGAATGGAGAGAGAGTTGTTCTTTGCTTGGAATGGAGCTGAAGTGAAGTAGAATGGGAGAAGAATGAAGTTTTCCCCTCTTATGTTTCTATGGCCGAATTTTGAGAGAGAATGGTGGAGAATCTTCATCATGGAGTTTCATGGAAAGAAAGAAAGATGATGTGATGTGTTAGATCCAAAACACACTCTAGAGGGGGGGGGGTGAATAGAGTGTTTTGTACTTTTTGCAGAATTTTCTTGTTTGGCTCAACTCAAAAGAAATTCAAAATCAAAGCAAGAATGGGAGATGAGAAGCAATGAATGAATACACCGGATATAGAGTGGTTCGAATCGTAAATGATTCTACTCCACTACCACTTTATTGCCAAAGTGGATTTTCGACAACTACTCTTCTTATTATAGACAATAAGAACAACCACAGAAATACTTACAATAGCACCTTAGTGTAAGCAACAACAACAACAACAACAAATTTTTGCACAAAATACACTTGTGCAACTACAGCAACTACAGCTCTAGCAAGAACAACTTCTTGCTACCTCACAACTTCAACAAAGTTCCCTCAAGAACTTTCTCACAGTGGGTTGAAGGAAATAGTAAGGTTCACACTTTCTCACTAGTCTAATCACAAGAAAGAGATCAAATATTTATGATTCCTCTTGTGCTAGACTCTCTATCTCTCAATATACAACAACGAAGAACAAAGAAAAGCTTCACAAGCTTTTAAGCAATTTTACAAATGTGAGAGAACTATACAACAATGAATAATAAAGCTAGATGATAGTGAAAGTGTGTATTTACCTCATCCAAGCTTCTCCCATTTATAGCTGAAGTTCACCATGTTTTTAAGGTCTCCACCATGTCTTCAAATACACCAAATGTCAAGATAATGCCCAAATAGTCTTTAGCCACCCTATGGAGTGATTTGATCCTCAATAGCCAACCTAGGATTGCTTGGACATGGATACAATAGTCAAGGAAGCATGTAGTATGTTGGAGTAAAGTCTACAAGAAATTTTAGCAAGATTGGATAGAGAAAATACCATGAATCTTCCTTGGATTTTGTTTCAACGTTCAAAAAATTTAAATTCTAGGGGACATCGATCGATCGAAGTGCCTGGGTTGAGAGATCGATGTCCTCCAGAAACTTTGCAGTTTTTGAAACTGCTGACATCGATCGATTGAAGTCCTCCTAGGAGAGACTGATGTCACTTCGATCGATCGATGTCCCCTGGACTGAGAGATCGATGTTGGACACAAAGTATTCTGTCTGACATCGATCGATCGAAGTCTCCCTAGGGAGAGACTGAAGTGACATCGATCGATCGATGTTCCCAGGTTGAGAGATCGATGTTGGACAAAAAGGTTTCTGCCTGACATCGATAGATCGAAGTCAGAGGCTGAAGTACATCGATCGATCAATATCCCCAGTATGAGAGATCGATGTTGGATAGTGAGTTCCAATCTCAACCATTTTTGACATAGTGTAATTTTCTCATCTTGCATCAAGTCTCAAACATAAATTTAACTTATTTAAAATATCTTTTCATCATCAAAACAATTTATATCTTAACATGATGGAAAGAGGGATTGCATGTTATGGTATGGTTGGAATTCAGGTGTTGTAAGAAGATTTCTTCACCTTCCTTTCTCATTACTTGGCCGGCTATGTAAAGGTTAAAAAGGAGGAATAATTGCTTCTTGAAGGTATACACTAGGACAAGGGAAAGAGTTGCATTTATTAGGGTTTGTTGGGAATTGAGTGTGGGAAGAAAGAAAAGAAAGGATTATTTCTTTTTCCTTTGCATGGGTGGTTGGCCAAATGCGGTGAAGGATGGTGAAATGATTATTATTTGAAGGTGTAAGAATGTGACAAAAATTAGGCTTTTTTGGTAGGAATTGTATACTTGGTAATTTTCCCACAATGGTGTAAGAAGGACAATGATGGTGGGAGAAAGAAAAATAAAATCATTCCCACTCCTTTTCTTAGTGTGGCCGGCCATGGGTATGTGGGATGGGTAGAATAGAACAAATTTGCCTACCTCATTTTTCTATATCCTAAATTTTCTTTTTCTGTTGTTTGAACGTAGAAAAATAGTTGTGTCCTATTTTTAATTTTATTTAGTTATTTCACTTAAATTATTTGTTACCTAGGGTTTACTTATTTAATTTAGCATATACCATATTTCTTACTCATACCACCTAACATGGCACAACGTTTTAATTATTTTTATTTGGTACACCCAATTTTTATCATTATAATTTCTTTTGTTTTCTTTTCCTAAAGGTACGGGGATCCGGATCATAACACGTGTGGAGTTTTACCATAAAACAAAATGGATGGAGTTCGGTTGATTAAGTAGACTACAGTTAAGACACACTTGCCCCAAAAAATAGTGGTAAGTTTGCTTGAAAACGTAGTGTGTGTGCCACATTAAGGATATGACGGTGTTTGCGTTAGACTCGCCCATTCTGTTGTGGAGTGTGTCGGATGGAAGTGTGGTGAAGCACAACATGCTCCGCAAAGAAGGGGAGCATACGTTAGAAATCTGTGCCATTATCACTGCGAAATGTTTTAATAGTCCGTCCGAATTGAATGTCCACTATAGCAAAAAACTGCTTCACAACAGTGGGAAACCGATCATTGGTTTTTTGAAAGATATACCCAGACAGCCCATGAACGATCATCCATAAAAGTTAAAAAATAAGATGACATGCATGATGTTTTGTGTCGATAAGGTCCCTTGGTCAATACGTACGGTCTCCTTGGTCAAGTCCTCCCCCCATTGACCAAGTGTATGTTGGATTTCGTTAATCTCAACCTCAACATCGAATTCTTCATCGGAACCACTACCTTCCTCCATTGGGGCTTTTTCTTTGTCCGTTTGAGATGTAGAACTTGGTTGTGAAGGCAGTTGTGTTTGATGGTGAGATGAGGGTTCGTTGGGAGGTTCAGTAGGTGATGGTGGAGGAATAAGATCTTTAGGTGGAACATCATCAGTTTCTTCCTCTTCAGGGTCATGTTGACCACCCCGCCTTTGTGCCTCTTTTCAAGACTTATGTATTTGTTGGATGTTTGCCTTGGTGTAATAATCCTTGTTGGATATCTGTTCAGTGTATTCATCATCCAACCCTACATTAGCCTTTTTGAGCAATCTATAGATGAGATTGCTCTATGGAAGCGCTTTGGATTTCTTTGTTACGGCTTCCATCATATTGGCAAACACAATTTCCCCAAAGTTCACTCTCCTTCATAGCAGTGCGGTATGCAATGTAAAAAATCTAAATCGCTTGGGAGTTTAGCCGATTTACCATTGACACAAAAAGTGACAATGGCAAGCAACACTCTATACACCAAAGGCATGTCATTTGTGTTTTTGGTGGAGTGAAATCCAAGAAATGTTTTGACCTCATCCTCAGAGATTTGGTACTTATAGGTATCCCACCTCCAAGGGTCAAAGTCTTCCCGATCCTCATCAGGAACTTCAAGCAATTCATTTATGGTCTTAGAAGTAAACATCAACAACTGACCCTCTATTATCAAATTTAAAGCATAAGGCACTCCATTTCTGTAGTCTACCCACATATTTGCATAAAACATTCTAGTGTATTGGGTAGACATATTGGTCATTTGAGAGACCTCCCATACAGGTCTCCATTTTTTATCATCAAACCAATCAATGATTGGTTTTAATTCCTCATTGCTCAAAATGTCTTCAATTTTGAGCAATTTTAGTGGAATGGTAGACCTTTTCTTGTTTTCCCATTCACTAAACAGTAATTGAGCTCTTAGGGAAATATAGGCAAATTTACCTGTGCCTGTAGGTTCTTTCAAAGCATTCGTGTATTCTCCGGATTTGAGCCATGGAAAGTTGTTTAGAGTGAGCCTCCCCTTGTCTCACTCAACATGGCTTCATGAGAGGAAGTGGCATTCTTCCTCAACACATGCGTCCTAGACCCTGTTGGCACTTGAGGATGTGATTGTTGTGGCTCACTTGCTTCTTCCTGAGAGGTTCTTTGCCTTTTTGTTGGGTTTTTTGTTCTTGGTGCCATTGAAGGGTTAGAGTTCTGATTTTGTAGAAAATAGTGACTGGAATGAGAGGATTTGTGCAAGGAGTGACTGATTTGAAGAAGCAATGAGGATTTGTCCAAGAATTTAGAGTTTAGAGAGATGGGAGTTTCGAATTTTTGAGAGATAAGAGTTAGGGTTCGTTGTTTGGGAAAGAGGAAAGTGAAGAGAATCTGAATTTTGCAGGTTTTAATAGCCTTGTCCGCGTTGACTTCGATTGATCGATGTCTGGGACTTCGATCGATCGATGTCCTAGACATAGATCAATCGATGTCTGTTTTATATCAGTCTCTTAGACTGCCACATTGATCGATCGATGTTTTCTGAAATCTGCCTTTTTGACAATTTTTACCCTCTAACCAATGTTTATCATCCCTAATCTTGCTCTAATTGATTCGAATATCTCAGTGGGAAGGGATTTAATAAAGATATCCGCTAGTTGGTCATTGGTTGGAACAAATTCAACGCATGCTAATCCTTTTTGAATGCAATCCCTTATGAAGTCATGTCTCGCTTCTATATGTTTTGTCCTACTATAGTGAACTGGATTTTGTGTTATACTTATGGCTGAAGTGTTGTCACATAAGATGGGGACTTTATCAAACTTAACATTGTAATCATTTAAGGTGTTGATCATCCAAAGTATTTGTGCACAACACGAAGCGGCCGATACATATTCGGATTCCGCCATTGAAAGTGACACACTATTTTGTTTCTTGGAGAACCAAGAAACTAAGCAATCTCTAAGGAATTGGCATGTCCCGGAGGTACTTTTTCTATCAACAAGATTTTCGGCATAGTCAAAAGTTCAAGGTTCCTTTCAAATACCTAAATATATGTTTAATGGCAACTAGATGCGATTCCTTAGACATACTTTGAAATCTAGCACATAAACACACAGCATACAAAGTATTCGGTCTACTAGCGGTCAAATAAAGTAAACTACCAATCATACCTGTATATTTGGTTACCTCAACCGGTTTTCCTTTTTCATCTTTGTCAAGCTTTGTACTTGTGCTCATTGGTGTGCTCTGTAGGATCTGCAAGGCACCACTAGAAGGGGGGGTTGAATAGATGGTGCGGAAAGTGTGCTTTTTAAAATTTCTTTAAACTTGAACAATTCAAGTTCTGAAAACAGATTCTGTTTTCAGGACCTGTTTTAAAACGTTTTTAAAACCAGGTTAGAGGTCTCCAAAAATTATGAAATTTTGAGAGAACTTAGCCTCCAATGTTATGAGGGTCCCCTAAAAATTTCAAATAAAAACTCAACCTTTAACCCCTTCAAAAACCGTTGGTACTCAGATTGTGCAAATCTGCCAGAAACGGTAGATGGTTTTGAAAAATTAATTCCTATTTGTGTGAACGTCCAAATGCTCTGAAAATTTGACCAATAACTCCTTATATATTATATTTAAATGGGTTGAAACAGTTTTGGAAAATTCTTTTGGGAAGTAGGTCAAATACAATCAAAGTCTCAACCTTTGCAAGTCTGAAAATCAGACTGCACTAGTCTCAGAACTTTTGATGTTTAGTTGACTTATACTTGTCCAAAAGGGTTGAAACTTGTGCCAAATTAACCCTAGAACGTGTAAGTATGTTTCTGGAAATTTTTGTAATTTTTGAAAACCGTTTACTATTTTTACGGATGCAAACAAGAAGGATAAACAGTGCAGTAACTGAAACGTAAATGCAGAAAGTAAATGGCACCAAGAATTTTATACTGGTTCGGTTATAAACAACCTACTCCAGTCTTCAAGGAACACCTTCCTTGGTTCACACTAATCACACACACGCAGTACACCTTACCGCAGGGTTGATAGAGTTACACCTAACTCCAACTCTTTACAAACCTTGTATGACGAGCACAATTCACACGAACACCACCACCTCGCTAGAATGAAGATTGATCACACCTTGATCAATCTTTTACAAAGATGTATGAATGGTGGTTTATCTCAAGCCTATTCAAGATTGAAAGAATATGAATACAATAGGCTTTACAAGAAAAGAGAAAGAAAGAAAATGTAGGAGAAGAAGAGCTTGGCAATTTGATCTCTTTAGAATGCAATGCTTGTTGTTGTATTTTGTTTGCTCTTCTCTTCTTTCCTTATAGTTGCAGCCGTCCCCCTTAGGGCTTCTCCCCTCTTGAAAATTGTCTTTTAAGTCCTTGAGAGAGTGTAAGACATCATTGTGACAATGCCTTGCTTACTTGGCATCTTCCTATTGGATCATCATTTAGTCTTCGCTTACTTGGCACCTCCTTATTGGCTCAATGTTGTCATCAAGATGACATGGAAAAAATCTGAGATATACACTTTAAAAATGTGCCAAAAATCAAACATAAATTCATACCATAAGTCAAGAGATACACCATAAATTGCAAGACAATAAAATTCTTCCATATCCATTGAGAAAATCGGCCATTAAGATGTCTTGCCATGCTGAATTTTCAGCATGTGCATCAAGGGAATAAAGTTTAAATCATTACCATTTTTCTTTGAATTTTTATCATAAAAATGAATCAACAATATATGGTAAGTATTTCTACCAACCAAGAAATGAACTTGGACACAAAAAGCCTTAAGAATTCGGCCACAACATGTACACATGCTGAAAAATTTTCAGCATGTGTGATATGCTAAATATCACCATTTATTTATTTTAAATATTATTCAAAACCTTACCATATCCTCTTCCAATCAATCACCTAATAAAAGATGACAAAATATGTCACATTTAACACCATAAAATCGGCCATCTTGAGGTTAGAATGCTGAAATTTTCAGCATGTGACATAAGAGAGATATATGTTGAATTCTTACCATTTGTAGCTTCTCTCTTCAATTCACCAACAATGTATGATTGATCCTTGACCAATCAATATGCCAACAAAGCTCCACATGTGCTCCAACTCAGCTGTATGTAACGTTATATGATGTGTAACATGTGCTGAAATTTATTTTTGCTAACTTTGTAAAATAGTGCACCTTTAATAATACACACATGTAATATTCCAATCAGCCCTTAATTTAATTTTCTAGAACACTTTAAGATTTATATCATATGTAAAAAGTGTCTAGATACGTGTCACATGATGTACAAGAAAAACGTTCCATGTTATGTGCGTAGAAAACCGAATTTTCGATATTTATCGATTACCCGATTTTTCTCTAATTTAAATTCCAACTTTTGCACATGTTATATATATTATGTTATACATAATATATATAATATATACTTTAAATCTCAGCACTTGGCTGGTTTAAAGTGGTACCATTAGCATGTGACAAAATTAAACTTGGAATCTTCACATTTTGGCCTTAATGTGGAGTAATTTGTGTGTGCCAACATGGAAAGTATTTTTTGGCTGAATGTGTCATGTATAGCACGAAATTTACACCATATTTTGATGTATATGGGCTGGCCATTTATTTATGGCAAGTACGTGACGCGTTGGCGAAGTTTCGGTATTCGCCCGATACGACAAATTTCGGTTTAGAACCTTTTATCGTGTCGTATTTAATTTGTCATCACCATATCTTATATCATATGATATAAGACCTGAATATACTCATAAATATGAGTTAAGTATAGTGGTGTGACGTTAAAGTACGTACGTAAAATATATAACGTGTCGGTAGTACGTTGGAACACATGTGTATGTGCCTTTATTTAAAAAATCTGAAAATATGTATAGTATATGTGTATTTGGCGTGTACATTAATGATGGAGAGGAGGAGAAGACTTTCCTTCCTTAGCCTTGTTGTCTTTGTGCCTTTTCCAAATGAAGCTTCCTTTAATGAACTACTTAGTTTATTAAACTAAGTACTTCACTTAATGAACTAATTTAGTTCATTAATGGTGGCACCTGAAAATAGTATAAACACAACAAATGTTTGCCATATGATGTAAGCTTTAATGCTTCATGGCTCGTTAGTACGGCAACATAATATATAAGCTAAATAAGGCAAGTAATGGCAAGTTATCATGCATACATGTACACATTTATATATGTTTATGCACGTTTATATATATGTATACATTCAAGACACTTATTTTGAAATCACTCAAACCCCCTTATCTTTACAATCTCCCCCTTTTGATGATTTTCAAAATAATTTGTGTACATGATTTAAATGCTATCTCTCCCCCTTGAATTGTGCGCAGATTTGAAATTTGAATTTCGAGTTTTAAATCCGGCTCCCCCTTGATTTGTGCAATTAAGATCAATCAAGATCAATCAGTGTCTCTCTCTCCCTTAAATCATGCTTTTCTCTCCCCCTTTATTTTGGAAAGTTAATCAAAAGATTCCTGTCAAAAAGGAAAGTAAATCAAATAATATCAAATCAAATCATATCATATCAGCGGAAATCATGTCTAATTTAGAACGAAGAGATTCATATGTGGCTTTATTTAAGGCCTTTGTAAATATATCCGCTACTTGTGATTCTGTGCGTACGTGATCTATGACAATATTACCATTGTTAACGTGATCACGAAGAAAGTGATAGCGTACTTCTATATGCTTAGCCTTAGAATGTAACACGGGGTTCTTAGACAAATTGATGGCACTCATACTATCACAATATATAGGAATCTTATTTACGATAATTCCAAAGTCCGATAGTTGTTGTTTTATCCACAACAACTGTGTGCAACAAAGGCTAAGAGCCATGTACTCAGCCTCAGTAGTGGACAAAGCAACACTTGCTTGCTTTTTGGAAAACCAAGAAATAAGAGAATTTCCTATAAATTGGCAGGTTCCGCTCGTGCTTTTTCTATCTATTTTGCAGCCACCATAATCTGCATCAGTGTAAGGATGTAAGTCAAATGTAGAATCCTTATCGTACCAAATACCTAAGGTGGGCGTATGCTTAATATAACGGAATATTCTTTTTACTGCATTTAAGTGTGACACCTTAGGTTGACTTTGAAAACGAGCACACATGCATACGCTAAACATAATGTCAGGCCTACTAGCAGTTAAATATAGCAAAGAACCTATCATAGATCGATATAATCCATTATCAACGTCTTTACCATGTTCGTCTTTGTCTAATTTAGTAGTGACACTCATAGGGGTAGGGGATGGTTTCAAATTTTCAAAATTAAACTTTTTGATCATGTCATTAACATATTTTGTTTGGCTTATATGAATTCCTTTACTTGTTTGCTTTATCTGTAAGCCAAGAAAATAATTAAGTTCACCAACCATAGACATTTCAAATTCAGATTTCATGCAATTTTCAAAATCTTTAACAAGTCTATGTGAGGTAGAGCCAAAAATAATGTCATCTACGTAGATTTGAATAATAAGTAAATCTGATTTTTCTTATTTCAAAAATAGTGTACTATCTATAGTACCACGTTTAAAATTATTTCTAAAAAGAAAGTAGCAAAACGATCATACCATGCTCTCGGTGCTTGCTTTAGGCCATATAGTGCCTTCTTTGGTTTGTACACGTGATCTGGATGTTTCAAATCTTCAAAACAGGGTGGTTGCTTCACGTATACTTCTTCTTGTATGAATCCGTTTAGGAAAGCACTTTTTACATCCATTTGATATAATTTAAAATCTTTCATGCAAGCAATAGCAAGTAATAGTCATATAGCTTCTAGACGTGCTACGGATGCGAATGTTTCATCATAGTCAATTTCTTCTTCTTGATTATATCCTTGTGCAACAAGTCTCGCTTTATTTCTAACAACCTTTCCTTCTTCATTCATTTTATTCCTAAATACCCACTTTGTGCCTATAATAGTCTTATCTTGTGGTCATGGCACTAAATCCCATACATCATTTCTAACGAATTGATTAAGTTCGTCATGCATAGCATCAATCCAAGATGAATCACTCAAAGCATCATGCACATTTTTGGGTTCAATTTCAGAAATCATAGCATGAAATTCATTTATTTCATCCGAAGTGATTCTTCTACGTGGTCGCATACCGTGAGTGAGGTCGCCTATGATGAGATCATGTGGGTGATCTCTATGCCATCTTGGTTGATTATTTTCTAAGTTATCATGCATTTCTATATGATCATGCATTTTTAGTGTCTCATTCATATCATGCATATCAAAAGAATCATTATCTTCATTCAAAACGGGTTTCAATTCAAAATCATCGTCATATTCCTTATCTTTATCAATCTCACCAAATTCATTGAATTTAACATGAATAGATTCTATAATTTGTCTAGTGAGAGGATCATAACATCTATATGCCTTTGAATTTATAGAATATCCAACAAAAATGCACTCAATTGATTTGGATTCAAATTTATCTAAATTATCTTTTGTATTCAAGACAAAATATTTGCATCCAAACACACAAAAATAGTCAATCTTAGGCATGCGATCATTCAAAATCTCATAAGGTGTCTTGTTTATTTTCTTTCTTATAGATAGGCGATTTACAATATAGCATGCACAATTCACGGCTTCCGCCCACAAAAATCTAGGCAATTTATTTTCGCAAAGCATGGTTCTAGCGATTTCTTGTAGTGTACGATTCTTTCTTTCTACTACTCCATTTAGTTGTGGAGTTCTAGGTGGCGAAAACTCATGTTTAATTCCTTTTTCTTCACAAAATGAAATCATCTCTTTGTTTTTAAACTCGCCGCCTCTATCGCTTCTTATCCTTTTCACATTTACACCGTATTGATTTTCAAGTTGTTTAATTAATTTAGCAATCTCTGCGGCGCTATCATCCTTATGTGAAAGAAATAAAGTCCAAGTATAACGAGAAAAGTCATCAACAATTACGCATGCATAGTGACGCCCACCAAGGCTTGTAGTGCGACTAGGACCAAACAAATCGATATGCAATAGTTCTAGTATTCTAGTCGTGCTTATTTCATTTTTCGGCTTAAGTGACTCACGTGTTTGTTTGCCTTTTATGCAAGATTCACACAACTGAAAGTTGTCTAAATCAAGCGTAGGCAATCCCCGTACTAGGTTCTTTCGTTGAAGTTTTTCTAGTGTGGAAATACCAATGTGTCCTAAACGTCTATGCCATAAATTCACATTGGGTTCATTTGACATAAAACACTTAACTTTAGCGTCTACTACATCATCCATAGATAGCGTAAAAATATTGCCTTCTCGTTTTCCTTTTAAAACGGTTTCTCCATTTTTATTTATTATATTGCAATAAGGGTGAGTAAAACACACATTGAAACCATTGTCAACAAATTGAGAAATACTAAGAAGATTGTAAGATAAGTTGCTTACCAAAAATACGTTGGAGATTTGGAGTGTGTTCGGATTACCAATAGTACCTTTTCCAATGATCTTGCCTTCATTGTTGTCTCCAAAGGTCACGGATCCGCCTTTTGTGACCTTCTTTAATTTGGAGAACAAGCTCGGGTCACCCGTCATGTGCCTCGAGCAACCACTGTCAAGGAACCACTTTATTGATGTGTCTTTCGATGTGTGGTCTCCCTGCAATGTGAAAAGGTGATTTAGGTACCCTTTTAATTTTGGGTCCTTTCGAGTTAGTTAATCACCTTTTGGTAAAGGTACCTTTCGGTACCCATACTTGGGTGATCCTTCTCGGTCTATCAAATGGCAAGAATGTAGATGAAGGTGCAATATAATAGACATGTGGTGCATGCACTTTGGGTCTTTGCCCAAGGACTCCTCTATACTCGTTGAATGAAGGACGCTTTTGATATGTCCTTGTGTGTGTGTGCGTAGTGTGTGGATGATATGTATTTCGTGTATGCATTGTTCTTCTCTTTTCATATCTATATGGTACAACGTTATATTTCACATGATATGATGGAGTGGGGCGTGAGGAAGGGGGCGCTTTTTGCGTCATCTTAGACGCCACTTGCGGCTTAGGGATGTCTACTTTCTTAGACACAACAAACTTGATTGGTTTGATTGATACTTCGTTAGTATCAACGTATCCCAGTCCAGTTTTGTCGCTGTCATGCTTTTGTGATAATATGATACGATGCAGCATGTTGGACCCTGTATCAAACTGTTTCATCATTTTCTCTAAATCGGTATTCTTTGATTTCAAATTTGAAATCTCGGATTTCATTTCATTATTTTGAGAGGTTAATGATGAAATCTCGGTTTTCAATGCAGTGATGACACATGAAGACTCTTTCTTTGAATTGCTTAATTGAGCGACAAGATTCTCGTTAGAAGATTCTAACAGTTTCTTGTCTTCAATTAATCGTTTCTTTTCTTTAGCGAGAGTCTTAGTAAATTTATGCAATTCTAGATACTGACTAAAAAGATCATCATAAGAAGGTTCAGAGTCAGAGTCAGAATCAGATGATACCTCATTAGATGCTTTGGATGCAAAGCATACTTGTGCGGTCTCCTCTTCGGTCTCAGTCTCAGAATCTGATGAATCACTCCAGGTGGAAGCCTTTAGAGCACGTTTCCTTTGTTTGGGTTCTGAGACGAGTCTATGTTTGTTCCGCTCCTTGTCAGGGTACTTAGTAGTTTGCTTTTCTTTATTTGGGCAATCATATGATAAGTGTCCAAGTTTGCCACATTCATAACATTTAACGTCTTTATCGTTTGACTTGTTCTTATTTCTCTTAGTAGTAGTGCCCTTATTTTTGTTTCTAAATGACCTTCTCATAAATTTTCTCAATCCTTTAGCCAATAGAATTAGGTCATCATTATCCGATTCGGAATCACTATCCTCTACGTGATCGGAGGGAGGGGAGACGTATTCATTTGATTTAAAAGCAATAGCTTTACCTTGTTTAGATGATTCTGTTTTCCGAATGGTGAGTTTATTTTCATAAACTTTAAGTGAACCGATTAGTTCTTCCATCTTTATTGATTTAGTTTCCTTGCTTTCTTCTATCGCAGTCACTTTAGAGTCCCATTCAGAAGGAAGGCTTCGTAGGACTTTCTGCACCTTTTCTTGCGTAGTAAAAGCCTTACCAAGAGACTCAAGAGAGTTGTAGATGTTAGTCAAACGAAGATCCATATCTACAATAGACTCATTGGGCAATAATTTAAAAGACTCAAGTGTAGACATGAGCATATTAATTTTTGACTATTTTACTTGATTCGTGCCTTCGTGTTTCATTTCTAGAATCCTCCACATTTCTTGTGCACTCGAACAGTTTGACACATAACTAGACTCACTCTTACTTAATCCATTTAAGAGCAATTGCATAGCCCTAGCATTCATACTAAGTTTCTTTTTGTCATCACTCGTATATTCTTGTCTTGTTTTAGTAACTTCTAAAGTAACTCCGTCTACAGTGGATACATTAGATGGGACATAAGGACCATCTTCAATGATTGACCAAAGATCTATATCTATAGCCATAAGAAAAAGCTTCATCCTAAGTTTCCACTAAATAAACGACTCACCGTCAAAAAGTGGAGGCCTTTGGCTCGACATACCTTCTTGCTCGGTTTTGAGATTTGTGGATGCCATCTCGCTGAATCGTTGGATTCCTTGAAGTGAGTATTCCTGCGCTATGATACCACTTGTAGGATCTGCAAGGCACCACTAGAAGGGGGGGGGGGGGTTGAATAGATGGTGCGGAAAGTGTGTTTTTTAAAATTTCTTTAAACTTGAACAATTCAAGTTCTGAAAACAGATTCTGTTTTCAGGACCAGTTTTAAAACGTTTTTAAAACCAGGTTAGAGGTCTCCAAAAATTATGAAATTTTGAGAGAACTTAGCCTCAGATGTTATGAGGGTCCCCTAAAAATTTCAAATAAAAACTCAACCTTTAACCCCTTCAAAAACCGTTGGTACTCAGATTGTGCAAATCTGCCAGAAACGGTAGATGGTTTTGAAAAATTAATTCCTATTTGTGTGAACGTCCAAATGCTCTGAAAATTTGACCAATAACTCCTTATATATTATATTTAAATGGGTTGAAACAGTTTTGGAAAATTCTTTTGGGAAGTAGGTCAAATACAATCAAAGTCTCAACCTTTGCAAGTCTGAAAATCAGACTGCACTAGTCTCAGAACTTTTGATGTTTAGTTGACTTATACTTGTCCAAAAGGGTTGAAAATTGTACCAAATTAACCTTAGAACGTGTAAGTATGTTTCTGGAAATTTTTGTAATTTTTGAAAACCGTTTACTATTTTTACGGATGCGAACAAGAAGGATGAACAGTGCAGTAACTGAAACGTAAATGCAGAAAGTAAATGGCACCAAGAATTTTATACTGGTTCGGTTATAAACAACCTACTCCAGTCTTCAAGGAACACCTTCCTTGGTTCACACTAATCACACACACGCAGTACACCTTAGCGCAGGGTTGATAGAGTTACACCTAACTCCAACTCTTTACAAACCTTGTATGACGAGCACAATTCACACGAACACCACCACCTCGCTAGAATGAAGATTGATCACACCTTGATCAATCTTTTACAAAGATGTATGAATGGTGGTTTATCTCAAGCCTATTCAAGATTGAAAGAATATGAATACAATAGGCTTTACAAGAAAAGAGAAAGAAAGAAAATGTAGGAGAAGAAGAGCTTGACAATTTGATCTCTTTAGAATGCAATGCTTGTTGTTGTATTTTGTTTGCTCTCCTCTTCTTTCCTTATAGTTGCAGCCGTCCCCCTTAGGGCTTCTCCCCTCTTGAAAATTGTCTTTTAAGTCCTTGAGAGAGTGTAAGACATCATTGTGACAATGCCTTGCTTACTTGGCATCTTCCTATTGGATCATCATTTAGTCTTCGCTTACTTGGCACCTCCTTATTGGCTCAATGTTGTCATCAAGATGACATGGAAAAAAATCTGAGATATACACTTTAAAAATGTGCCAAAAATCAAACATAAATTCATACCATAAGTCAAGAGATACACCATAAATTGCAAGACAATAAAATTCTTCCATATCCATTGAGAAAATCGGCCATTAAGATGTCTTGCCATGCTGAATTTTCAGCATGTGCATCAAGGGAATAAAGTTTAAATCATTACCATTTTTCTTTGAATTTTTATCATAAAAATGAATCAACAATATATGGTAAGTATTTCTACCAACCAAGAAATGAACTTGGACACAAAAAGCCTTAAGAATTCGGCCACAACATGTACACATGCTGAAAAATTTTCAGCATGTGTGATATGCTAAATATCACCATTTATTTATTTTAAATATTATTCAAAACCTTACCATATCCTCTTCCAATCAATCACCTAATAAAAGATGACAAAATATGTCACATTTAACACCATAAAATCGGCCAGCTTGAGGTTAGAATGCTGAAATTTTCAGCATGTGACATAAGAGAGATATATGTTGAATTCTTACCATTTGTAGCTTCTCTCTTCAATTCACCAACAATGTATGATTGATCCTTGACCAATCAATATGCCAACAAAGCTCCACATGTGCTCCAACTCAGCTGTATGTAACGTTATATGATGTGTAACATGTGCTGAAATTTATTTTTGCTAACTTTGTAAAATAGTGCACCTTTAATAATACACACATGTAATATTCCAATCAGCCCTTAATTTAATTTTCTAGAACACTTTAAGATTTATATCATATGTAAAAAATGTCTAGATACGTGTCACATGATGTACAAGAAAAACGTTCCATGTTATGTGCGTAGAAAACCGAATTTTCGATATTTATCGATTACCCGATTTTTCTCTAATTTAAATTCCAACTTTTGCACATGTTATATATATTATGTTATACATAATATATATAATATATACTTTAAATCTCAGCATTTGGCTGGTTTAAAGTGGTACCATTAGCATGTGTCAAAATTAAACTTGGAATCTTCACATTTTGGCCTTAATGTGGAGTAATTTGTGTGTGCCAACATGGAAAGTATTTTTTGGCTGAATGTGTCATGTATAGCACGAAATTTACACCATATTTTGATGTATATGGGCTGGCCATTTATTTATGGCATGTACGTGACGCGTTGGCGAAGTTTCGGTATTCGCCCGATACGACAAATTTCGGTTTAGAACCTTTTAGCGTGTCGTATTTAGTTTGTCATCACCGTATCTTATATCATATGATATAAGACCTGAATATACTCATAAATATGAGTTAAGTATAGTGGTGTGACGTTAACGTACGTACGTAAAATATATAACGTGTCGGTAGTACGTTGGAATACATGTGTATGTGCCTTTATTTAAAAAATCTGAAAATATGTATAGTATATGTGTATTTGGCGTGTACATTAATGATGGAGAGGAGGAGAAGACTTTCCTTCCTTAGCCTTGTTGTCTTTGTGCCTTTTCCAAATGAAGCTTCCTTTAATGAACTACTTAGTTTATTAAACTAAGTACTTCACTTAATGAACTAATTTAGTTCATTAATGGTGGCACCTGAAAATAGTATAAACACAACAAATGTTTGCCATATGATGTAAGCTTTAATGCTTCATGGCTCGTTAGTACGGCAACATAATATATAAGCTAAATAAGACAAGTAATGGCAAGTTATCATGCATACATGTACACATTTATATATGTTTATGCACGTTTATATATATGTATACATTCAAGACACTTATTTTGAAATCACTCAAACCCCCTTATCTTTACAATCTCCCCCTTTTGATGATTTTCAAAATAATTTGTGTACATGATTTAAATGCTATCTCTCCCCCTTGAATTGTGCGCAGATTTGAAATTTGAATTTCGAGTTTTAAATCCGGCTCCCCCTTGATTTGTGCAATTAAGATCAATCAAGATCAATCAGTGTCTCTCTCTCCCTT
Organism: Eustoma russellianum; assembly: GCA_036186865.1. NCBI lineage: Eukaryota > Viridiplantae > Streptophyta > Magnoliopsida > Gentianales > Gentianaceae > Eustoma > Eustoma russellianum. Next base: position 20,194,581 of record AP025067.1, read on the forward strand.
AAATCATGCTTTTCTCTCCCCCTTTATTTTGGAAAGTTAATCAAAAGATTCCTGTCAAAAAGGAAAGTAAATCAAATAATATCAAATCAAATCATATCATATCAGCGGAAATCATGCCTAATTTAGAACGAAGAGATTCATATGTGGCTTGATTTAAGGCCTTTGTAAATATATCCGCTACTTGTGATTCTGTGCGTACGTGATCTATGACAATATTACCATTGTTAACGTGATCACGAAGAAAGTGATAGCGTACTTCTATATGCTTAGCCTTAGAATGTAACACGGGGTTCTTAGACAAATTGATGGCACTCATACTATCACAATATATAGGAATCTTATTTACGATAATTCCAAAGTCCGATAGTTGTTGTTTTATCCACAACAACTGTGTGCAACAAAGGCTAAGAGCCATGTACTCAGCCTCAGTAGTGGACAAAGCAACACTTGCTTGCTTTTTGGAAAACCAAGAAATAAGAGAATTTCCTATAAATTGGCAGGTTCCGCTCGTGCTTTTTCTATCTATTTTGCAGCCACCATAATCTGCATCAATGTAAGCATGTAAGTCAAATGTAGAATCCTTATCGTACCAAATACCTAAGGTGGGCGTATGCTTAATATAACGGAATATTCTTTTTACTGCATTTAAGTGTGACACCTTAGGTTGACTTTGAAAACGAGCACACATGCATACGCTAAACATAATGTCAGGCCTACTAGCAGTTAAATATAGCAAAGAACCTATCATAGATCGATATAATCCATTATCAACGTCTTTACCATGTTCGTCTTTGTCTAATTTAGTAGTGACACTCATAGGGGTAGGGGATGGTTTCAAATTTTCAAAATTAAACTTTTTGATCATGTCATTAACATATTTTGTTTGGCTTATATGAATTCCTTTACTTGTTTTCTTTATCTGTAAGCCAAGAAAATAATTAAGTTCACCAACCATAGACATTTCAAATTCAGATTTCATGCAATTTTCAAAATCTTTAACAAGTCTATGTGAGGTAGAGCCAAAAATAATGTCATCTACGTAGATTTGAATAATAAGTAAATCTGATTTTTCTTGTTTCAAAAATAGTGTACTATCTATATTACCACGTTTAAAATTATTTTCTAAAAGGAAAGTAGCAAAACGATCATACCATGCTCTCGGTGCTTGCTTTAGGCCATATAGTGCCTTCTTTGGTTTGTACACGTGATCTGGATGTTTCAAATCTTCAAAACAGGGTGGTTGCTTCACGTATACTTCTTCTTGTATGAATCCGTTTAGGAAAGCACTTTTTACATCCATTTGATATAATTTAAAATCTTTCATGCAAGCAATAGCAAGTAATAGTCGTATAGCTTCTAGACGTGCTACGGATGCGAATGTTTCATCATAGTCAATTTCTTCTTCTTGATTATATCCTTGTGCAACAAGTCTCGCTTTATTTCTAACAACCTTTCCTTCTTCATTCATTTATTCCTAAATACTCACTTTGTGCCTATAATAGTCTTATCTTGTGGTCATGGCACTAAATCCCATACATCATTTCTAACGAATTGATTAAGTTCGTCATGCATAGCATCAATCCAAGATGAATCACTCAAAGCATCATGCACATTTTTGGGTTCAATTTCAGAAATCATAGCATGAAATTCATTTATTTCATCCGAAGTGATTCTTCTACGTGGTCGCACACCGTGAGTGAGGTCGCCTATGATGAGATCATGTGGGTGATCTCTATGCCATCTTGGTTGATTATTTTCTAAGTTATCATGCATTTCTATATGATCATGCATTTCTAGTGTCTCATTCATATCATGCATATCAAAAGAATCATTATCTTCATTCAAAACGGGTTTCAATTCAAAATCATCGTCATATTCCTTATCTTTATCAATCTCACCAAATTCATTGAATTTAACATGAATAGATTCTATAATTTGTCTAGTGAGAGGATCATAACATCTATATGCCTTTGAATTTATAGAATATCCAACAAAAATGCACTCAATTGATTTGGATTCAAATTTATCTAAATTATCTTTTGTATTCAAGACAAAATATTTGCATCCAAACACACAAAAATAGTCAATCTTAGGCATGCGATCATTCAAAATCTCATAAGGTGTCTTGTTTATTTTCTTTCTTATAGATAGGCGATTTACAATATAGCATGCACAATTCACGGCTTCCGCCCACAAAAATCTAGGCAATTTATTTTCGCAAAGCATGGTTCTAGCGATTTCTTGTAGTGTACGATTCTTTCTTTCTACTACTCCATTTAGTTGTGGAGTTCTAGGTGGCGAAAACTCATGTTTAATTCCTTTTTCTTCACAAAATGAAATCATCTCTTTGTTTTTAAACTCGCCGCCTCTATCGCTTCTTATCCTTTTCACATTTACACCGTATTGATTTTCAAGTTGTTTAATTAATTTAGCAATCTCTGCGGCGCTATCATCCTTATGTGAAAGAAATAAAGTCCAAGTATAACGAGAAAAGTCATCAACAATTACGCATGCATAGTGACGCCCACCAAGGCTTGTAGTGCGACTAGGACCAAACAAATCGATATGCAATAGTTCTAGTATTCTAGTCGTGCTTATTTCATTTTTCGGCTTAAGTGACTCACGTGTTTGTTTGCCTTTTATGCAAGATTCACACAACTGAAAGTTGTCTAAATCAAGCGTAGGCAATCCCCGTACTAGGTTCTTTCGTTGAAGTTTTTCTAGTGTGGAAATACCAATGTGTCCTAAACGTCTATGCCATAAATTCACATTGGGTTCATTTGACATAAAACACTTAACTTTAGCATCTACTACATCATCCATAGATAGCGTAAAAATATTGCCTTCTCGTTTTCCTTTTAAAACGGTTTCTCCATTTTTATTTATTATATTGCAATAAGGGTGAGTAAAACACACATTGAAACCATTGTCAACAAATTGAGAAATACTAAGAAGATTGTAAGATAAGTTGCTTACCAAAAATACGTTGGAGATTTGGAGTGTGTTCGGATTACCAATAGTACCTTTTCCAATGATCTTGCCTTCATTGTTGTCTCCAAAGGTCACGGATCCGTCTTTTGTGACCTTCTTTAATTTGGAGAACAAGCTCGGGTCACCCGTCATGTGCCTCGAGCAACCACTGTCAAGGAACCACTTTATTGATGTGTCTTTCGATGTGTGGTCTCCCTGCAATGTGAAAAGGTGATTTAGGTACCCTTTTAATTTTGGGTCCTTTCGAGTTAGTTAATCACCTTTTGGTAAAGGTACCTTTCGGTACCCATACTTGGGTGATCCTTCTCGGTCTATCAAATGGCAAGAATGTAGATGAAGATGCAATATAATAGACATGTGGTGCATGCACTTTGGGTCTTTGCCCAAGGACTCCTCTATACTCGTTGAATGAAGGACGCTTTTGATATGTCCTTGTGTGTGTGTTCGTAGTGTGTGGATGATATGTATTTCGTGTATGCATTGTTCTTCTCTTTTCATATCTATATGATACAACGTTATATTTCACATGATATGATGGAGTGGGGCGTGAGGAAGGGGGCGCTTTTTGCGTCATCTTAGACGCCACTTGCGGCTTAGGGATGTCTACTTTCTTAGACACAACAAACTTGGTTGGTTTGATTGATACTTCGTTAGTATCAACGTATCCCAGTCCAGTTTTGTCGCTGTCATGCTTTTGTGATAATATGATGCGATGCAGCATGTTGGACCCTGTATCAAACTGTTTCAATCATTTTCTCTAAATCGGTATTCTTTGATTTCAAATTTGAAATCTCGGATTTCATTTCATTATTTTGAGAGGTTAATGATGAAATCTCGGTTTTCAATGCAGTGATGACACATGAAGACTCTTTCTTTGAATCGCTTAATTGAGCGACAAGATTCTTGTTAGAAGATTCTAACAGTTTCTTGTCTTCAATTAATCGTTTCTTTTCTTTAGCGAGAGTCTTAGTAAATTTATGCAATTCTAGATACTGACTAAAAAGATCATCATAAGAAGGTTCAGAGTCAGAGTCAGAATCAGATGATACCTCATTAGATGCTTTGGATGCAAAGCATACTTGTGCGGTCTCCTCTTCGGTCTCAGTCTCAGAATCTGATGAATCACTCCAGGTGGAAGCCTTTAGAGCACGTTTCCTTTGTTTGGGTTCTGAGACGAGTCTATGTTTGTTCCGCTCCTTGTCAGGGTACTTAGTAGTTTGCTTTTCTTTATTTGGGCAGTCATATGATAAGTGTCCAAGTTTGCCACATTCATAACATTTAACGTCTTTATCGTTTGACTTGTTCTTATTTCTCTTAGTAGTAGTGCCCTTATTTTTGTTTCTAAATGACCTTCTCATAAATTTTCTCAATCCTTTAGCCAATAGAATTAGGTCATCATTATCCGATTCGGAATCACTATCCTCTACGTGATCGGAGGGAGGGGAGACGTATTCATTTGATTTAAAAGCAATAGCTTTACCTTGTTTAGATGATTTGTTTTCCGAATGGTGAGTTTATTTTCATAAACTTTAAGTGAACCGATTAGTTCTTCCATCTTTATTGATTTAGTTTCCTTGCTTTCTTCTATCGCAGTCACTTTAGAGTCCCATTCAGAAGGAAGGCTTCGTAGGACTTTCTGCACCTTTTCTTGCGTAGTAAAAGCCTTACCAAGAGACTCAAGAGAGTTGTAGATGTTAGTCAAACGAAGATCCATATCTACAATAGACTCATTGGGCAATAATTTAAAAGACTCAAGTGTAGACATGAGCATATTAATTTTTGACTATTTTACTTGATTCGTGCCTTCGTGTTTCATTTCTAGAATCCTCCACATTTCTTGTGCACTCGAACAGTTTGACACATAACTAGACTCACTCTTACTTAATCCATTTAAGAGCAATTGCATAGCCCTAGCATTCATACTAAGTTTCTTTTTGTCATCACTCGTATATTCTTGTCTTGTTTTAGTAACTTCTAAAGTAACTCCGTCTACAGTGGATACATTAGATGGGACATAAGGACCATCTTCAATGATTGACCAAAGATCTATATCTATAGCCATAAGAAAAAGCTTCATCCTAAGTTTCCACTGAATAAACGACTCACCGTCAAAAAGTGGAGGCCTTTGGCTCGACATACCTTCTTGCTCGGTTTTGAGATTTGTGGATGCCATCTCGCTGAATCGTTGGATTCCTTGAAGTGAGTATTCCTGCGCTATGATACCACTTGTAGGATCTGCAAGGCACCACTAGAAGGGGGGGGGTTGAATAGATGGTGCGGAAAGTGTGTTTTTTAAAATTTCTTTAAACTTGAACAATTCAAGTTCTGAAAACAGATTCTGTTTTCAGGACCAGTTTTAAAACGTTTTTAAAACCAGGTTAGAGGTCTCCAAAAATTATGAAATTTTGAGAGAACTTAGCCTCAGATGTTATGAGGGTCCCCTAAAAATTTCAAATAAAAACTCAACCTTTAACCCCTTCAAAAACAGTTGGTACTCAGATTGTGCAAATCTGCCAGAAACGGTAGATGGTTTTGAAAAATTAATTCCTATTTGTGTGAACGTCCAAATGCTCTGAAAATTTGACCAATAACTCCTTATATATTATATTTAAATGGGTTGAAACAGTTTTGGAAAATTCTTTTGGGAAGTAGGTCAAATACAATCAAAGTCTCAACCTTTGCAAGTCTGAAAATCAGACTGCACTAGTCTCAGAACTTTTGATGTTTAGTTGACTTATACTTGTCCAAAAGGGTTGAAAATTGTACCAAATTAACCTTAGAACGTGTAAGTATGTTTCTGGAAATTTTTGTAATTTTTGAAAACCGTTTACTATTTTTACGGATGCGAACAAGAAGGATGAACAGTGCAGTAACTGAAACGTAAATGCAGAAAGTAAATGGCACCAAGAATTTTATACTGGTTCGGTTATAAACAACCTACTCCAGTCTTCAAGGAACACCTTCCTTGGTTCACACTAATCACACACACGCAGTACACCTTAGCGCAGGGTTGATAGAGTTACACCTAACTCCAACTCTTTACAAACCTTGTATGACGAGCACAATTCACACGAACACCACCACCTCGCTAGAATGAAGATTGATCACACCTTGATCAATCTTTTACAAAGATGTATGAATGGTGGTTTATCTCAAGCCTATTCAAGATTGAAAGAATATGAATACAATAGGCTTTACAAGAAAAGAGAAAGAAAGAAAATGTAGGAGAAGAAGAGCTTGACAATTTGATCTCTTTAGAATGCAATGCTTGTTGTTGTATTTTGTTTGCTCTCCTCTTCTTTCCTTATAGTTGCAGCCGTCCCCCTTAGGGCTTCTCCCCTCTTGAAAATTGTCTTTTAAGTCCTTGAGAGAGTGTAAGACATCATTGTGACAATGCCTTGCTTACTTGGCATCTTCCTATTGGATCATCATTTAGTCTTCGCTTACTTGGCACCTCCTTATTGGCTCAATGTTGTCATCAAGATGACATGGAAAAAATCTGAGATATACACTTTAAAAATGTGCCAAAAATCAAACATAAATTCATACCATAAGTCAAGAGATACACCATAAATTGCAAGACAATAAAATTCTTCCATATCCATTGAGAAAATCGGCCATTAAGATGTCTTGCCATGCTGAATTTTCAGCATGTGCATCAAGGGAATAAAGTTTAAATCATTACCATTTTTCTTTGAATTTTTATCATAAAAATGAATCAACAATATATGGTAAGTATTTCTACCAACCAAGAAATGAACTTGGACACAAAAAACCTTAAGAATTCGGCCACAACATGTACACATGCTGAAAAATTTTCAGCATGTGTGATATGCTAAATATCACCATTTATTTATTTTAAATATTATTCAAAACCTTACCATATCCTCTTCCAATCAATCACCTAATAAAAGATGACAAAATATGTCACATTTAACACCATAAAATCGGCCAGCTTGAGGTTAGAATGCTGAAATTTTCAGCATGTGACATAAGAGAGATATATGTTGAATTCTTACCATTTGTAGCTTCTCTCTTCAATTCACCAACAATGTATGATTGATCCTTGACCAATCAATATGCCAACAAAGCTCCACATGTGCTCCAACTCAGCTGTATGTAACGTTATATGATGTGTAACATGTGCTGAAATTTATTTTTGCTAACTTTGTAAAATAGTGCACCTTTAATAATACACACATGTAATATTCCAATCAGCCCTTAATTTAATTTTCTAGAACACTTTAAGATTTATATCATATGTAAAAAGTGTCTAGATACGTGTCACATGATGTACAAGAAAAACGTTCCATGTTATGTGCGTAGAAAACCGAATTTTCGATATTTATCGATTACCCGATTTTTCTCTAATTTAAATTCCAACTTTTGCACATGTTATATATATTATGTTATACATAATATATATAATATATACTTTAAATCTCAGCACTTGGCTGGTTTAAAGTGGTACCATTAGCATGTGACAAAATTAAACTTGGAATCTTCACATTTTGGCCTTAATGTGGAGTAATTTGTGTGTGCCAACATGGAAAGTATTTTTTGGCTGAATGTGTCATGTATAGCACGAAATTTACACCATATTTTGATGTATATGGGCTGGCCATTTATTTATGGCAAGTACGTGACGCGTTGGTGAAGTTTCGGTATTCGCCCGATACGACAAATTTCGGTTTAGAACCTTTTATCGTGTCGTATTTAATTTGTCATCACCATATCTTATATCATATGATATAAGACCTGAATATACTCATAAATATGAGTTAAGTATAGTGGTGTGACGTTAACGTACGTACGTAAAATATATAACGTGTCGGTAGTACGTTGGAATACATGTGTATGTGCCTTTATTTAAAAAATCTGAAAATATGTATAGTATATGTGTATTTGGCGTGTACATTAATGATGGAGAGGAGGAGAAGACTTTCCTTCCTTAGTCTTGTTGTCTTTGTGCTTTTTCCAAATGAAGCTTCCTTTAATGAACTACTTAGTTTATTAAACTAAGTACTTCACTTAATGAACTAATTTAGTTCATTAATGGTGGCACCTGAAAATAGTATAAACACAACAAATGTTTGCCATATGATGTAAGCTTTAATGCTTCATGGCTCGTTAGTACGGCAACATAATATATAAGCTAAATAAGGCAAGTAATGGCAAGTTATCATGCATACATGTACACATTTATATATGTTTATGCACGTTTATATATATGTATACATTCAAGACACTTATTTTGAAATCACTCAAACCCCCTTATCTTTACATGCTCACACTTCTTCCATCCTCAAACTTGTATTTCTTGAGTAACTTGTTTGAGATATGTACACTCCAACTTGAGTTTGCTTGATTTGAAGACCAAGAAAGTAGTTGAGTTCACCCATCATGCTCATCTCAAATTCTCCTTCCATTAATTTAGCAAAATGTTCACAAAGGGAATCATTAGTAGCACCAAATATAATATCATCCACATAAATTTGAACAAGCAATTGATGGTTTTCTTGTTCTTTAATAAAAAGAGTAGTGTCGACTTTTCCTCTTGAAAACTCATTTTCAAGAAGGAAGTTACTTAATCTATCATACCATGCCCTAGGAGCTTGTTTAAGTCCATAAAGGGCCTTTTTGAGTTTAAATACATGATTTGGATAATCATGATTTTCAAACCCCCGAGGTTGAGCTACATACACCTCTTCTTGAATTATTCCATTCAAGAATGCGGATTTCACATCCATTTGATATAATTTGAAATCCTTATAGCATGCATATGCTAATAGCATTCTAATAGTTTCTAACCTAGCTACGGGGGCAAATGTCTCATCACATTCTATGCCTTCCTCTTGTCTATGTCCTTGAGCTACTAACCTAGCCTTGTTTCTAGTAATATTTTCTATATCATCCATTTTGTTTCTAAATACCCATTTAGTGCCAATTATGGGATGATCACTAGGTTTATCCACTAATTCTCAAACATCACTCCTTTCAAATTGATTTAGCCTTTCTTGCATGGCTAAAACCCAAATCTCCATCATTTATAGCCTCCTTTATATTTTTAGGCTCAACTTGTGAAATGAAGACATTTTCATTAAATTTCCTCCTAGTCATTATGCCTTGACTAGCTTCACCTAATATTAATTCTTTAGGATGATCTTTCCTACACTTATATGAATCCAGTAAATTTGAGGTATCTCCTCCTACTTCTTCATTTTCAACCTTAGGTTCAAGGGGATCATGTAGGATCTGCAAGGCACCAATAGAAGGGGGGAGGGGTTGAATAGTGGGTTTGAAATGTTACCTTGTGTAGCTCCTTCCTTTATGTCATCAACATTGTATGCTTCATTCTTGACCAATCAATATGTCAACAAGGCTCCACATAGGCTCCAACTCAGCTGATTTAGGCATGTCATGAAGATAAGACATGTGCTGAATTTTATTTTTGCAAACTTTGTAAAATAGTACACATTTAATAATACACACATGGTATATTCCAATCAGCCCTTAATTGAATTTTCTAGAACACTTTGAGATGTATGAAATATGTAAAAAGTGTCTAGATACATGTTGTATGATGTGCCAAAAACGTTCTATGTGTCGTGTACGTAGAAAACCGAATTTTCGACGTTTATCGATTACCCGATTTTTCTCTAATTAAATTCCAACTTTTTGCACATGTTATATATATTATGTTACACATAATATATAAATTAAACTTTAATATTCAGCACTTGGCTGGTCTTAAAGTGGCACCTTACACATGTGACAAAATTGAAATTGAAATCTCCATAAATTGGCCTTAATGTGGGATGATTTGTGTGTGCCGACATGGAATGATTTTATGGCTGTAAATATCATCATACCCACGAAATTTATTGATATTTTTGAGGTGTAGGGGCTAGCCATCTATTTATGGCAAGTACATGACACGTTGGTGAAGTTTCGGTATTCGCCCGATGCGACAATTTTTGGTTTAGAACCTTTTAACGTGTCGTATTTAATTTGTCATAACCATGACTTATATCATATGATATAAGACCTGAATATACTCATAAATATGAGTAAAGTATGGTGGTGTGACGTTAACGTACGTACATAAAATATGTAACGTGTCGGTAGTACGTTGGAATATATGTGTATGTGCCTTTTTCAAAAAATCTGAAAATATATATATTTATGTATATATGCGTGCATTAAGTGTGGGAGGAGAGTGGAAGACTTTCCTTTCTTCACCTTGTTTCCTTTGTGCCTTGTCCAAATATTGCTTCCTTTAATGAACTACTTAGTTTAATTAACTAAGTACTTCACTTAATGAACTAGTTTAGTTCATTAATGGTGGCACCTGAAAATAGTTCAAACACAACAAATGTTTGCCATTTCATGTAAGCTTTAAAGCTTCATGGCTCGTTAGTACGGCAACATTATATATGAACTATATAAGGCAACTTTCATTCAAAGACATGTCATGTCATAAATCAAGTCATGTATTTCTTTAGTCCACGTTATTTAAATCATGCATTTTAAAATCACTCAAACCCCTTTTTCTCTACAGATCAATCCTAAGGCCAATGACAATATTACCTTTTGGATTCTCAAATTTCTCTATATGACTTACTTCAATTATTTCATTATCATCATCATTAGTATTTGGTTCATCCTCAATGAGTTCACTAAACTTGACGTGAATTGATTCTTCAACTTTCATACTCCTTTTATTATATACCCTAAATGTCTTGCTATTTTGAGCATATCCCATAAAGATTCATTCACCCGCTTTGAAATCGAGTTTATCCAAGTTATATTTGGTGTTAAGTATAAAACACTTACAACCAAATACCTTGAAATAATTAATATTTGGTACTCTACCTTTCCAAAGCTCATAAGGAGTCTTTTTCAGAGATGGTCTCAAATAAACTCTATTGATCACATGACAAACGGTGTTTACCGCTTCGGCCCAAAAATACTTGGGTAGCTCAAATTCATTTAGTATGGTTATACTCATTTCTTGAAGTGTTCTATTTTTTCTTTCCGCAACACCATTTTGTTGAGGAGTTCTTGGAGCCGAGAAATCGTGTCCATATCCTTTGGATACACAAAATTCTTGAAACTCTCCATCAAACTCACCACTTCTATCACTTCTAATTTCCTTAATTGCGTCTTCTCTTTGATTTTCTAGTATCCTACAAAGCTTTATAAATTCTTGGCATGCATCATTATTTTTAGCTAAGAACATTACCCAAGTGTACCTAGAGAAGTCATCTACCACCACAAAGGTGTAATGTTTTCCACCTAGACTTGTCGTACCAATATCCCCATACAAATCCATATGAAGTAATTGTAGGGGTTTAGTGGTGGAGATTTCACTTTTGGGCTTGAAGCTTGTTTTAACAAGCTTTGCCTTTTGACAAGTGTCACATAAGCAATGGTTTTCGAAATTCAATTTTGGAAGACCTTGGACCTTTTCATTTTTGCAAATCTCTTTGAAATTTTTAAAACTAATATGTCCAAGTCGTCTATGCCATAGTTTAGTCGAATCATTTTTGGCAACTAGGCAAGAAACATTTTGTGACATCAAATCATGTGTGTTAAATTTGTAAACATTATTTTTCCTTATAGCCTCAACAACAATCTTATCGTTCTTTTTCACAATGCATTTTCTTTTCACAAATTCAACTTGAAAATTAGCATCACATAGTTGGCTAGCACTTATCAAATTATATTTAAGCCCTTCTACATATAGTACATTATTATTAGTAAAAGAAGAGTTACCAATTTCTCCATGTCCAAGGATTTTGGTTCTCTCATTGCCAAAATGCACCGTTCCACCATCTTGGAGCTTGAGCTTGGTGAACAACGTTTTGTCTCCGGTCATGTGCGTTGAACATCCACTGTCCATGAGCCATTTGGTTCCTTCTTCTTTGGCTACTTCATTTATCTTGAGAGCCTATAAAACCAAGAGATTTATGCATTGGTACCCTTTGATGGTTGGGTCCTTTAGGGTTAGTTTGCCGACCCTTAGGCTTCCAAACATACATGCTTACAAATCTAGCTCTACATGCATTCTTCACATGTCCTACTTTGTTACAATGAAAACAAGTGGGTACATGCCTTGGTTTAGAAGATGATGAGTCATGCTGTGATTTTCTCTTGTTTGCCTTTTTCTTTATTAACTTTGTCTTATTGGAAGAATATGGTGAGTTAAATCCTAAACAGGATTTATCATTTCCAATTCTTTGATTTCCAAGAAGTTTGTCTAGATTATTTTTACCATTTGTTAGTCTTTATAAATCTAACCTTAGTTTCTCACATTCTTTCCTAATTTCTACATTTTCAAGAGCTACGGTTTTATGCATGGTGAGTATAATGTCATGCTCTTGAAATATCAAAATATTTTTATCATGCAAGCTCTTATTTTCTAGAATGCACTTCTTGAACTCTTTCTTCAAATGTTTGTACTTTAAATTTAGTTTTTCAAAATCATCTTGCAAATCCTCTATTTCATCTTGTAAATTACAAGGATTAGAGTTTACCTCAAGGTCATCTTCAATTGCCATGAGACAAGTATGTTGAGCATTTGGATTTTCAACCATTGCAACAAGTCCAGCATCTTGTTCTTCACTCTCTTCTCCTTCCGATTCGGATAGGATAACATCCCACGTGGTTACCTCCATATTGAGGGCATTTTTCTTTTGAGAAAAGAACTTCTTTTCTTTTTTTTGCAGCTCCTTGATGTGGCAATCGGCAATGAAGTGACAGGGTCGACCACATCTATAGCAATTTTCACTTGTTTCTTTTCCTTGGGTGGTCTTTTGATAAACTTTCTTGCTTGAGCTTTATTTCTAGTTGCCATTCTTCTAAATTTTCTTACTAGAAGGGCAACTTCCTCATCTGATTCATCAGAATCTACCACCAATCCTTTGTGTGATGTTTGTGTGGGCTTAATAGGATTCATCCTATTTTGTTCATCAATAAGAATTTCATGAGTAAGAAGATTACCAGATAGATCATCAAGGGTAAGAGTTTTGAGATTCTTTGATTCGATGATGTCGATGACTTTAGGTATCCATTCTCTTGGCAAAGAGTTGAGAAGTTTTGAGACAAAGTCTTCATTTGAAATTTTCTTGTCTACCATGGAAAGTTGATTCACTATTCGTGTGAATCTGTTGATTGTCTCCTCAATCTTCTCACCGCTCTTCATTCCGAACATCTCATATTCCTTCATGAGCATAAGTCTTTTGGCCATTCTTACTTGCTCAGTATTCTTACTTGCTCAGTTCCTTTGTATATCATTTCAAGCCTTTTCCATGCCTCATGGGCTGTTTCAAGACCTTGAAGTCTTATGAGCTCGGTGGTGGTAAAAGCACTTGAGAGAATATCAAATGCTTTGCCATTGATGGCGAAGTTTATTTTCTCTTCGTCGGTGTAATCATCCTCATCCTTGGACATTGATTCTCCTTTTGAGTTAGTAACCATAGGAACTTCAAATCCTTTGACAACGGCTCTCCATATATCAAATTCACAGCCTTTCAAATGATTGATCATTCGAAATTTCCACAAAGAATAATTTTGGGCATCAAACATAGGTGCTTTAGTGTTTGATCTTGAAAATAGTGCAGTAGGCTTGGAAGTTGAAGTGTGAGATGAAGAGATTGAGGTTGTCATTGCCACGATCTTTAACCTTGCTACTTGCAAAGATAGGCCAAGCAATCAAGGCTAGGCTCTGATACCAATTGTTAGATCCAAAACACACTCTAGAGGGAGGGTGAATAGAGTGTTTGGTACTTTTTGTGGAATTTTCTTGTTTGGCTCAACCCAAAAGAAATTCAAAATCAAAGCAAGAATGGGAGATGAGAAGCAATGAATGAATACACCAGATATAGAGTGTTCAAATCATAAATGATTCTACTCCACTACCACTTTGTTGCCAAAGTGGATTTTCAACGACTACTTTTCTTATTAGAGACAATAAGAACAACCACAGCAACACTTACACTAACACCTTAGAGTAAGCAACAACAACAACTTCTTGCACAAAATACACTTGCGCAACTACAGCTCTAGCAAGAATAACTTCTTGCTACCTCACAACTTCAACAAAGTTCCCTCAAGAACTTTCTCACAGTGGGTTGATGGAAATAGAAAGGTTCACACTTTCTCACTATTCTAAGCACAAGCAAGAGATCAAATATTTATAGTTCCTCTTGTGCTAAACTATCTATATCTCAATATACAACAATGAAGAACAAAGAAAAGCTTCACAAGCTTTTAAGCAATTTTACAAATGTGAGAGAACTATACAACAATGAATAATGAAGCTAGATGATGGTGAAAGTGTGTATTTGTCTCATCCAAACTTCTCCCATTTATAGCTAAAGTTCACCACGTTTTTGAGGTCTCCACCATGTCTTCAACTACACCAAATGTCAAGATAATGCACAAATAGTCTTTAACCACCCTATGGAGTGATTTGATCCTCAATAGCCAACCTAAGATTTCTTAGACATGGATACAATAGTCAAAAAAGCATGTAGTATGTTGGAATAAAGTCTACAAGAAATTTGAGCAAGACTGGATAGAGAAAATACCATGAATCTCCCTTGGATTTTGTTTCAAAGTTCAAAAAATTTTGAATTCTGGGGGACATCGATCGATCGAAGTGCCTGGGGTGAGAGATCGGTGTCCTCCAGAAACTTTGCAGTTTTTGAAACTGCTGACATCGATCGATTGAAGTCCCCCTAGGAGAGACTGATGTCACTTCGATCGATCGATGTCCCCTGGACTGAGAGATCGATGTTGGACATAAAGTATTCTGCCTGACATCGATCGATCGAAGTCTCCCTAGGGAGAGACTGAAGTGACATCGATCGATCGATGTCCCCAGGTTGAGAGATCGATGTTGGACAAACAGGTTTCTGCCTGACATCGATAGATCGAAGTCAGAGGCTGAAGTACATCGATCGATCAATATCCCTAGTCTGAGAGATCGATGTTGGACAGTGAGTTCCAATCTTAACCATTTTTGACATAGTGTAATTTTCTCATCTTGCATCAAGTCTCAAGCATAAATTTAACTTATTTAAAACATCTTTTCATCATCAAAATAATTTATATCTCAACATGATGGAAAGAGGGATTGCATGTTATGGTGTGGTTGGAATTCAGGTGTTGTAAGAAGATTTCTTGCCTTCTTTTCTCATAACTTGGCCGGCTATGTAAAGGTTAAAAAGGAGGAATAATTGCTTCTTGAAGATATAGACTAGGACAAGGGAAAGAGTTGCATTTATTAGGATTTGTTGGGAATTGAGTGTGGGAAGAAAAAAAGAAAGGATTATTTCTTTTTCCTTTGCATGGGTTGATGGTCAAATGCGGTGAAGGATGGTGAAATGATTATTCTTTGAAGGTGTAAGAATGTGACAAAAATGTGGCTTTTTTGGTAGGAATTGTATACTTGGTAATTTTCCTACAATGGTGTAAGAAGTCCAATGATGGTGGGAGAAAGAAAAATAAAATCATTCCCACTCTTTTTCTTAGTGTGGCCGGCCATGGACATGTGGGATGGGTAGAATCGAACAAATTTGCCTACCTCATTTTTCTATATCCTAACTTTTCTTTTTCTTTTATTTGAACGTAAAAAAATAGCTATGTCCTATTTGTAATTCTATTTAGTTATTTCACTTAAATTAGTTGTTACCTAGGGTTTACTTATTTATTTTAGCATATATCATATTTCTTACTCATACCACCTAACATGGCACAACGTTTTAATTATTTTTATTTGGTACACCCAATTTTTATCATTATAATTTCTTTTTTTTCTTTTCCTAAAGGTACGGGGATTCGGATCATAATACGTGTGGAGTTTTACCATAAAGCAAAATGGATGGAGTTCGGTTGATTAAGTAGACTACAGTTAAGACACACTTGCCCCAAAAAATAGTGGTAAGTTTGCTTGAAAACATAGTGCGTTTGCCACATTAAGGATATGCGGTGTTTGCGTTAGACTCGCCCATTCTGTTGTGGAGTGTGTCGGATGGAAGTGTGGTGAAGCACAACATGCTCCGTAAAGAAGGGGAGCATACGTTATAAATCTGGGTCATTATCACTGCGAAATGTTTTAATAGTCCGTCCGAATTGAATGTCCACTATAGCAAAAAACTGTTTCACAACAATGGGAAACCGATCATTGGTTTTTGAAAGATATACCCAGACAGCCCGTGAACGATCATCCATAAATGTTAAAAAATAAGATGATATGCATGATGTTTTGTGTCGATAAGGTCCCCACACATTGTAATGTATCAAACCAAAACAGTGTTTGGCAATTGTATCACTTAAATCAAATGGTCTTTTAATTTTTTTGGTTCGGCAACATACTTCACATGAAACTTCACTGGTTTTATTGAAAGAAGAGGAAGTTGGATTACACATCAAACGTAACACCCGACTTGAGGGATGTCCTAAAAGGTTATGCCACAACTCCATATCTGAGTCTGCACCAAGGGCGCACATCCGAATGGTGGAGGGTTCCTTCAGCAAGTATAGTCCGTCGGTCAGCTCACCCGCTCCAATCCGAGTCCTGGTACTCCAGCCCTGTATCATACAACCATCATTAGTAAACTCAACAATATAGTCACCATTGCTTAACAACTGAGAAAATTACAGCAGATTGCAAGTCAAATATAGAACAAAAAGAACTTTATTTCAAACTAATCGCACATTGAGGCGTGACGCGCTTGGCTGAAGTGCCTGTGTTTTTGTTCCACCGAGCAGCCGAATAGTACATGGTACAATAGTGACACAATCATACAGGAGGCTCAAATTACCCATCATGTAATGAGAAGCTCCTGAGTCAATAATCCAAGAAAGTGTAGAAATATGAGGGTTTGAGTGATTTCAAAATAAAGAAAATTTGAATATATATATATATAAACGTTGAATATATATATATATATACACAAGTGAACATGTATGCATGATAACTTGCCTTATTTAGCTTATATATTATGTTGCCGTACTAACGAGCCATGAAGCTTTAAAGCTTACATCATATGGCGAACATTTGTTGAGTTTATACTATTTTCAGGTGCCACAATTAATGAACTAAAGTAGTTCATTAAGTGAAGTACTTAGTTTAATAAACTAAGTAGTTCATTAAAGGAAGATGCATTTGGAAAAGGCATAAAGGCAACATGGCTATGGAAGGAAAGTTCTCTCCTCCTCCCCACATCAATTTCACACGCCATTTATATATATAAACTATATATTTTCAGATTTTTTTTAAAAGGCACATACATATGTATTCCAACGTACTACCGACACGTTATATATCTTACGTACGTACGTTTACGTCACACCACTATACTTAACTCATATTTATGAGTACATTCAGGTCTTATATCATATGATATAAGATATGGTGATGACAAATTAAATACGACACGATAAAAGGTTCTAAACCGAAATTTGTCGTATCGGGCGATACCGAAACTTCGCCAACGTGTCACGTACTTTCCATAAATAAATAGCTAGCCCATATGCATCAAAAATTGATGATATTTTCGTGCACATGACTGTATATTGAGACAAAAATACTTTCCATGTTGGCACACACAATTCACCCCACATTTAGGCCAAAATGTGAAGATTCCAATTTTATTTTTGTCACATGTTTATGGTACCATTTTAAATCAGCCAAGAGCTGAAATTTAAAATATATATTATATATATTATGTATAACATAATATATATATCATGTGCAAAATTTGGAATTTAAATTAGAGAAAAATCGGGTAATCGATAAATATCGAAAATTCGGTTTTCTACGCACATGACATGGAACGTTTTTACTGAACATCATGTGACACGTATCTAGACACTTTTTACATATAATATACATCTTAAAGTGTTCTAGAAAATTAAATTAAGGGTTGATTGGAATATTACATGTGTGTATTATTAAATGTGCACTATTTTACAAAGTTAGCAAAAATAAAATTCAGCACATGTATATACATAACTTAAACGTCACCCCAGCTGAGATGGAGCATATGTGGAGCCTTGTTGGCATATTGATTGGTCAAGGATCAATCATACAATGTTGATGAATCAAAGAGAGAAGCTACAAAAGGTAAGTTTTCAACATATACCTCTCTTATGTCACATGCTGAAAATTTCAGCATGTCACATACCTAGTGGCCGAAATCTTCACCCTTAAGGAAGATAATTTGTCAATTTTTCATTAAAGAATAAGTCAAAGGAGTTATGGAAATGATTTGAATTGTATGTAAGGTTATTAAGTGTGATATTCTTCATATCACACATGCTGAAATTTTTCAGCATGTGTGAAGTTGGTTGTGGCCGAATGTGACCCTCTTTTGATGTCCAAGTTCATTCTTCATTTGGTAGCAAGATTTACCATGTATTATTGATTCATTTTAATGAGAAAAATCAAAGTAAATTGGGGATTATCTTGAATAAAAATGCATGATGCACATGCTGAAAATTCAGCATGGCAAGACATCTTAATGACCGATTTTTGCAAGGTTGGAAGGAAGATATTTCTGTCTTGCACTTTATGACAAAATATGACAATTATGGCATGATTTAATAATTGATTATTTGGCAATTATTTAGTGTTTATTTCAGATTTTCCATGTCATCAAATGATGACAACATTGAGCCAATCAAAAGGTGCCAAGTAAGCAATGACTAAATGATGGTCCAATGGAGTGATGCCAAGCAAGCAAAACATTGTCACCATGATGTCTCACACTCTCTCAAGCAATTAAAAGGAAATTTTCAAGAGGGGGAAGAGGCTATAGGGGGACGGCTGGACCTATAAGGGAAGAAGAGAAGAACAAACAAAAAGAACACCAAGAATTGCATTCTAAAGTGATCAAATTGCAAAGCTTTCTTCTCCTACACTTTCTTTCTTTCTTCTCTTGTAAAAAGCCTATTATACTTTACTTCTTTCATTCTTGAATAGGCTTCATAGAAACCACCATTCATTCATCTTTGTACAAGATTGATCAAGGTGTGATCAATCTTCATTCTTACGAGGTGGTGGTGTTCGTGTGAATTGTACTCACAATACAAGGTTTGTAAAGGGTTGGAGTTAAGGTGTAACTCTATCAACCCTGCGGTAAGGTGTACTGCGTGTGTGAAATTAGTGTGAACCAAGGAAGGTGTTCCTTGAAGACTGGAGTAGGTTGTTTATAACCGAACCAGTATAAAATTCTTGGTGCAATTTACTTTCTGCATTTACGTTTCAGTTTCTAAGCTGTTTACTTATATTGTTCACGTTCGCAAAAATAGTAAACGTTTTCTAAAAATTATAAAAATTTCCAGAAACATACATAAACGTTCTAGGGTTAATTTGGCACAAGTTTCAACCCTTTTGGACAAGTATAGGTCAGTCAAACATCAAAAGTTCTGAGACTAGTGCAGTCTGATTTTCAGACTTGCAAAGGTTGAGACTTTGGTGGTATTTGACCTACTTCCCAAAAGAATTTTCAAAAACTGTTTCAACCCATTTCAATATAGTGTGTGAGGAGTTATTGGTCAAATTTTCAGATCATTTGGACATTCACACAAATAGGAATTAATTTTTCAAAACCATCTACCGTTTCTGGCAGATTTGCACAATCTGAGTGCCAACGGATTTTGAAGGGGTTAAAGGTTGAATTTTGATTTGAAATTTTTAGGGGACCCTCATAACATCTGAGGCTAAGTTCTCTCAAAATTTCATAATTTTTGGAGACCTCTAACCTGGTTTTAAAAACGTTTTAAAACAGGTCCTGAAAACAGAATCTGTTTTCAGAACTTGAATTGTTCAAGGTTAAAGAAATTTTAAAAAGCACACTTTCCGCACCATCTATTCAACCCCTCCCCCCTTCTAGTGGTGCCTTGCAGATCCTACAGGGAATCCAACGATTCAGTGAGATGGCATCCACAAATCTCAAAATCGAACAAGAAGGTATGTCGAGCCAAAGGCCTCCACTCTTTGACGGTGAGTCTTTTATTCAATGGAAACTTAGGATGAAACTTTTTCTTATGGCTATAGATATAGACCTTTGGTCAATAATTGAAGATGGTCCATATGTCCCGTCTAAATTGTCCATTGTAGATGGAGTCACACTAGAAGTAATTAAAACGAGACAAGACTATACTAGTGAAGACAAAAAGAAACTGAGTATGAATGCTAAGGCCATGCAATTACTCTTAAATGGCTTAAGTAAGAGTGAGTCTAGTTATGTGTCAAATTGTTCGAGTGCACAAGAAACGTGGAGAATCTTAGAGATGAAACACGAAGGCACGAGTCAAGTAAAATAGTCTAAAATTAATATGCTTATGTCTACTCTTGAGTCTTTCAAGTTATTGCCTAATGAGTCAATTGTAGATATGGATCTTCGTTTGACTAACATCTATAACTCTCTTGAGTCTCTTGGTAAGGTTTTTACAACGCAGGAAAAGGTACAGAAAGTCCTACGGAGCCTCCCTTCGGAATGGGATCCTAAAGTGACTGCCATAGAAGAAAGCAAGGAGACTAAGTCAATAAAAATGGAAGAACTCATTGGTTCACTAAAAGTGTATGAAAACAAACTCACTATTCGGAAATCGGAATCATCTAAACAAGGTAAGACAATTGCCTTTAAATCAAATGAATACGTCTCCCCTCCCTCCGATCACGTAGATGATAGTGATTCCGAATCGGATAATGATGACTTAATCCTATTAGCTAAAGGACTAAGAAGATTCATGAGAAAATCATTTAGAAATAAAAACAAGGGCACTACATCTAAAAGAAATAAAAACAAGTCAAATGATAAGGACATTAAATGTTATGAATGCGGCAAACTCGGACACTTATCATATGACTGCCCAAACAAAGAAAAGCAAACTAATAAGTACTCTGACAAGGAGCGGAACAAAAATAGACCCGTCTCAGATCCTAAACAAAGGAAACGTGCACTAAAGGCCTCCACATGGAGTGACTCATCAGACTCTGAAACTAAGACCGAAGAGGAGACCGCTCAAGTTTGCTTCGCTTCAAAGACATCTAATGAGGTATTATCTGACTCTGACTCTGACTCTGAACCTTCTTACGATGATCTTTTTAGTCAATATCTTGAGTTACATAAATTTACTAAGACTCTCGCAAAAGAAAAGAAACGTTTAATTGAAGACAAGAAACTGTTAGAATCTTCTAACGAGAATCTTGTCGCTCAATTAAGCAATTCAAAGAAAGAGTCTTCATGTGTCATCACTGCATTAAAAACCGAGATCTCATCATTAACATCTCAAAATAATGAAATGAAATCCGAGATTTCAAATTTGAAATCAAGGAATACAGACTTAGAGAAAATGATGAAACAATTCGATACAGGGTCAAACATGCTGCATCGCATCATATTATCGCAAAAGCATGACAGTGACAAAACTGGATTGGGATACGTTGATACTAACCAAGTATCAACCAAACCAACCAAGTTAGTTGTGTCTAAGAAAGTAGACGCCCCTAAGCATCAAGTGGCGTCTAAGATGACGCAAAAAGCGCCCCCTTCCACACGCCCCACTCCCTCATATCATGTGAAATATAATGTTGTACCATATAGATATGAGAAGAAGAGATCAATGCATACACGGAATACATATCATCCACGCACTACGCACACACACACAAGGACATACCACAAACGTCCTTCATACAATAAGTATAGAGGAGTCCTTGGGCAAAGACCCAAAGTACATGCACCACATGTATACTATATCGCACCTTCATCTACTTTCTTGCCATTTGATAGACCGAGAAGGATCACCCAAGTATGGGTACCAAAAGGTACCTTTACTAAAAGGTGATTAACTAACTCGAAAGGACCCAAAATTAAAAGGGTACCTAAATCACCTTTTCACATTGCAGGGAGACCACTCATCAAAAGACACATCAATAAAGTGGTTCCTTGACAGTGGTTGCTCGAGGCACATGACGGGTGACCCGAGCCTATTCTCCAAATTAAAGAAGGTCACAAAAGGCGGATCCGTGACCTTTGGAGACAACAATGAAGGCAAGATCATTGGTAAAAGTACGATTGGAAATTCGGATACACTTCAAATCTCCAACGTGTTTTTGGTAAGCAACTTATCTTACAATCTTCTTAGTATTTCTCAATTTGTTGACAATGGTTTCAATGTGTGTTTTACTCACCCTTATTGTAATATAATAAATAAAAATGGAGAAACCGTTTTAAAAGGAAAACGTGAAGGAAATATATTCACACTATCTATGGATGATGTAGTAGACGCCAAAGTTAAATGCTTTATGTCAAATGAACCCAATGTGAATTTGTGGCATAGACGTTTAGGACACATAGGTAGTTCTACATTAGAAAAATTGCAACGAAAGAACCTAGTACGGGGATTGCCTACGCTCGATTTAGACAACTTTCAGTTGTGTGAATCTTGCATAAAAGGCAAACAAACACGTGAATCACTTAAGCCTAAAAATGAGATAAGCACGACTAGAATACTAGAACTATTGCATATCGATTTGTTTGGTCCTAGTCGCACTACAAGCCTTGGTGGGCGTCATTATGCATGCGTAATTGTTGATGACTTTTCTCGCTATACTTGGACTTTATTTCTTGCACATAAGGATGATAGCGCCGTAGAAATCGCTAAATTAATTAAACAACTTGAAAATCAATACGGCGTAAATGTGAAAAGAATAAGAAGCGACAGAGGCGGTGAGTTTAAAAATAAAGAGATGATTTCATTTTGTGAAGAAAAAGGAATTAAACATGAGTTTTTGCCACCTAGAACTCCACAATTAAATGGAGTAGTAGAAAGAAAGAATCGAACATTACAAGAAATCGCTAGAACCATGCTTTGCAAAAATAAATTGCCTAGATTTTTGTGGGCGGAAGCCATAAATTGTGCATGCTATATTGTAAATCGCCTATCTATAAGAAAGAAAATAAACAAGACGCCTTACGAAATTTTGAATGATCGCATGCCTAAGATAGATTATTTTCGTGTGTTTGGATGCAAATGTTTTGTCTTAAATACAAAAGATAACTTAGATAAATTTGAATCCAAATCGATTGAGTGCATTTTTATTGGGTACTCCATAAATTCAAAAGCATATAGATGTTATGATCCTCTCACTAGACAAATCATAGAATCTATTCATGTTAAATTCAATGAATTTGGAGAGATTGATAAAGAAAAGGAATATGATGATGATTTGAAATTAAAACCCGTTTTGGATGAAGAAAATGAATCTTTTGATATGCATGAGATGAATGAGACACTAGAAATGCATGATCATATAGAAATGCATGATAACTTAGAAAATAATCAACCAAGATGGCATAGAGATCACCCACATGATCTCATCATAGGCGACATCACTCACGGTGTACGACCACGTAGAAGAATCACTTCGGATGAAATAAATGAATTTCATGCTATGATTTCTGAAATTGAGCCTAAAAATGTGCATGATGCTTTGAGTGATTCATCTTGGATTGATGCTATGCATGACGAACTTAATCAATTCGTTAGAAATGATGTGTGGGATTTAGTGCCGCGACCACAAGATAAGACAATAATAGGCACAAAGTGGGTATTTAGGAACAAAATGAATGAAGAAGGAAAGGTCGTTAGAAATAAAGCAAGACTCGTAGCTCAAGGATATAATCAAGAAGAAGGAATAGACTACGATGAAACATTTGCACCCGTAGCACGTTTAGAAGCCATACGACTCTTACTTGCTATTGCTTGCATGAAAGATTTTAAATTGTATCAAATGGACGTCAAAAGTGCTTTTCTAAATGGATTTATACAAGAAGAAGTATACGTGAAGCAACCACCCGGTTTTGAAGATTTGAAACACCCAGATCACGTGTACAAATTAAAGAAGGCGCTATATGGTCTAAAGCAAGCGCCTAGAGCATGGTATGATCGTTTTGCTACTTTTCTTTTGGAAAATAATTTTAAACGTGGTACTATAGATAGTACACTATTTTTGAAACAAGAAAAATCAGATTTACTTATTATTCAAATTTACGTAGATGACATTATTTTTGGTTCTACCTCACATAGACTCGTTAAGGATTTCGAAAATTGTATGAAAGCTGAATTTGAAATGTCTATGGTTGGTGAACTTTTGCAGATTAAGCAAACGAGTAAAGGAATTCATATAAGCCAAGCTAAGTACGTAAACGACATGATCAAGAAATTCAATTTTGAAAATTTGAAACCATCCCCCACGCCTATGAGTGTCACTACTAAATTAGACAAAGATGAACATGGTAAAGATGTTGATAATGGATTATATCGATCTATGATAGGTTCTTTACTATATTTAACTGCTAGTAGGCCTGACATCATGTTTAGCGTATGCATGTGTGCTCGTTTTCAAAGTCAACCCAAGGTGTCACACTTAAATGCGGTAAAAAGAATATTCCGTTATATTAAGCACACGCCCACCTTAGGTATTTGGTATGATAAGGACTCTACATTCGATTTACATGCTTACACTGATGCAGATTATGGTGGCTGCAAAATAGATAGAAAAAGCACGAGCGGAACTTGCCAATTTATAGGAAATTCCCTTATTTCATGGTTTTCCAAAAAGCAAGCAAGTGTTGCTTTGTCCACTACTGAGGCTGAGTATATGGCTCTTAGCCTTTGTTGCACACAGTTGTTGTGGATAAAACAACAACTTTCGGACTTTGGAATTACCGTAGATAAAATTCCTATATATTGTGATAGTATGAGTGCAATAAATTTGTCTAAGAACCCCGTATTACACTCTAAGGCTAAGCATATAGAAGTTCGCTATCATTTTCTTCGTGATCACGTTAACAATGGTAATATTGTCATATATCACGTACGCACAGAATCGCAAGTAGCGGATATATTTACAAAGGCCTTAAATCAAGCCACTTTTGAATCTCTCCGTTCTAAATTAGGCATGCTTCCTGTTGATG
>AP025067.1:20222690-20240512 GCA_036186865.1 Eustoma russellianum
ATTTTTAGGGGACCCTCATAACATCTGAGGCTAAGTTCTCCCAAAATTTCATAATTTTTGGAGACCTCTAACCTGGTTTCAAAAACGTTTTAAAACAGGTCCTGAAAACAGAATCTGTTTTCAGAACTTGAATTGTTCAAGGTTAAAGAAATTTTAAAAAGCACACTTTCCACACCATCTATTCAACCCCCCCTTCTAGTGGTGCCTTGCAGATCCTACAGAAAGGTCATCATACTTGCCACTCAAGCGTTCACTTGTTGTGTGCTTATGAGTATTGAGAGCCTGAAGCAGGAAATCCAAATCATCCACGAACAGCCTGGACAATACCTCTGCAGCACCAACCATATCATCAAATGTCGTCGTGAGAGGCTTCATGTGGGCAGCCACCATGTGCACAGTCTGCCTCGTGAGCCTCGGCCGAGAGGGTGCAGGAGATTCGCCTTTGACACAAGGTGATCCTTTCGGTTGACCACCCCATCATTCTGGATAGCCAATAATTTGAAAACATCCACATGCTCCGTGATCTTTAAGAAGGTAATTTGAGCACACTACTCCAGCTTTGGGCAGTTTTTTCTCTCCTCTAGACTTTGCCGTCAGCGTCAGTGCAAAGTCGGCCGGTTTGCGCTGTTCCTGTCCTCGCTATAGAGCCGAGGCTTTCCTCTTAAACCGCCATATGGTAGACATGATTTAAGGTGGGGAGTAGTTCCTGATTGAGAATGGAAGAGCATACAGTTCTGTAAGTTGTATCATCAAGTCCTATAAGAAACTGATGAACTTTATCTGCTTCCTTGCGTCGAGCAAGGTTCTGCCGCAGGTCGCATCTGAAGCCAGTGAACGAGCACATTGGGATGTCATCGTAGTCCTTCAACTCATCCCACAATTTCTAAAGCTTGCTATAGTAGACCATTACTGAATCACCATTTTATTTGGAATTCGTGAGTGCCTTCTTTGAATGATGCACTCGAGGAGCATTTGTCACACCAAAGCATTGTTTGATCTCGTCCTACAAATCCTCGGCATTCTCAGCATAGGAAATAGTAGAACGCAAGCTGCGCTCCATAGGGTTCAATATCCAAGCGACGATCATGGAGTTGAAGGGATGGGTTCCCAATCGGCTGGGATCGGGACCTGTCAACTGGTTGCTCTATGGTTCCATCAAGGAATTCCTATTCTCGATGGGGAAGTAACTAACCTCGGACGGCTCATGCCCATTCTTCATAGTTCGATCATGTTAATTGTACGAGAGTGATAAGTAACCCAGGATGATCTCCTGAGTGTAAGTCATAGAGGGAGATAGTTTTCTTTTGGTTAGATGATTCGGCTGCCATTGTTGGGTGGGAAGAGGCTGAGAGATGAAGAAAACCAGAGAGGAGGAAGACGACAAGATTAGGGTGTCGTTGGCTCTGATACCATACAAAGAAAGATATTCTGATACCATGTAAAGAAAGATATTGACAACCGAAAGTCTGCTCTTTTCTCATTCAATCAAATGAATTTATAATAGTACAACTGACATGTGATAAACATCTATTTCCTAAATTATAGCTAAAAGAATAAGCACAAGTCCTATCATTTATGTACATGATAAAATGCAATCGATATGAAATATTTGATGAGATTATGTTAATCTCCTAATTATGGCATATATCTATAGCAGGTTGACTTCTCTCCCTCTTCAAGTCCCTTGCACATGACCCCTGACCATGAAACTCCTACACCCTCAACATCCATTGACTCTAATCCTTCTACAAGTATGGACGATCAGCCCTTGTCTACAGTTCCTCCTACTCATTCATCTACCGAACAGCTTGGTCGAGGCCAAGATTATGTTATTTTATTCCAACTCAGCCTCTCAATGACTTAGCCACCCCATCTTTGCAAACAGGTGATTTTGTTACTTATGACAAATTTAATACATCTTATCATATTTTTCGAGCTCCAATTACACAGCAGGAACCTACTTCTTCTGAGGCCGTCAAACATCCTAAGTGCCGAGCTATCATGTCGAATAAATACGGGCTTTAGAAGATAATAACACGTGGACTATCAATTCACTTCCTCCTAATAAGAAAGTCATAGAATGTAATTGGATTTTTAAATTTTAATTTAAGTGAGATGGTTTGAATCATTCTATATTTAGAAACATTTAAGCTAGAATACTTCAGAGGACCTGTCTATGTGGCATTCGAGTATTGTGTTAGCTGGTTGGAATTAAGCATGGTCCACTATTGGACATTTCTTGCATCTTTTGTATAGTTTGGACAATCAATGTATGCCGAGAAGCTATGGCGGAATGCTAAGTGCCCTAGCCTGCTTGTGCATGACCGTCAAGTAGGGCCGTATGTCAGATTGCATGCAAAGCTGCTCGCTGACAGGTGTCTGGTCTGGCCAACATCCTTTTAACTGTACTGACCACGATGGCTTTGGGCATCAGTTCTTTGGCCGAGCTGTAAGGCCTGGCTGAGGTGCACGCTGCTACTGATGTGACAGCTGAGGCTGAGCTAACGGCTAAACCCAAGACGATGCATGTAGCTGAGGTGACCAACCTTCGATGCCTCTAGGTGAGGCTGACTGATGATGACCTGAGATATTGGCCGACGTCAAAGGGGCATCTTGAGCCCTCTAGGCCACGCTGATTTGACTACATTGGGCCCGAGTAGATGTCGTGAACTCTAGGCGATATACACCCATGTAGGATCAAATAACATTGACGGTAACGGACTGAACTGATTATGTTTATTAATTTTTTAGATAACAGTTTTGTTGTCATCATATCCATGCAAATAATCATCAGCCATTATTACAAATAAATGAATTCCCTTCTTTGCCCTTCGTAGACGAATTCTCCGACTAAAATATCAGACTAATAGTAAAGTTTCCTTTTGTTCCATATTGCTTCTGTAAGTTCGTTGTTACTTATTATTGTTTTTTCTTTAGCCCGATAGAATCGTAAAATCGAAAGTTTCTACAGTCTACATTTGGCAATACAGTTGTTTCCACTTCTAGTGTCCATGGAAAATTATCTTAACATTGAAGATCATCATCTTGTAAGGGACCCATCTATCTTTGCTTTTTTAAATTACCACGCATCACCAGAAATCGACAAGGTTTCTGATAAACATAATTAATCGTCTGTTAGTCAACAACAGCCAACGGTACAACTCTAGTAGTTCAGCACCCAAGTATTGCTGTTCAACCGTGATTATACTTCGGCTGAGCCCATGGCATCCTTTCTGCTATCGAAGAATATGCCAAGGACTGCACCTCGGCACCGAACTCCAACATCGGCTTCAGATCAAGTGCTACACCTCAGACCGCTTCAGCTAGATTTAACGTTGCACTTCAGCAAGGCTTGACCTTGAATTTCGGCAAGGCTTAGTTGGGCACTTCAGCAAAAGAATCAAGCACAACGTTACATCAAGGAACCATCAGGAAGAAGTGCAATTCGAATATAGTGACTACAGCTGGCTATTCAGCCTGTACACGCCAAGGTCATTCCAGCAGACCTATTAGTCCCATCAGCCGGTCTACCAGTCACATCAGCAGACCTACGATGTCCTAGGCTTTCTGTCCCAAGCAAACATCTCATCTGCCATCAGAGGCCAAGGGCGGGAAAAGGTTAATAAAAGCAAGCCAATACAGACCGAAAAAGGGATCCGAATCCAAAATCTAATCCTCATACATCCTGGAGCTAATACACTGAACTTTCTCTTCGGCTAAGATCTGTGAGAACTTTCTAACTCTATATACTAAATTACATTTTCAGTGAGAAATGGCCCAAACTGACTTGAGCGTCGGAGGGTTTTTCCTGGGGTCATCCCCCCGGGACCTCTGATCTTTGCTTCCTTGTGCAGGACATACAGGAAGCTATTCCAGCAATCATCTTCAAACCAGTTAACTATTCTTCGAGTTAACGGACGACGTTTATTTGAGGTCGTCTAAGACCCTTGGTGAAGATCCAACTTCATCATTTGGTATAGTTAACTGACGACATTTATTTGAGGTCGTGTAAGACCCTTGGTGAAGATCTGGCTTTATCATTTGGCGCTAGAGGAAGGGCCCTTAGTCCCTTAATCTAGTAAAAAGTTCAAACACAAAACAGCCAACATCTATTTATGACGAGAGGTCGTCGTGAAGGTTTGGGTGAGTCATCTAACCAACCACGACGCATTGTTACGCGTTCAGGTGTCCTAGAACAGGTTTCTCGGGTACCTGAATCGCCTATGCCTAATCCTAATCCTGTCCCAGAAGTTTCAAGGGAAGAAAGAGATGAAGCAATGAAATACGTTGCGGAGAACATGGATGTGTTTGAAGCAATGGTACAGCATCTCAAGGGCAAACAGCCAGAGGTGCAAAATATGGAGGAAGATCCACCTCATCCCCCTAGGGAAGCATCGCAAAACCAATCCTCTAGACCGCCTAAAGGCTTTATGGCGGATGCTAGAAGACACAGTTTTAAAGCTTCAACCGTGGAGTCAGAACATATGTCCAGACCTCACTTAAGTGTGAGGTCAAAGTCTCTAAAAAGCATCCCCAAGGACGAAGAAGTTCTTCGCAGGCCGAGAGCTTACTATGAAGAGCACATGCAAGAGTTTGTGCAGGAAGTCCAGGAAAGTCCTTTTTCCTGGGATATAGCAGAGTATTTGGCACCAGACAGCTTTAAGGTGCTAAAGATGGACACTTATAATGGGACCACAGACCCATTGGATCATCTCTTCCAGTTTCAAACTGCAATGAGTCTGAAAAACATCCCAGACCCTCTACATTGCAAAACTTTCCCTTTGTATTTAAGGGGAAAGGCCAGGAGATGGTTCCAAGAGTTTTCATCAAAAAAAGAGGATCGGCGCAATGAAGGAAAAGATCGTGATCGACGTAGCGCGTTCGATCGCATGGGTGGAAAAGGCAAAGGTGGTAAAGATGGCTTACCCCTGTTGGCCTCACAAGATTATATTCTGACCGTCATAGAGAAAGACGGTCTGAGGACAGATCCAGAGCCTCTGTACGGGCCTAGGACAAGGAGAAATCCTAAACTCTATTGCCGCTACCATAGAGATATTGGGCACGATACAGAAGATTGCAGGCAGCTGGCTCAGGCTATTAAACAACTGATCGAACAGGGTCATTTAAAGCAGTTTTATGACCCTCGATCACGCCTGATCAACCGTCTGGATTTTCATAAAGACCCTCAAAAGGACAAATGCCGACCAGAATCTCCGCCTCGACAACGTAGGAATGACGATGATGAGGGGCAAAGAAGGCACGGGGCTGCAGGTCGGCCCCAGGTCAATACCATTATTTATACAATCTCCGGGGGTCTACCTCACACAGGTGAAGGAGCACCTAGTTCCTCAGGAACCTCATCAGGACCACCATCTAAAAGAGCCAAGGTGGTAAGAGAACTGACTTATGGGCCAGAAGATCCCATTCCACTAGACTCCAACAACATAGGTTTAGTAATAGAGCTGTGTATACACCTTCCTCCCGATAAGGTTGTGGAGGTCCGACGTGTTTATGCAGGCACCGGCAGTGCTGTGAATATAATACTTTATCGGGTATATCAGCAACTTGGTTTACCCGATTCCCTGATGAAACCGGTTACCACTTCCTTGTATGGATTCACTGGAGCTGCAGTGCGGCCAGCAGGTCTGGTCACACTCAGCTGCAGTTTTGGCAAACCCCCTACCTATCGGTGCATATGGATAGAATTTGTGGTCGTCAAGGACGTATCCCCATACAACGTCATATTAGGACGCCCAGCCTTGGTGGCATTAGAGGCCATTATATCACCTCTGCACGTCAGCATGAAGTTTCCCACTTCAGGGGGAGTGGTAACTATACAAGGTGATACACAAGTGGCACAGAGTTGCTACGCTATTGCCACTAAGGGAAATGAATCAGTTCAGCAAGTCAGTCTTGATGAACTGATACCTTCAGATGAAGAACACTTGCAGTCGGATGATGCAGTGCAAGACTTTGTTCTGGATCCGAGTAGACCTAAAAATGTCATAAAGATCGGGACCTGGATGTCATCTGAATTGTTAGCTCAGCTACAGGATTTTCTGAGAGAATTCGCGATTATCTTCGCATGGACAGCTGAAGACATGCCAGGGATTCCCTCACATCTGGCTGAGCATAAACTGAACGTTCACCCTTTGGCAAAGTCTGTCAAGCAAAAGAAGCGGAACTTCGCTCCAGAAAGGAATAAAGTCATTGAAGAAGAAGTCAAAAAGTTATTGGCTATAAAATTCATTGTTGAAGTGCTTTATCCGATCTGGTTGGCTAACCCAGTGGTGGTCCCCAAGCAGGATGAGTCTTGGAGAATGTGTATAGATTATACTGACCTCAACAAAGCATGTCCAAAAGATTGTTACCCACTTCCGAAAATTGATAGGTTAGTGGATTCAAAACTTGGGCATGAAATCTTTGATTTCATAACAGAGTATGGCACTTATTGTTATGTAACTATGCCATTTGGATTGAAGAATGCCGGGGCCACCTATCAACGTCTGGTCAATTCCTTGTTCAGTGAACAAATTGGCCGGATAATGGAAGTCTACATTGACGATATGCTTATCAAGAGCAAGACTCTTGATCAGTGTATTCAAAACTTAAGGGAATTTTTCACTGTACTGAGAGACTCACGCATGAGACTGAACTCAAAGAAGTGCACGTTTTGAGTACGCACTGGAAAGTTTCTGGGGTACATGGTTTACAAAGAAGGGTACAAGCAAACCCTGCTAAAGTTGAGGCTATACAAAACATGCATCCCCCCAGGAATGTAAAGGAAGTGCAGAGGTTAACAGGCCGAATTGCCACATTGAGCAGATTTCTATCCAAATCTGCTGAGAGGTCCCTTCCTTTCTTCCAGGTTCTGAAGAAGAAAACAACTTTCCAGTGGGATGATCAATGTTAGAAAGCCTTCGACGAGCTGAAGTCCCATTTGGCTGAGGTGCCAATGCTTACTTCACCTCTACCTGGAGAAGAGCTTTATATATATCTCTCAACGTGCAAAGAAGCTATAAGCACAGTCTTGCTAAGGGAACAGGATAATGTGCAAAGGCCCATCTATTTCGCAAGCAAAAGCTTACATGGGCTCGAAGTGAGATACCTCAACGCTGAGAAGGTAGTCTTGGCACTTGTAGTGGCAGCGAGGAAGTTCAGGCCTTACCTGCAAGATCATCCTATTATAGTGGTCACTGAACAGCCCTTAAAACAAATCTTATCAAGACCAGACACGTCTGGCCGAGCTGCAAAATGGTCTGTGGAGCTTGCAGAATATGATATCCAATACAAATCAAGAACTTCTATTAAATCCCAAGCATTAACAGATTTCTTGGCTGAAAGGATATCCGTGGAGGAAGATATCAAGCCAGTGGCTTACTGGACATTATATGTGGATGGGTCTTCCTCCAAAGACGATTGTGGAGCAGGACTTTTAATCATCAACCCCAACAAAGAAGAATTTGAATACGCCTTGCGATTTGACTTTGAATCAACTAACAACGAGGCAGAATACGAGGCCCTCATAGAAGGATTATGCCTCACGAGAAAGTTGGGGCAGAACGAATCATCTCCCGAAGTGATTCACAACTGATTGTTTCTCAGGTCAATGGGGATTATGAGGCCAAAGAGGAAAACATGAAAAAATATCTGGCTAAAGTGCTACAGCTCGGACAGGCATTCGAGCACTTCAGCATTGAACACATCCCCAGATCTGCCAACAAAAGAGCTGACGCGTTATCTCAGCTAGCATCATCCACTTCAATAACTTTGGGAAAAAAGATAGTTGTTGTAGCACCCTGACCCGGACAGCGGAATCCGACCCGGTGCACCCGTCGTAGCTTACTGAGAAGACTACAAGACGTCTCATCTCTCAAACACACATCATCAATGACGTAAGAGAAATAAGTGCGGAAACATATCTCATAAATCTAAATCATCAATGTAGCACGTTAAAAGACAATATGAATACCCAAAAATTGTATTTGGTCGCAGCCATCTAAAACCTTCAATGAAATAAGAACTAGAATTAACAGAAACTATCTAATCAAATCTCTCCATAAGGCCTATGCATCCCATTCTGCCCACTCGCCGTCATCCTCAATGAAAATCATATCATAACTGGGTTCATCTGCAAAACCAAAGGCAGTACCCTTAGCAAAAAAACGCTAGCAAGTAACCCGCTTATAAGTCATACAGGACCAACACATGGCAAGACACGAGTAATATATAATTCAAGGGACTTGAGGGGCACATGTCTTGTAAACTTCCAAATATAGAATTGAATAACGTAGTAAAGCAAGTACAGCAATTTGCTCACCTTTAACAATTTTTAGGCAATCAGGTACCACACACGTTCATACCACACTGACTCTCGTGATGCATGTCAAAATATGCACTACACTACACATTCACATATGCATGAACGCTTTCTCTTTTAAAACAGTGCAATGCGTGTCATAATGTCCGGTCACTTCATATAACTTTATACCCTGTAACGCGCCCCGGCTTATATTTCTATCCCGGTTTACGTTACAGCCAACTTTATACCCTGTAATGCACCTCGGCTTATATTTCCATCCCGAGTAGCATTACAGACAACTTTATACCCTGTAACGCGCCCCGGCTTATATTTCCATCCCGGTTTACGTTACAGTCTTTTGTGCCCTACAATGCGCCCCGGCTTATATTTCCATCCCGGTTTACATTGCAGGTCACCTTCGCAAATTTGTGCCGAAGCACCTTTCTTTTCAAATCAATATGCAAATGCACGTGCCATGATGCAGGACTCCTCTTTTCATTCTCATTTCTCATTCTCGTATGCAATTCACGTTCATAGAAGTCATTCATGCACACATGTGCAAGTATAAGCAACACACAGCTTTCACTAATTTACGCATCATAACTTAGGCTTCAACCATCTCGTCCACACTTAGTCTTGACTCTAAGATTCACAACCTAAGGCAAGTATCCCTAACCATTCCTCGTTGAACTCTCAAACTCCTCGTACGTTTATCTCCTAACCCCTCTAAGTCATATATATTGAAATGCGATTCGGAAACCCCTTTCGAACTCTCCAAATCGATTCACCATCCTAAGCCATGTTCCCGAGACTTAACTACCCTTAATCAGGTCTTAAGAAGTCTCTAAGGTCACCCAAAGACTCCCCGAGCTTCCCTCTTTCTTCTTCTATTTTTCCATAAAACTGATGGACACCATCCCCTCACATCGATCGATCTATGTGACATCATACCCTCACCTCGATCGATCGATGTCCATCAGAGAACATCAATCTCTCAGCCTCTCCTACATCGATCGATCGATGTCCATCAGAGGACATCGATCTCTCAGCTCTCCCTGCATCGATCGATCGATGTCCATCAGGACATCGATCTCTCAGCCTCACCTACATCGATCGATCGATGTCCATCAGAGGACATCGATCTCTCAGCTCTCCCTACATCGATCGATCGATGTCCATCAGAGGACATCGATCTCTCAGCCTCACCTACATCGATCGATCTATGTCCATCAGAGGACATCGATCTCTCAGCTCTTCCTACATCGATCGATCGATGTACTTCATCCCCTCACATCGATCGATCGATGTCCACGATTCCAGAAAAGAAATTCTGCGATTTCTGCAGAAACTGCAGAATCACAACTCCAATCGATCCCAAACTTCACACCAATCAATCCAAGCCTAATCCCTGCTACAATCTCATGCCTAAACTACAGTTAAACACTACGCACATATCAATCACAGATTCAAGCCTAACACTCAAATCATCCACCAAATCAACCCAAAAATCCTACCTTTCTCTCCCTTTTTTCCCTCAACCGAAAATAGCAGCAAAGAGAGGGTTCAAGGGATTGGGATTTGCAAGATTTCAAGTAATCCACAACAACAACTAAGGATTTCAATATACGGTGGCCAAATCTCAAAACCAAAACGCATAAAGAGCACACATAAACTCACATAAGGAAACTACTGCATGGTGATCCAATTTGATAGCAAAATAGGCCGTTTTTCTTTTCACAAATCGTAGGAACTTATAAGAAAGTTACTTGCCTTTGATTAATCGAAGTAGATTTGAAGAACAAACGAGGAACGGATTGATTCTCGGAGGAGTTCTTCTCCTAGGGTTTCAAAGGTGCCAAGAATCGCCTATGGGATGGAGAGAGCGTCGGTTTTCTCTGCGTAATGAGAAAACTGACGTTCTGCCAGTTTTTATATGGAAAGGGGAAAAATTTTGGTGTTTCTAAATTATATCTATTATAATTTATCTTAAAAGATAAATCCTTAATTATTTAATTCTAAATTAAATATAATTAAACTCTAATATTAAATCCCCTCCTTAATTTCTAATTAATCCTCATATTAATGTCTAATTAATTTTCGTTGACCGTCATTAATTTCCGAAAAAAAATCTTTCTTTGCCTTTTATTTACCCTACGGAGGGTGCGGGGCATAACATTCCACCCCCCTTACAAAAAGTTTCGTCCTCGAAACTGGCGTACCTTATTGGAAGAGATGTGGATATAGCTCCTTCATTTGATCCTCGAGCTCCCACGTGGCTTCGCGCTCCGTATGGTTACTCCACTGAACTTTTACATACGGAATGACGCGTCGGCGTAGGACTTGATCTTTCCTATCCACGATCTTTATTGGATGTTCTTCGTAAGTGATGTCCTCTTTCACATCCAAGGGTTGAGCTTCAAGGACATGGCTCGGGTCCAGTACGTATTTCCCTAGTTGAGATACGTGAAATACGTTATGGACTTGAGACAAGCTAGGAGGTAAGGCGAGTCTGTATGCTCTTTCACCAACTTTACCAAGAACTTCGTAAGGACCAATATATCTAGGGCTCAATTTGCCCTTCACTCCGAATCTTGCGACTCCTTTGGTGGGTGAAACTCGTAGGTAAACCTTATCGCCTTCCTCAAACTCCAACGGTCGTCTCTTGGTGTCAGCCCAACTCCTACTGCGATCTTGAGCCGCCTTGAGTTTCTCTCTTATCGCTTTGACCTTTTCGACTGTTTGCTCAACCAACTCAGGTGCAATGATTGTCCTTTCTCCAACTTCATCCCAACAAACCAGGGATCTGCACTTATGCCCGTATAACGCTTCGAATGGCGCCATGCCAATTGCACTGTGATAGCTATTATTATATGAGAACTCCATTAACTTCAGCATGCTATCCCATTTCCCTTTAAAATCTAGGGCGCATGCTCTCAACATGTCTTCCAATGTTTGGATGGTTCTCTCGGATTGTCCATCCGTTTGTGGGTGGTATGCGGTACTCATCCTCAAATCGGTACCCATCGCCTTCTGAAATGCCCTCCAGAATTTAGAGGTAAACTTAGGGTCACGGTCCGATACAATGTTGACTGGGACTCCGTGTAGGCTCACAATGTTATCCACATATATATTGGAAAGTTTCTCATACGACGTACCATGTGGCATAGCTATAAAGTGAGCCGTCTTTGTCAATCGGTCTACGATTACCCAAATCATCTCGTTTCCATTTCTAGTCTTGGGTAGGTCCCATTACGAAATCCATCGTCACGTGCTCCCACTTCCATTCTGGAATCTCTAGTGGCTTCATCAAACCACCAGGTCGTTGATGTTCTGCTTTGACTTGTTGACATATCAAACATCTTTCAACATATGCTGCTATTGACCTTTTCATCCCTATCCACCAATAGTTTCTTTTGAGGTCCTTATACATCTTAGTACTTCCGGGGTGGATAGACATCCTTGAATTATGCGCTTCTTGGAGCAGTTCTGTTCGGAGTTCATCTTTACTTGGCACGCATAACCGGTTCTGGAACCATAGACTCCCATCTCCTCGCAACTGGAAATCCTTTACCGGTCCCGTGGATGATTTGTCACGGATCCCTTTCAGTGTCGGGTCCTCATACTATGCCTCTTTGATTCTGTCTACCAAGTCTTGGCTGATAGACAAAGCTGTAAGAACATTCGCCACTGAGTCCACCAATTCAAGGTCGAATTCCTCTATCTCTCTTTCTAAGGGAGATTGTCTCGCGTGGCTAGACTTTCTGCTCAATGCATCAGCCACTCTGTTGGCTTTACCCGGATGGTAGTTGATGGTCAAGTCATAATCCTTGAGTAACTCCAACCATCTTCTCTGTCTCATATTTAATTCCTTCTGCGAGAATAGGTATCTCAAGCTCTTATGATCTGTGAACACGGCACACTTCTCTCCGTACAAATAGTGTCTCCAGATCTTAAGAGCAAATACCACCGCCGCGAGCTCCAAGTCATGCGTCGGGTAATTCTGCTCGTATGGCTTCAATTGTCTTGACGCGTACGAAATGACTCGTTCATTCTGCATCAGGACACAACCTATAAACAGAAGGTTAGTTTAGGACTTGTGTATGTATATACAATGCATTAATTAATGATGTACATACCTAGTCCTCTCTTGGACGCGTCACTATAGATCACGAAACCATCGGTGCCGGAGGGTTGTGCCAACACCGGGGCTGTGGTCAATCTCTTCTTGAGCTCAGTAAAGCTCTGCGCGCATTCAGCAGTCCATTCGAATTTAGTCTTCTTATGAGTAAGTCGACTCAATGGTACTGCTATCATTGAGAATCCTTCAACAAACTTCCTATAGTAGCCTGCCAAGCCTAGGAAGCTTCTGACTTCGGTCACATTTGTGGGTGTTGGCCATTCAGTGATGGCTTCTATCTTCTTAGGATCCACAGAGATCCCATCTTCAGAAATCACGTAACCAAGGAAGGCTACACTTCTTAGCCAGAATTCACACTTGCTGAATTTGGCATAGAGCTGTTGTTGCCTCAGAATCTGTAACACCACTCTTAAGAGTTCAGCATGAGTTTGCTCGTCGGGAGAGTAGACTAGGATGTCGTCGATGAACACTACTACAAATTGATCCAACTGCTCTCGGAATACAGTGTTCATCATATCCATGAAAGCTGCTGGGGCATTAGTTAATCCAAAAGGCATCACCAAAAATTCATAATGCCCATAGCGGGTCTGAAAAGCGGTCTTAGGGACATCTCCCGCTTTCACAAGCAGCTGATGATACCCTTGACGAAGGTCGATCTTTGAAAACCAACGAGCTCCTTTTAGTTGGTCAAATAAGTCCTCTATCCTTGGCAAAGGATATTTGTTCTTGATGGTAATCTTATTCAACTCCCGATAATCGATGCATAACCTCATGCTGCCATCTTTCTTCTTTACGAATAGAACTGGAGCTCCCCAAGGTGATACACTGGGGCGGATTAACTTCTTGTCCAACAACTCCTGAAGTTGCCCCTTTAGCTCCTTAAGTTCAGCAGGAGCCATTCTGTAGGGTGTCTTAGATATAGGCTCGGCTCCGGGTATCAAGTTGATCTCAAATTCCACTTCTCTCGATGGCGGCACTCCTGGTAAATCCTCCGGAAATACGTCCTTAAATTCATTGATTACCGGAATTTGATCCATGGAGGGAACCTCTTGCTTCGCATCCAATGCATATACCATAAATCCCTCTGCTCCTTTCTGTAAGGCTTTAAAGGCCTTAATCGCCGTCATGTATATCTTCTTTGGAGCTTTGGTTATCTTGACGTTTCTTTGGACCGTTATCTCATTCATATCGGGGTCCTTAACAGTCACTTTCTTGAGTTTACAGTCAATATTGGCATGATTCTTGGTCAGCCAATCCATGCCCAATATTACATCAAAATCCCTCATCGGAATTGGGACTAGTGTCACTGAAAATAGTTTTCCGTCCAACTCCAACTCACAGTCTTTGTACTGGTGGTGAGAAACCAGTACTTGCTCGCCTGCTGCCTGCACCCTAAATGGGTTCTCAAGCCATTCGGGGAGACAGTCGAGCCCTTTGGCGAATCGCTTAGAGATGAAAGAGTGGCTAGCTCCACTATCAAATAACACGTTGGCAGGTACTTTATTAACTAGGATCACACCTAGACATGAAAGGGTAGCACATAAGGACTTCACATAAAACACATTTGTTCATCAACTTAGAAACTAAAATTCAACTTAAGCTACTATTATTGAAATTAAGTCGTACCTGTCACGACATTGGCATCCTCCTGTACCTCAGCGTCCGTCATCGCATGGACTCTCGCATTAGGCCTGCCTCTCGGCTGCTGGGCCGGCCCTGCTGCTGCCTGAGGTTTAGTATTCCATTCTGGGCAATCTTTAATCCTATGGCCCGTTTTCCCACATTTGAAGTATGCTCCACTTACCTTCCAACATTCGCCCACGTGTCTTTTATGGAAGTGTGGGCATTCTGCAGGTGCTTGCCGATCAGGATGGTTTAGTTGCGGTGCCCTTTGCACTGGCCCCGCCTGCCCTTTTCTGGGGATCTTGACCCAACGTCCGGGTCTACTTCCACCCTACTCTACTCTCGGCCTCTTACTCGATTCTTCACGAGCTTCTCTGTTCTGTGATCGTCGCATGTCACTCTCCACTCGGTAACATGCGTCCAACATCTCCTCAAACGTTTTCAGACTTGACCCCGCGATTGTTGTCCGTATGCAGGGGTTCAACCCTTCTTCAAATTTCAACATTTTCATCCTGTTGTTTTCCAAAACCAAGGGTGTGAATTTTCCCAAGGCGTGGAACCTATCCGCATAGTCAGAAGCAGTCATTCTCTCTTACTCAAACCTGTCAAACTGCCTCATCTTCTCTAGAACGGCAGTCTCAGGCACATAGTAGTCCTTGTAGGCTTTCACAAACTGTCTCCACTGAATAGGAGGGGTCATCTTTGGCAGGATGCCGCTCCACCAGGCATTTGCTCTGCCAATCAGTAACGGGGTGGCCACATCCACCTTTAGATCTTCAGGCACTTGCACAAGCCTGAAGCACTTCTCCACTTCGTCAAGCCAGAACCCAGCTACCTCTGGGTCAGTGGTTCCTTCGAAATTAGGGGCATGCATCTTGCGCATCTCCCCAATATAATATCTGATGCCTTGTTGAGGAGGTGGTGGAGGAGGTTGTTGTGGTTG
Source organism: Eustoma russellianum (assembly GCA_036186865.1). NCBI lineage: Eukaryota > Viridiplantae > Streptophyta > Magnoliopsida > Gentianales > Gentianaceae > Eustoma > Eustoma russellianum. The sequence goes on from AP025067.1 coordinate 20,237,697, forward strand.
TTGCTGCTGCTGAGCAACCCCTTGCGCTATCACTGTGATAGCGTCTATCAATGCTTGTGGGACTAGGACCGGTGGGGGTGGTGGTGGAGGGTTTTCGTTTCCATTGCCACCGTTACCTTGGTTATCTCTGCGAGGGGGCATTTTCTGCAAAATCCACGCTTATTAGCATTCAGCAATTTCATAGGTAAATACTGAAAGCCACATGCGTTGTGTAAGACGAAATTCATAACTAAACTAAATAACGTTTATTGGTCACATTTTATCGCGCCCGCACACACACCCATCCCAATCCAACTTAAATCTAAGATTGCATACTTAGGCTAATAGATCAACTTAAGGTGAAAATCATATCTTAAGACTCTACATGTCATAACCTAGGTCTCCGAGGTAGATCTGAAGCCTAGGCTCTGATACCACCTGTAGCACCCCGACCCGGACAGCGGAATCCGACCCGGTGCACCCGTCGTAGCTTACTGAGAAGACTACAAGACGTCTCATCTCTCAAACACACATCATCAATGACGTAAGAGAAATAAGTGCGGAAACATATCTCATAAATCTAAATCATCAATGTAGCACGTTAAAAGACAATATGAATACCCAAAAATTGTATTTGGTCGCAGCCATCTAAAACCTTCAATGAAATAAGAACCAGAATTAACAGAAACTATCTAATCAAATCTCTCTATAAGGCCTATGCATCCCATTCTGCTCACTCGCCGTCATCCTCAATGAAAATCATATCATAACTGGGTTCATCTGCAAAACCAAAGGCAGTACCCTTAGCGAAAAACGCTAGCAAGTAACCCGCTTATAAGACATACGGGATCAACACATGGCAAGACATGAGTAATATATAATTCAAGGGACTTGAGGGGCACATGTCTTGTAAACTTCCAAATATAGAATTGAATAACGTAGTAAAGCAAGTACAGCAATTTGCTCACCTTTAACAATTTGTAGGCAATCAGGTACCACACACGTTCATACCACACTGACTCTCGTGATGCATGTCAAAATATGCACTACACTACACATTCACATATGCATGAACGCTTTCTCTTTTAAAACAGTGCAATGTGTGTCATAATGTCCGGTCACTTCATATAACTTTATACCCTGTAACGCGCCCCGGCTTATATTTCTATCCCGGTTTACGTTACAGCCAACTTTATACCCTGTAATGCACCTCGGCTTATATTTCCATCCCGAGTAGCATTACAGACAACTTTATACCCTGTAACGCGCCCCGGCTTATATTTCCATCCCGGTTTACGTTACAGTCTTTTGTGCCCTACAATGCGCCCCGGCTTATATTTCCATCCCGGTTTACATTGCAGGTCACCTTCGCAAATTTGTGCCGAAGCACCTTTCTTTTCAAATCAATATGCAAATGCACGTGTCATGATGCAGGACTCCTCTTTTCATTCTCATTTCTCATTCTCGTATGCAATTCACGTTCATAGAAGTCATTCATGCACACATGCGCAAGTATAAGCAACACACAGCTTTCACTAATTTACGCATCATAACTTAGGCTTCAACCATCTCGTCTACACTTAGTCTTGACTCTAAGATTCACAACCTAAGGCAAGTATCCCTAACCATTCCTCGTTGAACTCTCAAACTCCTCGTACGTTCATCTCCTAACCCCTCTAAGTCATATATATTGAAATGCGATTCGAAAACCCCTTTCGAACTCTCCAAATCGATTCACCATCCTAAGCCATGTTCCCGAGACTTAACTACCCTTAATCAGGTCTTAAGAAGTCTCTAAGGTCACCCAAAGACTCCCCGAGCTTCCCTCTTTCTTCTTCTATTTTTCCATAAAACTGATGGACATCATCCCCTCACATCGATCGATCTATGTGACATCATACCCTCACCTCGATCGATCGATGTCCATCAGAGAACATCGATCTCTCAGCCTCTCCTACATCGATCGATCGATGTCCATCATTGATCGATCGATGTCCATCAGAGGACATCGATCTCTCAGCCTCACCTACATCGATCGATCGATGTCCATCAGAGGACATCGATCTCTCAGCTCTCCCTACATCGATCGATCGATGTCCATCAGAGGACATCGATCTCTCAGCCTCACCTACATCGATCGATCTATGTCCATCAGAGGACATCGATTTCTCAGCTCTTCCTACATCGATCGATCGATGTACATCATCCCCTCACATCGATCGATCGATGTCCACGATTTCAGAAAAGAAATTCTGCGATTTCTGCAGAAACTGCAGAATCACAACTCCAATCGATCCCAAACTTCACACCAATCAATCCAAGCCTAATCCCTGCTACAATCTCATGCCTAAACTACAGTTAAACACTACGCACATATCAATCACAGATTCAAGCCTAACACTCAAATCATCCACCGAATCAACCCAAAAATCCTACCTTTCTCTCCCTTTTTTCCCTCAACCGAAAATAGCAGCAAAGAGAGGGTTCAAGGGATTGGGATTTGCAAGATTTCAAGTAATCCACAACAACAACTAAGGATTTCAATATACGGTGGCCAAATCTCAAAACCAAAACGCATAAAGAGCACACATAAACTCACATAAGGAAACTACTGCATGGTGATCCAATTTGATAGCAAAATAGGCCGTTTTTCTTTTCACAAATCGTAGGAACTTATAAGAAAGTTACTTGCCTTTGATTACTCGAAGTAGATTTGAAGAACAAACGAGGAACGGATTGATTCTCGGAGGAGTTCTTCTCTAAGGGTTTCAAAGGTGCCAAGAATCGCCTATGGGATGGAGAGAGCGTCGGTTTTCTCTGCGTAATGAGAAAACTGA
>AP025067.1:20240522-20260090 GCA_036186865.1 Eustoma russellianum
TAATTAATTTTCGTTGACCGTCATTAATTTCCAAAAAAAATCTTTCTTTGCCTTTTAATTACCCTACGGAGGGTGCGGGGCATAACAGTTGTGGAGCTGGTGAAGCATCGTGCTTATGATGCTAATGAAGTGCTGCAAGTGGACTATCGCAATACCTGGATGGACGAACTCGTTAATTTCTTACATCATAGAGTTCAGCCCGATGACAAACGTGCAACTCGAAGCCTTCGTCTGAAGGCAATAAGGTACGCCCTTTTCAACGACCACCTTTATAAAATGTCTTTTTCGCAGCCTTGGTTGAAGTTCGTGACTGAAGATGAAGGAGATTATATCCTTCGAGAAATTCACCAAGGATTCTGCGGAAATCATTTCGGTGCCCAGTCGTTGGCAAGGAAATGTTATCTTGCTGGATACTACTAGCCCACTCTGCGACGTGATGCAAAAGAATTGGTCAAAAAGTGTCCAGCATGCCAAGTCAATGCTCCAGTGACACATTTGCCAAGCCAAGAGCTCACTTCTATTGCAAGTCCCTGGCCATTTGTGCAATGGGGGATATATCTTGTCGGGCCTCTGCCCCAAGCTCCAGGATCAGTCAAATTTTTGGTTGTTGCCATTGATTACTTCACCAAATGGGTGGAAGCAGAACCCTTATCTACAATAACGGAGAAACAAATCAAGAAGTTCTTGTGGAAGAACATCATATGTCGGTTCGGCCTACCACAAGTTCTTATATCAGACAATGGGAAACAATTCGCTGATGACCCTGTTAAGAACTGGTGTACCAAGCTCAAGATTGAACAGCGTTTCACTTCGGTATTACACCCTCAAACTAACGGACAAGTTGAGTTAGCCAACATAACAATCAAGGATGGACTGTGAAAACGACTATACCAAATTGGAGCAAGTTGGGTAGAGGAGCTCCCCAGCGTATTATGGGCTTATCGAACTACTCATTCCACCTCCACTAAGGAAACACCGTTTCCCTTAGTATACGGTACGGAGGCGGTCATCCCATCCAAAATTGGTTCCAGCTCTACTCGAACAGATTATTATTCTGCTGAAACCAATAACCAGGAGTTGCGGTTGAATTTGGATGAACTGCAAGAAAAAATGTAGCGGGCTCATGTTCACATGGCTCAATACAAAAATCTAATTGCGCAATATTACAATTCTCGAGTACGGCCAAGATCATATCAAGTGGGGGATTTAGTATTGCGCAACAATGAAGCAAGCCATGCAGCACCGACTGGAACTCTTAATCCTAAGTGGGAAGGGCCTTATCGGATAGAGGAGGTGTACTCAAATGTGGCTTATAAATTACAAACCTTCGAAAGCAAAACTTTACCAAGAACTTGGCATTCTACTCATTTAAGGCTTCTACATCAATGATGAATTTCACCTCAGCAGGCCTGAGTGGTTTTCCCAAAGAAGTCTTTCACAGTATTCTTTTACTAGCAGTGCTAGAGAAATGTAAATCATCTGTTACCAGTGGTACTGAAGATTGAATAAAACAATGCTCGTGACAGAGTCAACTTGTGATTTATTCATCATTTAAATTGATTAAGTAACAGGTTTACTATATCTAAAAAATTATTATCATTGGCAAGTTAAAGCCTGGCAGAGCTGCAGTTCAGTTAATCGGCAAGGCATTTTTGGCAAAGCCAAGAGTAAGTAAAACTTCGCAGTGCAGAAGAAAAATACTTACATATAGCAAATGGAACTTCGCAGAGCAGAAGATCAATATTTGCAATCTATGGATATAGAGCAAATGAAACTTCGCAGTGCTGAAGATCAATATTTGCAAACTATGGAAATAGAGTACGTAAAACTTCACAGTGCAGAAGAAAAATACTTACATAGAGAAAATGGAACTTCACAGTGCTGAAGATCAATATTTGCAAACTATGGACATAGAGTAAGTAAAACTTCGTAGTGCAGAATAAAAATACTTACATATAGCAAATGGAACTTCGCAGAGCAGAAGATCAATATTTGCAATCTATGGATATAGAGCAAATGAAACTTCGCAGTGCTGAAGATCAATATTTGCAAATTATGGAAATAGAGTAAGTAAAACTTCGCAGTGCAGAAGAAAAATACTTACATATAGCAAATAGAACTTCGCAGAGTAGGAGATCAATATTTGCAATCTATGGATATAGAGCAAATGGAACTTCGCAGTGCTGAAGATCAATATTTGCAAACTATGGAAATAGAGTAAGTAAAACTTCGCAATGCAGAAGAAAAATACTTACATAGAGAAAATGGAACTTCGCAGTGCTGAAGATCAATATTTGCAAACTATGGACATAGAGTAAGTAAAACTTCACAGTGCAGAAGAAAAATACTTACATATAGCAAATGGAACTTCACAGAGCAGAATATCAATATTTGCAATCTATGGATATAGAGCAAATGGAACTTCGCAGTGCTGAAGATCAATATTTCAAACTATGGAAATAAAGTAAGTAAAACTTCGCAGTGCAGAAGAAAAATACTTACATAGAGAAAATGGAACTTCGCAGTGCTGAAGATCAATATTTGCAAACTATGGAAATAGAGCAAATGAAAATGGAACTTCGCAGTGCAGAAGATCAATATTTGCAAACTATGGAAATAGAGCAAATGAAAATGGAACTTCGCAGTGCAGAAGATCAATATTTGCAAACTATGGAAATAGAACAAGTAAAACTTCGCGGTGCTGAAGACAAATACTTGCAATAACTATGGATATAGAGCAAATGAAAATGGAACTTCGTAGTGCAGAAGATCAATATTTGCAAACTATGGAAATAGAGTAAGTAAAACTTCGCGGTGCTGAAGACAAATACTTGCAATAACTATGGATATAGAGCAAATGAAAATGGAACTTCGTAGTGCAGAAGATCAATATTTGCAAACTATGGAAATATAGCAAGTAAAACTTCGCGGTGCTGATGACAAATACTTGCAATAACTATGGATATAGAGCAAATGAAAATGGAACTTCGCAGTGCAGAAGATCAATACTTGCAAGCTATGGACATAGAGTAAGTAAAACTTCGCAGTACAGAAGAAAAATATTTACATAACTATGGATATAGAGCAAATGAAAGTTTCTCAAACCGAAGACAAATACTTACAAACTATGGAAATAGAGCAAGAAGATTTTCTCAAGCCGAGGACAAATATTTGCAAACTATTGAAATAGAGCAAATGAAACTTCGCATGGAGAAGACAAAGGCAGTTAAGGAAATTGAAACAAGCTGAAGAGCAGGAGTTGGAAAAAAGTGGATTTTCATTAAAACAATTCATCTATTACAACTACAAAAGATTACAAGAAAGGGAAAAAATCCTAGACTACTCCTCCTCCTCCTGGTCAGCTTCTCTGAGGTCAACTCCTTCCTTGAATTGCTCAAGGAGCTTGTCAAATACAGCTTCAGCCTCAGTGTTGTAGAGATCGGCAAGTTGAGGATGTTCCTTATCCAGGTCTGGATAGACTTCTTGACAGGCATAAATTGCACAAGTCTGTCCCATTGCCAAAACAGCATCTTGTATCTTCAGCAGATTCTCTTCAAAATACTGAGACTTCCTGAACTCAGCAACAGCAGACTTCTTGATCTCTTCATCTTGAGACTCAAACTGAGAAATGAGCTCATCTTTGCTCTTCTTTTCTGCTTCAAGTTGCTGAGCCAGTTCATCTTTGATCTTCTGATCTGCTTCAGATTGGCTCTTCAGTTGGGACAGTTCTTGCTCCACATCATGGAATCCCTTCTGGAAGAATTCCAACTCAGCCTGGGTCTTGGTAGATGCCAGCTCCAAGTTAGAGATAACTCCCTTCAGCTCGTCCACTTGTGAATTGGCTACTGCTAGCCGAGTGCCAGACTCCGTCTTGCCTTCTCTAAGTTAGGAATTTTTGAATTTCAAGGAGTCCAACTCTGATTTCGTTGAGTCCATTTCTGACCTCAGTCTTCAGCTCAGCATCTATTTCTTTCAGCCTAGAATCATCAGGTCTTGCCATCTCAGCCAACTCATCATTGGCCCTCTTCAGGTCAGCGTTGGCCACAGAGAGCTTCACCACCAAGCTGCGCATTTCTTCAGCTCTCCTCAACATGTCACATTCCTGGGCACGGTACTGCAATAACCAACATGGTCAAGTCATCATTTCAACAATCTAAGTAAAAGGATTGGAGGATTTGAAAGAAACTCACCATGGACATGTTTCTGAAGTATGTATCAAAAGCAGTCTCCCAGTCCTGGCATGCAAAAAGATCCCTATCCACGGGCAGCACTTGCAGGTCTACCAACTTTCTTGCCACCCCTGGATGAGCTGCAGTGTCGGCAATGCAGTACACTAGGTTTTTCCAGGCCCGGCGGTGCTGATGGGAGGGCTCCCCCTCAGATGGGGCCTTCCTAAGAGGGTGTCTTGGAGAGGCCTCCCCTGAAGTTAAAACGACACCTCCAGTAAGGGCATCTTTTGGGTCCCTGATGATTGATCCCCCTGGAGGAGAAGTTAGTGCCGCCGAGGCTAGAACAGGAGTTGGTGCAGTAGGAACCGAATCAGGAACTAGTGCAGCAGGAATTGTAACAGAAGTCGGAGCAACGGGAGCTGTGTCAAAACTGATTGACGCCGCCAGTGGGGTCACCTTGGCTTGAGGAGCCTTGATGATGACCTTAGGAGGAGGGACAGTCTTCTTGACACTTGTCCCAGCCTTTGCAACGGATTTGGGAGGCAAGGTTGAGGCCCCGGAAGCCTTCTTCTACAAAGGCTGAGCTGCAGCTTGAACAGGCTTCTTGGCTGCAGCAGATGTGCCAACTGAAGTCCGGGTTGCAACAAAATCTCAAGTTAAAAATGCAGGAATAAAACGAACAAAGCATGAACACTAAGGTTGATGGCCCTTACCTTGTTTGGGTGACGGGCAACAGGAGGAGCAGGCAGGGCCTGTGTCTCAGAAGGAGTCTTGGAGGACGGCTGAGCAGAAGAATGTTGTTCGTCCTCTCTCTTCCTCTTCTTAGGAACCAGTTTCTTCAGTTTTCCAAGATTTTCAGACACCATGGTTCCTGCAAAACGCAACAATAGATTAGTCAAAATGTATGCACAACATCAAGAAAAGTCAATATATGTCTAAAGCATATAAACATACCCAAGATCAAGGCTAAAGCAGATGAGCCGAGGGATTCAAACTGGTGTGACGGCCACATGTGATACAGATCGGCCGCCTTTACAACCGACTTGTCTACCATCTTCCAGTCCACGGCTTGGGGAAGCTGCAGTAACTTAGAGGCTTCATCGCAGGCCTTTTCGCTTGGCCTCTTGTTATCTGCAGGGCCGGATTTCCATAAGGTTCTCTCAGGTAACCCTATGGCCTTGACAAAGAAAAATCGGCCCTTCCAGTTCTTGACGGAAGAGGGGATGTTTATAGCGTGGTTAATAGCTTTATTAGGATGTCTCCTACTAAAGTAATACCAGCTTTCTTTGTGCTTACACACGAACATCCCCCCTAAAGACGTCTAAGTCAAACTCGGCCTCAGCTGCTCTCAGGTAGAGCAGATAGCTGGCAATGAATTTTAAACCATTGGGCATGATTTGTGGTAATCTAAGATGGTAAAAGTCAAGGATTTGAAGAAGAGGGCTAGGAACAGGAAGGTCAAACCCTGACCTGAAGTATTCTTCATAAACTGCCTCATACCCAACGGGTGGATCATAGGCAGATTGATGAGGAAGAGGCAAAATTGGAGAAAAGCTATCTCTATCTATATTAAACTCACTGCAAAAATGGGAAAGGTCAGCAATCTTCAAAGTGCAGGATGAACTCTGCACTATTGGAGAAGGTGAACCCCTATCAACAGAAGGTAAGGGCACTATGGCAGAAGAGGTAGTGGAAACCGTGGAAGGTTCACCAGCAGGACGTAACCTCCTTAAGGGGCGGTTGTCCTCACTGGAACTAGACATCTCTTGAAGGGATTGAACCTCTTAGTTCCCCTCCAGATCATCTGGGTAAGAATAGGATGATCTATTCTGAGAATTCGAAGAAGGAGGGGATGAAACAATGAAAGCCATGAGTAAGTTGAAGAAATGCTTACAGAAAATGGAAGGGTTGAGCTGAAAGGAAGAGCACCGGAGTAAAGATTGAGAAAAGCTTCGAGGGCGAAGAAGACGAGCAGAAATGTAGAATTAGCTGTGCGCAGAATAGAAGAAGAAGAAAAAAAAGGGTTAGGGCAACTGTCCCTATTTATAAGAAAAGAGAAACAAAAGGTCACAACCTTTCGTTTGAAATTCGAAGAAGCGACGGTTTGGGTATTTTCCCCCCTCGGGAGCTGTAACCGCCGAAAAAATAATGATGAGGAGTTGGAATTAACGCTTACATTAAAAGCGGGAGTTACGGCGCAGATAAAAGGATAACTGCTCAGTTAATGACGACACGTCACAGACTCATTAGAACAAGATTTATCTGCCTTCACAGTTCAGTTCAGCCACACCAAATCTGGGGGCAAATGATAAACCATAATTAATCGTCTGTTAGTCAACAATAGTCAACGGTACAACTCTAGTAGTTCAGCACCCAAGTATTGCTGTTCAGCCGTGATTACACTTCGGCTGAGCCCCATGGCATCCTTCCTGCTATCGAAGAATATGCCAAGGACTGCACCTCGGCACCGAACTCCAACATCGGCTTTAGCTCAAGTGCTACACCTCAGACCACTTCAGCTAGATTTAACATTGCACTTCAGCAAGACTTGACATTGCACTTCGGCAAGGCTTAGTTGGGCACTTCAGCAAAGGAATCAAGCACAACGTTACATCAAGGAACCATCAGGCAGAAGTGCAATTCGAATATAGTGACTACAGCTGGCTATTCAGCCTGTACACGCCAAGGTCATTCCAGCAGACCTATTAGTCCCATCAGCCGGTCTACCAGTCACATCAGCAGACCTACGATGTCCTAGGCTTTCTGCCCCAAGCAAACATCTCATCCGCCATCAGAGGCCAAGGGCGGGAAAAGGTTAATAAAAGCAAGCCAATACAGACCGGAAAAGGGGATCCGAATCCAAAATCTAATCCTCATACATCCTGGAGCTAATACACTGAACTTTCTCTTCGGCTAAGACCTGTGAGAACTTTCTAACTCCATACACTAAATTACATTCTCAGTGAGAAATGACACAAACTGACTTGAGCGTCGGAGGGTTTTTCCCGGGGTCATCCCCCTGGGACCTCTGATCTTTGCTTCCTTGTGCAAGACATTCAGGAAGATATTCCAGCAATCATCTCCAAACCAGTTAACTATTCTTCGAGTTAACTGACGACGTTTATTTGAGGTCGTCTAAGATCCTTGGTGAAGATCCGGCTTCATCATTTGGTATAGTTAACTGACGACGTTTATTTGAGGTCGTCTAAGACCCTTGGTGAAGATCCGGCTTCATCAGTTTTGAATTCTCGTTGTCACTAGTAAATACAATTATATTTACCTTTATAATTAATTCAAATCTCTTAAGGAACCAATTCATTTGACGACGCTTCTTTCAATTATTTATTTGAAACGAGATGTGACAGGTAGCAGAGGTTTATAGAAATAATTAATTCTTTTTATAGTTTTTTCTACTGAAGCGTTATATGCGTACAATAACAACAACATTACTTTATTGCTTTAGAGGCTCCCATCTATGATGGATATAGATGCGTCGGATTTATGCAACCATACCATGTGTTAGAAACACATAGAGATTGTTTTCCGATGATCCATAATGAAAATTGTGGCAGGCTATGTCGATCAACTGCTACTTTATAATATAAGAAGTGCGGTCAATTTAATGAGTCATTTTGCTTTATTTCATCATATAAAGCGTTATAGGTAAGATTTGAAAAAGTTGGTAAATACTTGTGTTGAATTAGAATTACGATAAAGGTAAGATATCTCGTAACACATTACGTGTATGTTCTTGTTTTACCTATCCTTTTATGGCTTCTAAGATTTTATACCATTACCCTCTTTTTGTTTATGCAATAAATCATTTGAGCAGATATGACAGAGTATATTATCTACTACTTATAAACAATAATGGTTGTATCTTATTAGTTTTCCACTTTTTTACTATTTCGAACAATAAATAAAGCCTATAATTTAATCGATTCATATTGTTTTGTCATTTATACAGATATATATAGAATCGGAGGTTTCACTGAAAACAAACTCTCTACTTTTGGATGGAGTTATTGTTTGCATGCCTCTCACCCTCTCAGACTCTATTAATAACATTTGCTTTTGTTGGTATACTACTGGATATAGTTGTTATTACAGCAAAAGACCAGGGAGAGGAGGGAGCGGAAGCACGAATGATTTGTTGATCTCTGAGAACTCGTATTTGACTAGTCTCATAACCTTGAGTGTCATAACTAAGTTAATGTCGGAAAAAATATATACTTCCAATTTATATATAGGGGTGTCATATTTGATTAAAAGCTTATCAGCACCCGTCCAAAAGTAGTAAGGCAAACTTTCGGATTCAGTAACATACTTGAGAACTTGGTTTTAGTTGTAGCCGTAGGAGTCATGACTTTTCTATGAGACTATGTATAAGAAAGAAGGGTGTTGGTAAAGGAAAAAAAGCGACGGATAGTGTACGGGTAGCATCTTGGAATGTAGGAACTTTAAGTGGTAAATTATTGGAGGCTGTAGATGTACTTAAGAGGCATAGGATAGATGTAGCATGCCTCCAAGAGACTAGGTGGAAGGAGAATAAAGGTAAAGAGTGTAATGGGTATAAGTTGTTGCATTCGGGGTCCGATGGGACCAAAAATATGGTAGGATTTCTAGTAAAGGTAGAATTGCACATGAACGTAATCGATGTGATAAGATATAATGATAGAATTATGGTACTAAAATTAATACTAAATAAGGAGGTAGTAACAATGATTTGCGCCTATGCGCCCTAAGTGGGACTAGAAGAATAGGAGAAGAAAGAGTTTTGGGTTTGCTTAGATGTAGTGTTGAAGTCAATACCTACAGAGGAACTAATTTGTATAGGAGGTGATTTTAATGGCCATATTGGAAAGGATACCGATGGTTTTCAATCAGCACATGGCGGGTTTGGCTATGTTGACAGAAACGAGCAGGGTAAGGATCTACTAGACCTTACGGCGGCCCACGACTTATGTATTATAAACTCGTTCCTTAGGAAAAAGGAAGCACATTTGATCACTTTTAGTAGCAGAGGACGTAACACACAGATCGACTATTTTCTGATGAGACGTGAAGATAGACGGTTGTGGAGGGACTGCAAGGTTATACCAAGAGAGGCAGCAGTGATACAACACCGTTTACTATTGGTAATCATAACATTGAACCAAAAGCTGAGTAAAAAGGTTGGAAAATTCTCACCTAGGATTCGATGGAGAAGTTTGAAGAACGAAAAAAATTAACATATTTAAAAACAATGTCATCTCCGCAGCATCAGATCGACTAGGTGAGGACACGAATTAGATGTGGGAGGCTATGGCGGCTATTATTACTCACGTGGCGAGAGAAACTCTTGGGGTAGCAACAGGAAAGACAACTATACATAAAGATTCATGGTGGTGGAACGAGGATGTGCAACAAAAAATAAAAGATAAACGAAGGAGTTTTAGAGAGCTGTTAAGTTACACAGACGGAGAGGAGAAAGTGAGAATGAGGGAGAACTATAAAATCGCTAAGTAGGAGGTGAAGAAGGTAGTGACGGAGGCAAAGACCATATCCTATAAAAGGATATACAAAATACTTAAAACAAAAGACAGAGAGCATGTTATGTTCAAGATAGCCAAAGCTAGAGACCGAAAGAGACAGGATCTAAGAGGCGGAAAGTTCATAAAGAGAGAATATGGACGTATTTTAGACAAAGAACAAGACATCAAGTGAAAACAGCAAACATATTTTCACAATCTTTTCAACAACGGGAGGGCCGACCACGACGAAAGAGACAACATCATTACCCAAAAACGACATAATAACTGTGAATGTAGGAGCATCACACAAGAAGAAGCGATGAGAGCACTTAAGAAGATGGGAAGAGCTAAGGCAGTTGGCCTAGATAACATATCAATTGAGGCATCGAAGTATTTGGGAGAGGAAGGAGTTCAATGGCTAACTACTCTATTCAACCTTATTTTCAAAACAGAAAAAATATCAGATGAGTGAAGAAGGAGTGTCGTGGTCCCCCTATATAAGAACAAAGGAGACACACAGTGTTATAGAAATTAGAGAGGGATCAAGTTGTTAAGCCATACTATGAAGTTATGAGAGAGAGTAATTGACAATACAATAGGGGAGAACTCAAGTTACGGTGAACCAATTTAGTTTCATTCTAGGACGATCAACTACAGAAGCAATACACATCCTAAGGGGATTGATGGAGAAGTATAAGGAGAAAAAGCGCGATCTACATATGGTCTTCATCGATCTTGAAATCGCATATGATAGTGTACAATGTAGACTGATTTGGGATAGTCTGGATGCAAGAGGGGTTCATATGAAATATATAGACATAATTAGAGATATGTATGCTAGGACAAAAACAACCGTCCATACGCCTGTGGGGAATACAGACTTCTTCCTGGTTGAGGTAGACCTCCATCAAGGATTAGCTTTGAGTCCATTTCTTTTTGTAGTTGTCCTCAACAAGTCGTCAAAGACGATCCAGGAGGTAGTTTCATGGTGTATGCTTTTTTCTGACGATATTGTATTAGTCGCGGAGAGTAGACATGCCCTGAGTATGAGACTAGAGCAGTGGAGAGGTGCTTTAGAGAGCAAAGACCTATGGATTAGTCGTTTTAAGACTGAGTATCTGCATTGCAACTTCAGTGGCGTAGCCGAAGGTGAGAATAGTCAGCTTACCATCGAAGATCAAGTGGTACCACAGGTGAGTAATTTCAAGTGCCTAGGATCAGTGGTACAACAGGATGAGGATATACACAGTGATGTAACACATCGAGTTCAGGCATACTGGTGTAGGTGGATGGCGGCATCAGGGGTGTTATGTGACTTTATGTGACTTCCAATTAAATGAAAGGGCAAATTTTATCGGGTGGCAGTGCGGCCGACAATGTTCTATGGAACAGAATGCTGGGCTATCAAGAGGACACAGTTGCAGAAAATGGAAGTGGCAGAGATGAAGATGTTGCGGTGGATGTGCGGGCGTACAAGGTTAGACCGGATCGAAAATGAGGTATTTAGGGAAAGGTTAGGGGTGACTAGCATAGCAGATAAGATAAGGGAGGAAGGCTGAGATGGTTTGGGCATGTCAAGAGGAGGCAGACAACGGCTTTTGTTAGAGCAGTTGAAAGCCTTATTGTAGAGGGGGAGAAGAGTAAAGACAGGCACAAACTTACTTGGAATGAGCGGATTATGCATGACTTACTAGATTTGAACTTCTCTGAGTACATGATCCAGATAGGAGTACATGGAGACAGATGATTAAGGTTAACGAGGTTTAGGCAGGATATAGGAGCATCTTAGGTTATATTTAGGGGCTTAGATAGTCTCTACACTTTATGTAACTTTGCACTTTTTTGTGTTTGTCTTTGCTTTTCATTATTAGTCTTTCATTATTTGTCTATGTAGGTACATATAGAACCGGGGGTCTCGCTGAAAGCAAATTCTCTATCCTTTGGGATGGAGGTATTGTTTGCCTGCCTGTAACCCTCCCCAGACCCTAGCGATAGTTTTTGTTGTTGTTGGGATATATTGGGTATGTGTTGTAGTATTAACTCACACGCATGGTGAATTCTTTTTTCTTTTTTTCATTATGAAGAAAAGGTATAAGCGGCTGCGCTAGAAGGCACTACCAATGCTTTCGTCGAACCTCGGCATGTTGAATTAGCTCTTTCTTCTTCCTTTTTTTTTTTTTTTTTTGGTTTTTGTTTTTGTGTGTGTGTAACTTCATCACGTTGAATTTCTCTTTCTAAAATGATTATGGCTTTCCTAAGGCTGGAAAAAACACAGTAATGGAGTTGTATCTGTGAGCTTAATTCACTTCAAATGCTACCACCAACTGAGAAAATTGATATTTGGCTTAAAAAAGAGTTCAATTTCCGCTGTCACCACATAAATTACATTTTTGTCAAGCGGACAAACCTAGATACAAGAATAAGGAAAAAATATTAATGTCTCAAGAGATTGATCACATCACTAGGAGACTAATCTTTGATGATTTTGTCTTTCCTCAACTACACCACAAGATTTGAGCACTCCAAAAAAGTTGCAACCATGCATAACCAAGACAAGTATGCACAAGACTTTAGTTCCGTTGGTCGCGCTTGGGAGTAAATGGCCCAAAGAACTCATCAACCATACCTAGAGTTGGCATGATATCAACACCTTTTGGGAAACTAGTCAAGCAAGACATGTCCCATACCTTGGTATCACATGTTTCATACAGAAATCCAGAGCCTGAACTATCATTTGTGTGCTCACCGCCAAGCCATGGTGTAAAATAGTCCACTTGTGTGCTTTCATGTGCATCTGCCCTATACCAACTGAACCACCAGAGTCCATGGGGTATTGCTGGGATTCAGATGACAAATTGAACTCTTCTTGAACATCACGACTAGGGATAGTGTTGTTTGAATCATTCCCGTTGTGAAACCCTATATCCGAACCGCAACCATGCAAATAGTTCGACACTGGTCCCTGGAAATCTATTTCATTTTTGTCATCAACATCATCAATCTCGGCATCATTGTCCTCAGGCAGGGAATCATGTTCAGATCCACCTTGATATTCTTGGTCAACCATTGGCTCGATGTCAGAATCTTCATCTTCTTCAACCATGTGGAAACCTCTATAGTTTCCATGCCACTCATCGTCATCACTGTCAATCTCCAATAAGGCAGACCTGTTCTGAATTGCCCTTCTTCGGAGAATAAAAACATTGAAGTAGTAGCTTACGATCTCCATGTTTATTCGAGAAGGAAACACCACAGAGAGATCCTTCCAAAAGTTCTTACAAACAGATGCAGAATTGGAGTAAATGACCTCGTGAAAGACTCGCTCTTCTTCTTCTGTCCATCTATCTGCTATCTGCTCTCCCATATCACAGAGTCCCAATTCCTCGTATTTTTCTTCGCCAACAGTTTCCTTTAGCTTCTCTCTTGCTTCTCTAACATGAAGTAGATCACATCGAATGGAACCTTCATCAAAACAGCCACAACATTTTCTTCCTTCTGCAATCCCCGCTCCACTGTTAGATGCTCTGACCGAATCAGGGAAAGATATAATACAAGATCCCATGAGATGGGAATCATTATTCAACAATTTAGGACTTGCTGGATCTTTCAAAGGAGCTTTTGGTGTACATGGGGGGATATCAGCTTGATGGTCAGGTCCAATAGGAACCTGTCTCCTAGGAGAAGAATTCAACATAGACGAACATGCATCTTCCACCTGCAGCACGGGTCTTCTACGAACATTGAATCCGAAGTACCCAGGAAAGAAAGATGAAAATGCATCTGCAGATCTAATATTGTCCTCGCTACTGCTGCTTCTGGCCCGTGATATAAGTTCACTGGTTCCCAACTCTTCGTCAGTCAAACTCGAAGCACCATATCTATCATTCTTCTGAAGCTCCTCATACCAATGAGGCTTATTGAAGTAAACATTTGCTTCACCTATTCCAACATAGTGCAGGTAAAAATTTTTTAGCACAGTAAACTGGCAACAGCAACTCTGGTAGTAGAATTTCAAGTTATTACCCTGACATATACCTTTCCTATTGAAAACTCAAATACCTAATCAACACAAGTAACATATTGGACCGTTTGCGTGGAAAAGTACTATTAGAAGAGAAAACAAGACAAACCCTGCAGTGAAAAAAAAAGTTTATATTTACCAATACATAATTTACTGTTATAGACTCATGAACCCAGTGCCTTACCAAGAGTATCATTTGCTTGCGAGGTTTGTTGGGAAGAATCCTCGGCCAAGAAAGTAAACCTACTGCAAGAGACAAGTTGTTTCCTTTCCTTCAGAGAGGACACTTGATACTCCTCTTCAAGAGGCTGTGCATATGAAAAATTGCCATGAACACGTTTTTTTTTGCTCAAAACAGCAACTTCTGGACCCTTGAAACTCCTGGTCATAGTGCGAGGCAAAGAAAGCCAGCTCATTGCCCAATCGTTGTTTTGATGGTGTAAGCGAAGGCCCCTGAGACTTTTCGTGGTCCAAAATCTCAACAAAAGAAGTCAATCCATTGCCAAAGCAAAACCATCCAAGTGGTTTTGCCTGCACAGGCGAAGCTGTGGACTCTTGGAAATCTTCCTTACAGAAGTGCTTGGTAAACAAAGTCAGATTATTGTCAGAGGCAGGCCGTTTAAATTGCTCTGGAATAGATTTTATGGACCAGTGAAAGTCCTTGTCAGCAGATTCGGGAAAGATAGTTGCCTTACTTCGAGGAACAAAATCTTTGGGTTGATTCAAAGTGCGCCCTTCAAGCTCCTCAAAAGACCGTTTGATTCCCATTCACTGCCAAATGACAAGAAAACTGAGGATTACTTGGCATAATAGCCAGAAGTTTCTTTTTTCATAACTAATTCTAAAGTAAAAGTTCCAGAGAGTAAACTTGGCAACAGTAGAAGGCGATGACAGACCCTAGCGATAGCTTTTGCTGTTGTTGGGATATACTGGGTACGTGTTGTTGTTGTAGAAGGCGATGCCACCTCTCTCCAATTAGCCCACCCAATATCTCAAGGATTAAGCATTAACAAGAAGGAAATGTCGAGATCATCACCAAGACAGTAGCAAAAAAAACAAACAGTCAGAACTATTATGGTCGAATGAATACATAACAACAACAGCAACAACATTACTCCATTGCCTTAGAGTCTCCCGCCTATGATGGGGTATGGGGGGTCGGGTGCACGCAACCATATTCATGTGACACGGAGGTTGTTTTCCGATGACTCATAATAAAAATCGTGTCAAGCTGTGTGATCAACTGCTACTTCACAATATAAGAACCGCAGCCAAATGACCCAGAATGGAGTATAATCTGACACATAAATGTCCGAACAGCAACTTGACATCAATCTCATTAGCATCCGTTCCACCAGCCCTGTTTTCTCCATACCACTTAACAGTACAAATATCAACTAACTGGACAATTAGCTTCCATCACATTTTCTAACATGGAAATGGGAAAATGCTACAGCTTCCTTTACATCAAACTTGGGTCCAAAAAACATACAACTGATAGATCTGCCACATAATTCGAGATAATATAAAAGAAACAGGTAAGTGAGCAAAAAAAGCTCCCATAACCAACAACATGCTAGCATGGGAGTAATTCCACAAGAGTATCAACCACACAAAAGACCAACATAAAAATGAGATTAAGTTCACAAATAGCACAAGCAATAATAAAAAGGAACAATTCCCAATCCAAGCTACAAGAAACTAATAGTATCAATCATGAAATTTTCAAAGCCCTAATTTGACCATTAACCCTAACCCTAGGTTGGCAATTTACCAAAGAATTGACTAAATCAATACCGAGAAGTACATTAAAGTGCAATTCACGTCAAAATTAACCTATGAGCCCAATCAATTTTGAATCTCCGAGACAGCTAGGGATTATAGATCGAATCCCAAAACACTAATTTCGAATTGACAAAACGAAAAAGAAATTCAGGGGATTCTCACAAAGGTGAATGAAATTGGTGACGAATTGATGACGAAATAGCCAAAAATCAATTAATTTGATATCCCGTTGACGGAGATCGGAAAACTGAACGCGTGAATTAGGGTTTTCCAAGAATTAAAGAGTGAAAGCGAAAAGTGGGTCAATCGATAGTAAATGAAACGAACAAGCTGGATAAAGGAACAATTAGACGATTCAAAAATCAATTGAAACAGAACTGAAGATCCAAATCAGAGAGGATAGATGAACTCATCAACGTAATCCGGAAGGGCTGGGAAACGGTAGGCACGCGCCTTTGGAGAAGATGGATGCTCCGACTACATAAACCGGGTCGAAAACAACTCGCACGTGCCAAACCACGTACTCTTTTTTTTCTTTTCTTTTTTTCCCGGTGCAACAATATAATATAATGCCACTATTAAAACTAGCCAAAAGTTCTCAAAAGAAAAAAAATAGTTGTTCTAGTATTATTGTTTTAATGAATTTAAATGATTTGGATGTATGAAAAAAAGAAAAAAAATTGATTTAAACTTAAAAATTGACATAGGCTGAAAAAGTATGAAATACAGCTCTAAACAGAGATCAACGTATATGTCGATCTATATGTAGATCGATCTACGTATACATCAATATCTAAAAAGAAAAACATCGATCGGTCTATGTATGTCTTGTCCAAAACTAAAAGCACACTGACTGTATATCGATATCTAACATCGATCGATCAATATTATTTGCTACAAAATAAGAACAGTGACGTCGATCTATATGTTGGATACATCGATCGGTCTACATGTACATCGATCTCTAAAATGAGTACATTAGTCAGTTGGCATGGACATCGATCTATAAATTGATAAACATGAATCGATCAATGTCATTATTTTTACAAATTTTTATAGTCATTGCAAAAAGCTATTGCAAATTTAAAATGTTTTCTCTTTCCAAATTGTCTCAAATTGATTATGCAATTAGTACCAATGTCTATAAAGTTATTTTGAGTGTTGTACACCTATTTAAGCTCTTCTAGATGGCTGCGATTCAAGAAAATAAAGAATAGAGTGGTCGAAGGCAAGTTGTTTTTCTCCAAAAGCAATAAATGTAGTATGAGACATTGAAAAAGACTGCAAAACAAGAATGATCCCCTCTATATATTGAAGAAGCACAGAAGAAAAAAAAATTACACACTTTCAACCTCTTCAAGTTCCATCCTCTCTTCATCTCAAAAACTCTCATGAGAAGAAGTGCTGAAAGCTCATTAAGCTCTTTTCATTTTTTTCATTATTACATTGTGAGAATATTGAAGTCTAACAGAAAAGAAACTAAACATATTTGATCTAATACTTGTGATTTAGACTTGTTTTCAAATTGTCACTCCACTTCTTCTCTCAAAACACATTTGGTGAAAGCTTTTAGCTAAAACGTTATTGAAGTTGTGGAGAAGCAATTAGAAAAGCTATAAGGCTCTTGTTTATAGTTGTTGTAGGAGTTGTTGTTGCAATAGTTTCTGCATGAGTTGTTGTTGCAATAGTTTCTGCATGAGTTGTTGCTACATAAGTTGTTGTAGTAGTTGATGTTGCACAATTTGTTGTTGCAATAGTTGTTGTAATAGTTCTTATTGCAGTTATTGCTCTTTATTTAATGTAATAAGAAAGTTGTTGAAAATCCACTTTGAAAACAAAGTGGTAGTGTAGTAGATTCAAAAAGGTTGAACCACAATAAATTGTTGTCTCCATTCATTATTTTTCATATTTCTCTTTCTTATTTTGATAGGTACTGTTAGTTTGTGTGAGCTAAATCGATAAAAACTCAAAAATTGTCCAACATTTTATTCACCCATCCATCTTCTAAAGTGTTCTTTACGGACCAACAATTGGTATCAGAGCTTAGCCTTGAGTGCTTGATAAATAAATTATTGCAAGTAGCAAGGTCTAAAGATCCACTAGCAATGGATTCAAAATATGCACATAACATATATGATATATCTTTTTTCTATACTACCTCTATTTGATGCATCTAGCTATTCCTTATGGAAATAAAAGATGAGTGCATATTCGTGTGGATGTGCTTATGATAAATGGAGACTGATTATGGAAGAAATACCTTCACCAACTAAGTTGCATGAAAATAGCCAACTCACTATCGAGGGTCAAGTGCTCCCAAAGGTAAGTAAGTTCAAGTACCTAGGATCATTTGTATAGCAAGATGAGGACATAGAGAGTGACGTAGCACACCGAGTTTAGGCAAGTTGGTGTAGGTGGAGGGCGGCCTCAGGGGTGCTATGTGACAATAATTTTCGAACTAAATTAAAGGAAAAATTTTATAGGGTGGTAGTGCGGTCGGCAATGTTATATGGACCAGACTGCTGGGCTATCAAGAGGACACAGTTGTAGAAGATGGAAGTGGCAGAGATGAGGATGTTGAGGTGGATGTGTGGGCATACAAGACTAGACAGGATAAGAAATGAGGTATACAAAGAAAGGTTATGGGTGGCTTGTATAGCAGATAATATAAGAGAGGGAACACTGAGATGGCTTGGGCATGTTAAGAGGAGACAGACAACGGTGTCTGTCAGAGCAATCGAAAGCCTCACTGTAGTAGGAAAGAGGAGTAAAGGCAGGTTCAAACATACATGGGATGAGCAGATTAGGCATGACTTACTAGAGTTGCACCTCTCTGACGACATGGTTCAGAATAGGAGTTCATGGAGGCAGAGAATTAAGGTTAAGGAGGGTAGATAGGATATAGAGACACCTTAGAGCATACTTAGAGGATTAGATAATCTCTACACTCTAGGTTGACTTGCACTTTTTTGTTTTGGTTTGTCTTTCAACTATATGTGCATATGCACTGTTGACTATTTTAATATCGGAAGCTTTTGATTTATATTTAATATAATACATTCACTAGTACATATTCCTATCATTGTACTATTTATGCAGGTACATATAGAGCCGGGGGTCCCATTGGAAGCAAACTCTCTATCCCTTGGGATGGAGGTATAGTTTGTCTGTCTCTTACCCTCCCCAGACCCTAGCGATATCTTTTGCTGTCGTTGTGATATAGTGGGTATGATTGTTGTTGTTGTTGTAACTAGGTTGCACGAAAATAGAAGAATAGTAATGAAAGAGTTGGATTACTACAATAATGAGGATAAAAATAATTTTGAGCTAAAAGAGAAAGCTTTTGAAATCCTTCACCTCTCCCTCTTATGCAAGGAGCTAATAAAGGTTTAAGGCATCTTCTACCCACATGAGACATGAAAGAAGCATGAGGAGTTAGCAAGTGTTGGTCATCAATCCAATATAAATAAAGATGATGATGATGATAGACAAGTAATGTGCCTCATAGCTATTAAAGATGATAAAGAATTATCTCTTTCAACTTCCTTATTTGATAAATATAAGATGAACATATTGTTTTTACATGATAAAATTTGAAAATCTTGCTCTAAAGTACAAGCATGCTAAAAAGGAACTTAGATGGTGTAAATTAAAAGGAAAAATGAACATTCGCATGACTCTTTTGCTTTGCTTTATCTAGAGAATGATGTCACTTTATAGATGGTTAAATCCTTAGCTCTAGAAAACATATGGATTAAGAATAAATGTGTTAAGCTATAAGAACTCCATAAGAATACATGTGAGAAGGTTATTCATGAAAAGAACTCTTGAAAAGCAAAAAGTAGTTAACAAAAAAAACCAACTTATGGTTTGAAGCTCCTACTAATTCCACCAAGACGAAATGCCGAAGATAAAAGAGTCATTTTTATGCAATTCATCTAAGTCTAAGGTTACACTTCCAAAGAAAGTTCTTAGAAAGGTCAATAAGTCATCTAAGCCTATAAAAGTAACTAAACATTCAGAGCCTTAAAACATACAATCACCTCACTTACCTGCTTATTTCTTTTGTAACAAAAAAAA
>AP025067.1:20260100-20299125 GCA_036186865.1 Eustoma russellianum
ATGATGATAGACAAGTAATGTGCCTCATAGCTATTAAAGATGATAAAGAATTATCTCTTTCAACTTCCTTATTTGATAAATATAAGATGAACATATTGTTTTTACATGATAAAATTTGAAAATCTTGCTCTAAAGTACAAGCATGCTAAAAAGGAACTTAGATGGTGTAAATTAAAAGGAAAAATGAACATTCGCATGACTCTTTTGCTTTGCTTTATCTAGAGAATGATGTCACTTTATAGATGGTTAAATCCTTAGCTCTAGAAAACATATGGATTAAGAATAAATGTGTTAAGCTATAAGAACTCCATAAGAATACATGTGAGAAGGTTATTCATGAAAAGAACTCTTGAAAAGCAAAAAGTAGTTAACAAAAAAAACCAACTTATGGTTTGAAGCTCCTACTAATTCCACCAAGACGAAATGCCGAAGATAAAAGAGTCATTTTTATGCAATTCATCTAAGTCTAAGGTTACACTTCCAAAGAAAGTTCTTAGAAAGGTCAATAAGTCATCTAAGCCTATAAAAGTAACTAAACATTCAGAGCCTTAAAACATACAATCACCTCACTTACCTGCTTATTTCTTTTGTAACAAAAAAAAGTCACGTGAAAAGTGTTTGTAGGGCTAAGAAAAAACGCTAAGTTTTACCGCAGACATAAAAGCATGAACCAAAATGGACCCAACAATAAATGAGTACCTATTGATGGAGATTTGTTTAATACAGAAGCTTGGAATCTATGGAGAAGATAAAGAAACCAAATAGCTCATGAAAATAAAATGTACAATCTATATGGTAGGCAACAAGCATTTTCTTACCAAGTTTAAGAACAAAGATAGTGCAAGAGTCTATTTTGATAATGGGGGAGGCTAGACTCTTGGAGTTGGAAGAGTCGGTAAATCTTCTAATTTTTCTTTAAGTCCTATAATATTTATAGAAGTGACATAAGCTAATTTAATAAACGTTACCCATTAGTGCAATGATAATATCTAAACACTTTTGAAAATGATAAAGTATTTATAAGAAGAATGATAGTGGTTTGGTGTCTTTGAGATTTTAAAAAGAAAATAATCTTAACTTACAGGTTTTATTGTAAAAACTCTTATGACGAGTTCGTGGGTTTACCTATCACCTGATAGATGACTTGAATATGTTGGTTACAAAGTTCTAAAAACTGTCGACAGTACCAACTTATCAAAGTATTTATATATTATGAGGGTATATGTAATACTTATAAATTGTCTAAAACCTTGATAAGAAAGATGTAAGTCCTCCATTAGAATTATATTACCAAGACATCAGTAGGAGAATCTCATATTTGTGGCAACATATGGTCTGTCTTGATTGAGTTATGTAGTTTGCTTGAATCTTTGAAATTCGTTGATCATATTGATATGTTTTCTTTTACGGATTCTGAAAGATTTAAAATGAGAATGTTAAATTAATCTTTTAGGAGAAATATAATTTAGAAGTTTTTCTTAAAAAAGTATCAAGATATTTATAAAATGAGATGATGTTTTCGCCATTTCTTGGTATCTAAATTTTTAAGAAAAAACTGGATAGAGAAAAATAAAAGTATAACACTTATAGGGATAAGTTCTTCTTGAGCTTTCTTTGTCCAAACACTTTTTTTTTGAAACTATCAGTTTTATTTACGAAAATCCTCATTTAAGGTGGAGGTAACACCCTTACATCATGTCCACATCCTGTATGCTCTTCTCCTATTCTCCCTACGTCATTACTATATGCCAATTTATATTTACAAGCTCTCTCATGTTCCCCTATCATGTCCTATTGAAGATTCTCATGGATATGCCCATGTATACACACAGCTGCCAATTTGTCCGGGATTTTTTCACGCTGCTCCATTCACTCGCATACGCCCGCATAACTGTTTTTATTGACATGATCAGTTCTTCAGGTTTCCTTTGTACCGCCTCAAAACAGCGCAAATTTCGTTCTCTCCACACCGTATATATCATTACTGATAACCCAAGGAGGAATATCTCCTTCTGGAATGTACTTCTCCATGGCCTCGGTTGCTTTCTCATCCAATGCTTTCGCCTCTCCCATTGTTCTGGTGCTGCTCTCAATCCACAGAATATCATAACACTTCTCCATACTTTTCGCGCATATGTACATGTGAAGAATAAGTGTTCGTTTGTTTCCATCAGATCTCTGCACAACAAACATACGTTCTCCTGCATTATGCCCCACTGCACCAGTCTGTCAAGGGTAGGCAATCTGCCCCAATATGCTAACCATGATATGAAGGCATACCTTGGAATGTGCCTCTTCCACCATACATGCTGCTTCCATTCCACATCCTGGCAGCTGTCCCCCATGGACTCCACTGCGCTTCTCAAGTTAAATACTTCCCCTTTTCCAGGCTCCCAACACAACCTATCCTCTTTTGTGGTTAGGACAACTGGTGAATCAACCTTTTGTATGAACTCTCTGCACTGTGCATCCAGTCGTTGTGTCTCCTTCTCCCATTTCCATTTACCTTCGATAATTAAGTCAGCAATCCTTGCATCTTTCTCAATACGTAATCTCTTCTGTAGTTGCTGGCTCCCTTCTATATTATGCAGGACCCCTAAATGATGCCACCTGGAATGGAAAAAACAAGTATTTCTTCCATTCCCTATTCACTAGTTGTACGCTCCTGCAACAGTTTGTGGTGCTCCATCAGCTTTTTCACTAACCATGAGTCAGTTGTCTCCGTTGTGTATGCCCATATCGTGATGCCCCTCAAAATTACTTGGTGTACCCACTTTATCCACAATGACTCTTTAAGCATATTTATATTCCATAAGTTTTTCATCAAATATGCACTGTTTAGATGAAACAAATTTGGGATATCCAGTCCTCCTCTTTCACTGCTTGTACATATCTGGTTCCATCCAATTTTCACCCCTCAAGATTGAATGCTCAGGGCAACTGATTTTATTAGTTGCAATCGTCCTCCGTAGGTGAGCCTTATGTTTCCCCATGCATTAATTCTGCTCAGAATTTTGTCCAACAAAGGCTTGCAGTCTGTAGCTTTCAGCCGCGAAGTGGTCAGTGGCACTCCTAAGTATCGCACAGGTAGGTTGTCTTGTGGCACTCCTATTTCACTGATCAAGCCCAAAATGTCCTCCTGCTTACATCCCGCTAAGTAGCTAGAGCTTTTTTCGTTGTTTGGACATAGGCCTGACATACTCCCAAAGCTCTGTAGACACTCTCGAATTTCCTTCAACGTGCTGCTTTCAGCTCTTGCCAGGATGAATAGATCATCCGCAAATACAAATGATGACACTTTTAGTTTCTCACATTGGGGATGGTACTTCATCTTACCCTATTCAAAGCCATTTTCCAGCATTTTTCTAAAGACTTCCATCACAATAAGAAAAAGATAAGGAGATATTGGATCCCCCTGTCTTAGCCCACGCTGAGATGCAAAAAAAATTAGTCAGCTCACCATTTATGTTTACAGAAAACGTTGCCGTTGTGATGCACTGCTAAATCCATTCAACAAATTTGTCTGGGAAATTCATCACTTTCAGGACTCTTATTAGGAAACTCCATCTAACAGTATCATACGCCTTCATAATGTCTATTTTTATTACGCATCATGGCTGACCTCCATCTGCCTTGTACCCCTTCACTATATCATGCATCAGCCATATATTCTCCTGTATCAGTCTATCCTCCATGAAAGCACCCTGATTGCTACTTATTATGTTTTGTAGCACTGGTCTTAACCTAGTAGTAAGAAGCTTCGTGATAGCTTTGTAGATTACATTGCAACATGCTATTGGTCGAAAATCCTTTACCCTCATAGCATCTGGCTTCTTTGGAATGAGGGTAATAGCCGTGGCATTGATACCTCTTGGCATTTGGTACGTTTGAAAAAACCATTTTACACCCTATATGACTTCCTCCCCCATTATCTCCTAATTTTGCTTAAAAATTATGTGGTAAATCCATCTGGTCCATGTGCCCTATCATCTTTCATTGAGAACACTGCCTTCCTGATCTCCTCTCTAGTTATCTCTGCCTCAAGACCCTCCTTTTGACTGTCTGTGATCCTCCCCAGTTTTAACCCCTCTAAAATTGTTGGGCCGTAGTCCCCCTTCTCTGTAAATAGATGCTCATAAAATTTGAGAATTTCTACTTTTACGTCTTGGATTTCCTCCACCCAAGCCCCATCATCAGTTTGCAACCGTAGTATGTAGTCACGGACTTGGTGTTCTTTAAGCTTCCTATGAAAGAATCTGGTGTTGTGATCCCCCTCTCTGAGCCATCTTATCCGCGCTTTCTCTTTGTAGTGTGTCTCCTCCGCAGCCAGCAGCTTTGCATACTGCTCCAATTCATTTTTCTCTATCTGCTGCAGCATAGTGCCCCATGGTTTTTGCATAAGTTCCTTTTGCGTGGTTGTTAAAGCTTGCCTCGCTACTTCAACTCTCTGTGAAATGCTACTTAGTTGCTCATTTCTCATTTTTATCAACGGGGCCTTCAACTTCTTCAGTTTCACCTTGAGCCTCTTTAGTGGTTTGGGGCTCCTTCCACTTCTTCCTACCATATGCCATTTACTACATCCTTAAAGCCTCTACATTGCATCATATTTTTGCTAAATCAGAACGGTTTGGGCCCCCCTCTCCTATCTGCTAGAAATAGCACCGCTGCTGTGTGGCCCGATGTCAGGTTACTTAAGAAATCTAGTTGAAAGTATTTAAACTTGTTCTTCCACTCCTCTGTTACCAATACTCTGTCAATCCTGGAGTATATTCTATCCTCACCTTCGCGTCTGTTATTCCATGTATATGTCATTCCCCGGCCTGGTACATCTAGCAGGTCTGTTGCCTCTAGGCATTCTTGGAACTCTATCACTGCTTGATTATCAACTAGCATTCCTCCCAGTCTCTCCTCATTGTTTAGGACAACATTGAAGTCTCCCATTAATGTCCACGGCTTCCTTGTGAACCTTTGGCTTAACTGCTTTATATGCTCCCATAGATGAATCCTTTCTTCCCTTCTGTTTTCACCATATACCACTGACAGGA
Source organism: Eustoma russellianum (assembly GCA_036186865.1). Classification (NCBI taxonomy): domain Eukaryota; kingdom Viridiplantae; phylum Streptophyta; class Magnoliopsida; order Gentianales; family Gentianaceae; genus Eustoma; species Eustoma russellianum. The sequence goes on from AP025067.1 coordinate 20,265,146, forward strand.
TAAAGGTTTGTTGAGTCTTCCTGATTGTCATCTCTAAGGTTAGACATTGACTATGGTTTGCCAATATCGTCCCTTGCACTATCCCTAGATTCCATCCACACCAAATCCGTGGTATTACCCCTTTCTCTATATTATGTTCGTATTGCCATCCTGTAAACACATTTTTTGCTACTTTTTCCATTTTATTAAACTGTACCTTAGTTTCTACTAACCCCATAATGTCTATGTTATTTCGAATGAGGAACTGTCGCACCTCATATTGCTTCACAGGGTCATTTAGACCCCTAACATTCCAATTTGAGATTTTCGTATGAAGAATTGTCTTTTCTTTCTCCCCTTCTTCTTCTTCTGCACTCTCCCTTTTTTATTGCTTTTCCCCACTAATTTCTGCATTTCTTCTTCCCCTTGTTGGGTAATTTTTTTTTTCATTTTCTTCCTGGGATTCGGACTCAAAGCTGTCTACATCTGTCTTCTCTATTTGCTCATTGTTTTCAACCTCATCTATCATGTTTCCATTTTTATTCTCCTCCATTTTTTCGATCATGTTCTCTCCCTTGGGACATTCAGGCGCCGCTGGCAAGCTGAGAGCTTCCATGTGCATCCCTCCAATCACCACCTGCCACTTTCCTCCAACAGGCATGAGAACAGGAGCCCAATGTGGGGTCTCCAATCCCTCCAGCTCTCTGGTTCCTTCCTTTCTAGTTCCATCTTGTCTTGCACTTCCACCTGCCTTCTCTCCTTCCTCCTCCCTCTTACTATCTTTGTATCTACCAGGGACAATGCTGTTATTCTCTCCTAATAGGAAATTTCGCACTGTAGCCTTGTATTCTACCTTTCTCTCTTTGCCCTTTTCTCGAACACGTTTAGGACAAGTTGCATCACTATGCCCAAATACTTTGCACTCACTGCATTGGCCTGGAATCCATTCTATTTAGATAGCCTGCTCCACCACTTCATCTCTCTCATTCATAATTCAATTGTATCTGTTATTCTTTTCCCAGCAGTCACTTCTACACAGACTCTCGCAAAGGCAATCCTCTCTTGTTCTATTGTCCTTTGATCTGCATACAGGGGGTTCCCTATTGCACTTACTATCTTTTCTAAGGCATCTGGCTCATAGTACTGCACCCCTAACCCCGGCAGCCGCACCCAAATTGGCACAGATCTAGCCTCCTCCTTTCGCAAATTTCGCCCCTCTTCCCAAGGCTTCAATAGAAACATTTTATTTCCAAAGTTTATGGGTGAGACTTCTAGTGCTTCCTTCAAGGTCTCCTCACTCTGGAATCTGAGCATAAACATACCTCCATGCAGCCGTTGCATCTCTATCAATCCTTTCGATCCCCACCTTGCGTCCGTAAAACTCTTCATCGCTTGATATGGCGGGTCCATTCCCAACACGTATCTAATTGCAGAGAATTTCCACTTTTCCACCGCTTTCTCAACATCCGTAGATTGTATTTTAGGCATAGGTTTTCCTTCAAACTCCATCATCGGTTTGAATCTCAGGCCTCGAGTTTTCACATTTGTATTCTTCACCGAATCAGCCAGCCTTCTTGCCCAGCTTGTCTCGCATGCTGGTGTCTCCATTTTACCATCATTTGTACCTCCTCGTCTTCTTTCCGTCGTCAATTTCACGGTGGTCCACGGTTCCACCGCTGTGTTTTTCCTCTCCGATGTGATTTTTTCTGGAGTATTTTGTGTAGAGAGAGAAATTGAAGAGAGAGAATCCATCCAGCTTCCAGCACTTTGTCCAAACACTTTTAAGTAGAAATGTTAAATGTTGGTAGATTATTAATGTGACATACTCAACAAATAATGTGATTTCCTACGAGATTTAAAATAATAGAATTCATACTCTAAAATATCTCAGAACGTTTAGTTACAACTAAAACCAAAGGTATCTTATAAATACTTGATATTTAATGGATGATGAATATGCTAATAAGATCATGTAGGTGAATAAGTTATTTAGGAATGACTTTCATATATACTTGAGGATTCAAATATTTAAATGATTAAGGTTATTTGAAAATTTATAATGATCAAAAGCAAAGAGAAAATATCTAAGTTGTATGAGTCCGTGCAAGTTTAGAAAATTCGAAAGACCTGAAATTTGGTGGATCACCCAAGCTTTAGCTTAGAATATAGATGGAAAAGAAAACCAAATAAGGAAGAAACCTTTGTTTTACCTTATAAGATTAGAAGTTCTAAGAATCGTTCTAGGCTATATTTAGTACAGGAATTTCTAATTGTGTAAATTATATGTCAAGTTGATTATCCTAGATAAATTTTTAAGAATGAATTTATGGAGTTTAATTTATCAATCTTGAAGACTTTGATTAGTCAAATAATGTTTCAAGATTTAGAGCAGTCTTATATGATTTGAACCAAACTTATAGAGTTTGGTACGAGATGTTAAGATATTCTTCTTTTAAAAAAAGATTTCTCTAAAAGAAAATTAGGCACCACAATCTTCACCAACAAACACTATAATTATCCTTTAGTAGAAATCCATGTTGATATTGTATTTGGTTCTAGCATAGAAATATGGTGTGAAATTTTTGTATAAGCCAATGCATAACAAGTTTGATGAGAGTATTATGAGAAAACTTAACTATTTTTTGAGTTGCATACAATGCAAATTAAGAAGTACATTTGACCTAAATTAAGTGCAACAACAAAAACACTTTCTTAAATGATAAGTTCAAGGATGTTTGAACTATGACTATAAGCGCTAATGCTAAACTTAGTAAAGATAAAAAAAGTGAGATATCAAATAGATATAAAATTGACTTTCTTAAAAGACATTATTCAAGAGAAAAGTATATGTAGCTCATCTGTTGGGCTTTGAACATAGTTATCAAAATCATGTCTTCAAACTTAAAAGGCTATTTATGCGCTTAGACAAGCCTTAGAACTTGGTATGAGAGTTAAACAACTTCCTAATTGGAAATGGTTTTTCAAGAGAAAAAGTTGACACCACCTTATTCATTACAGAATAAGGAAGAGATCATTTGTTTGTACAAATTTATGTTAATGATATCATCTTGATGCTACTAATGATTCTTTGTGTAATTATTTTGCTAAGTTTATGAAAGATGAGTTTGAGATAAGCATGACGAGTGATTTCAACTACTTCCTTAGACTTCAAATCGAGCAAACAAAGGAAAGAGTGTACATATCTCAAACTAAGTACACCAAGAATATCGTAAAGAAGTACAAGTTTGAGGATGATAGAAGCATGACTACTCCAATGAGTACAAATACAAAGCTCGATAAAAATGAAAAAGAAAGTCAGTTAAGGTAACAAAATATGTATAAATGATTAGTAGCTTACTCTATTTGACGGCTAGCAGGCTGGATATATAACATGTCGTGTGTTTATTTGCTAGATTTCAAAGAATGCCTAAGGAATCGCATCTAGTTGCTATAAACCGTTTTTTAGATATCCGAAAGGTACATTGAATCTTGGGTTGAGATATTCAAAACAATTGTATTCCTTTCTATACATGCAATACAAGTGAACTGTCATTTGACGAGCATAAAACACCATTCAAATCTACTGAATCAATGGGAATTCAATTAATAGGGTAGAATGTGAAATTGGTTAGCTTTGATTGGATTTTATAGAGTCGTGAAATATTTGTATGGTTTTGACAAAACCATAGTATATCGATAGATATTTTGTGGAGGCTTTCACAAAATTGTTTTAACAGAACTGTCTAGCACAAGACGGTTCTATCAAAACCATTTTGTGTAATACGGTTTTGACAGAACTATCTTGTGTCAAAAGTCAGAATGACACACATCGATTTTGTCAAAATTGTATAACGCTATACATCGCAGTTTTGACAAAATAGTACTAAATATATCTGAGTTTTTCTCTAAATATATGACACAATTAAATTTTCTTATTAAAACTACTATATATTTTTCCTTTCCTCTTAGGAGATGTGTGGGAGAAAAAGACATTACTCGTCAATCCCACAATTAGGTTAGTGCCTAAGAAAGATGATGTTAGATGTGTCACAACTTGATTTGTCCATTATCCATAAGGATGTCATCTAAACTAATAAAAATAATGCTCTGATAAGTCATGACAACGATATACGACCAAGTAGAATCCAATGGTACTATTGTCATGGACAAACAAAATCAAAGATACTCATGTCCCTGTTGTATATCAAAGCATCCCCTAAAAATGTTGTTTTTATGAAGATCCATGCATTTATATGCCAAACATGAGGGACTAAATGGTATAATTTAGAAATATTGGAAGTTAAAACTACTTAAGTTAAAAAAAATCACAGATTACAAAATAATCTAAAAAGCTAGCCCAAAAAAAGAAACAGAAGGGCTGAAGGCCCCAAGAAGACGAATTATAAGCCCAAATAGCCCATTCTCAGGGATGAGCCCAACAGAGCAGTACTAAACCTAATTTTAACCGCCCCTCTTTCATTTGCTCTCATTCTCGCCGTCGTCAAAACCCTAGCAGCAGGTACACACACTCTTTCTCTCTGTCTCTCTCTTTTCTCTTTTCGAATTTCCATAGTAGAGGAGGAATTCTGCCTCCTTGATTCTCTTGTATTTTTCTGTTTAGACATAGTTTTCTATTTTTTTTGAATTGAATACAGTAGCAGTCGAAGCAGAAGAAGAGAGGGAAGATGGTGGAGAAAAGCAAAGGAAGAAAAGAGGAGGTGGTTACTAGGGAATACACCATCAATCTCCACAAGCGTGTACACGGCTGGTAAGTCAATCGCTTGTTTTCTTCTCCTCCTTGCTCAATTTCGTCGTTTTTTCTTGTCTACCGATTGTTCTGTATGCTTTGTGTTACTGTGTACAATTTGTTTATTTTTGCTTGCTACTAATTGATTTCTGGTCTTGGTTTTGTGTCATTGACATCCTTTTGGACCACTATTTTATCTCATGTATCAGTTCTCAAAATGTAAGTTGATAGAATTGTCCAGCAATACGTAGGGACAAATCCATTGCAATTTTTACTCACTCGGCATTCTCTTCTCCCTTGTACATCTCTGGAAGATGACTTGGGCTTTTTCCCTATATTTTCCTCAGATGCGGGAATGGATTTTAGCTTTTTTGTATGTTTCGTTTCGCTATTACTTGTTCATCAAGGTGTACTTTTGTTTCTTCGGGCCGAAATTCTTGGTATCCAGCAGCCACTTAGGCCTGAGCAGACTAATGTTGGTAATGCCTGTGTGATGAATATTTCCTTGAAGGAAATTCTTGGTCTCAGAGGATCGTTATCTCGTGTTTGAATATCATTGGAAGCCATTTTATTATGTATTTTGGTCAATATTTCCTTTCAGGATTGTTGGACATTCTTGTTGTTCTTATATTGTGAATACAATACTTGAATGCGCTTTCCAGTCTCATATTAATTTTGTGTTAGCCCAGTGAACATTTTATGCACGTCCTTTGGTATCTCTAAGTTCCTGGTTGTGGACCATTAGTCCATTACTACTTGGTTATTGGACAGGAAGGTTATTCTATTTGTGGTGTGAGTTGTGCAGAATAGTGGTCAACTTTACTGTGTTAAATTGCATGCTACTTTGCATGTAATGCTGCTTGCCGTTCTGGTATTTATTGTTCATTCAAATCTTTGGTGTCTGAGCATTTGTTCAACTACATGGATAACAGCACTTTCAAGAAGAAAGCTCCCAAGGCCATCAAGGAGATCAGGAAATTCGCCCAAAAGGCTATGGGAACAAAAGATGTCAGGGTTGACGTCAAGCTGAACAAGTATATCTGGAGCAAGGGTATTCGTAGTGTCCCAAGAAGAGTTAGAGTTCGTATTGCTCGCAAGAGGAATGACGATGAGGATGCAAAGGAAGAGCTTTACTCTCTTGTGACTGTTGCTGAAATCCCACCAGAAGGGCTGAAGGATCTTGGCACAAAGATTATTGAAGACGAAGATTAGTATCTGAAAGTATGCTCCATGATACAGTGAGATACTTTACATGAACTAGGAAACCTTTTTTTGCGATTCATGTCTCAATTTTGAAGTGTTGCTTTATATGAACTGGGTAACCTTTTTGTGATTTATGCATTGGATGTGATTTGTCTAATTTGCTTGTCGCTGACTGCACTTGTATTTTTTTTATATTACTTCCACCTTTTCTCGTTAAGTGGCCGGCTACTTGTAGTCCAAATGTATGTATGCATGTTTATTCACTTCGAGCGGCTTCAACTTTCCAACAAAGGGGTGAGAAAAACCTGTTTTTGTAACTGTGTCGTAATAAATGATCTAAACATCCATCTCGCTTATCCCTAAAATAGATGTAGTGCGGATGAAGGACTTTAGACACATTGCATGTTGCCTTGTGATCCACAAGGCGACACGAAGATACTAGCTGTGAGGCTAAAGGCAGTCCTTCTATGGTTGATAAATGAGAACCGGAGGGCTTTTGTTGAAGGAAGACGGATTCAGGAAAATGTATGGATTATGCAACTACAACCGAGATGGGTCAACCGAGAGGTGCCATCAAAGTCGGCGTCGGCATTATGAAAGCGTATGATGCTGTTAGAGGGTGTTTTCTTATGCAACTCATGGACGAAATGGGGTTCCCAAGTCTGTTCAGAAAATGGGTCTGGTCATGGATAATAAAGGTGTCATTTTTGGTGAATGTGAATGGAGGACTGGTGAGTAATTCATGGATCGGAAAGTGGACTACGACAAGGAGAGTCAATGTCCCCATACCTATTCATTATAATAATGGAGATTTTCGACAAAATGCTGATCAAGGGCAGCGCTAAAGGACAGTTTCAGTTCCACCCACGATGTAAGGAACTGAACCTCTCCTCAACAGCATTTGCTGATGATTCCTTTATGTTGGCTAAAGGAGAGCTGCAAACGATTATGTTTGTTAAAAGATGTCTAAAGTTGCAATCTGGGTCATTAATGAATATATCATTGTATCCGGCTCAATTAAGCTAGAAGGTTGCTGGTCCAGTTTGCAGTAGGCGTCTTGTGGGTTTCTGACAATATATTGCCAATCTAGGAGGTCGCTGAACTTCTGATTTACATCCATCTATGAAGCTCCTTGGACTGAGGTGGTGGAGACGTACGAGGCTAGGGATATTGACCGAAAAATGTCTAAAGCATTTGGGGAATACTCGGGACTGCTGCCCAATATGGCAAAAAGTGCGATATAATTGGCTGGATGTGAGGATGAGATGAAAGCGAAAAATTGTAGAAGAACTGGGAATTCAAGAAAGGCAGTTTCCTGTACGATACCTAGTGGTCCCCTTGACAAACATCAAGGTTAACAAGGAGATATTTTTGTACTCTGCAGGAAAAGATAGCCAGAAGGAAAAATTCATGGCCAAATCCCAAAGTGTCTTATGGAGGACGTTTGCAGCTCATAAAGTCCATCCTTACAAATATACAGGCATATTGGGCAAGCTTATACTCTTTGCCACGAAAAGTGCTTAAGGAAATTGAGAGTAGCCTGAGTCAATTCTTATGGAATGGAAAGACTGGTGTAAGAAATGCAGCAAGAGTAAGCTGGGAGATGATATACCAACCATATAAAAGAGGTGGATTGAGTGTGCGAACTCTGTGCCCTTAACCGTGCTTTCATGCTTTAAAATTTGTGGAACTTCTGTACAAGAAAGGATTCACTATGGGATAAATGGTTTCATAGTGTAATATTAACAGGTAAATCAATATGGGCATATAAAGTGAAACAAAACGATTCCTGGGTACGAAAGAAATTGATGCAACAAACAGACGTATTTCTAGACAGAATTCGAATCTAGTTGGGCAGTGGAGAGGGTAAAAATTTATGGTACAGAATGCACTCAAGAATGCAAAATATACTTGGGATAGGAAAAGATACAAGGGTGGCTAATGTGGTAATGAATAGTAAATGAAAGTGGATAAGAGATGGAAGAAGACTACATGAGGAGGCCAGGAACTTTGTAAATAGCTTGGATGACAATATGATAAGCAACCTACATAAAAAGATGTGATAATGTGGATCCCAGGAAGAAAAAAAAAAGGATATGTTTACCCTACAGAGGGCATTCAATTCCTTACGGAAGGAAAGGCAGGATGTGGAGTGGGCAATGATGCGGTTTTTGGGGTATAATGTGAAACAGGACAATGAGATAGGGTGCTAAGATGGCTTGGGGAAGGAAAATGGAAAATTACATTTCAGAAGGAGTTGATACTGCTACGTTTTTCGGAGGTGATATATGCAAAATGGAGAGAAATGAATGCAGAATGTTTGATGAAAAGGAGAAAGGACATGAAGAGCTAAGCAGGACAAACATGAACTAAATCAGTGTGTCGATATATATGTATGTATGTCTGTGTGCATATATAAATATGTATATATATATATATATGTATATATATATACACATACATATATATATACATATGTGTGTGTGTCTATATATATATATATATATATATATATATATATATGTGTGTGTGTGTGTGTGTGTGTGAGAGAGAGAGAGAGAGAGTATGTATATATGTGTGTGTTACGACCCTGAATTTTTAGTATTACTATGTAAATTGTGTAGATAAATATGGGAGGAAATAATAATCCAATCCAAGGTAGAATAGGTAATAGGAATTTAAGATAGAGTTTCATTAAATAGTAATTCCATATCAACTAGGAAAAATACTATGCATATCCAATTAACCCTAAGTCTATATATACATAGATATACACACACAAATTACTCCCATCCCAATTTTTCTTCCTTCCACACGGCAGCCCCAGCTGAAACCCACCAAAAGAAAAAAAAATAAATAAAAGGAGCCTAAATCTACCCAGCCACACCACAACCAAAATCAAGAGAAAGGAAAAGAAAACAAGGCAGTATTCTCAGCAATTGGCAGCAATAATTTCGAAGGAAGAAGAAAAAATTTATGAATCCAACCGAAACCCAATCCACTTAAGGTATATTATAAACGGACCAAGACAAGTAACATATCTATATTTGCTATGATTTTTGCATAACTTGTGGCTATATTTTCATAGTAAAACCCGGGTCATGCATGTATATGTTTTGCTTGCATAGATGGTTGATATGTACGTGTATATCTCTACTTGTATGTACCGATATAAATATATATACATATGTGCATATGATATAGTTTTTTTTGAAATTGTTGTGGCTGCCGCATGTGAGGACCGACTGCCCTCATGGGCTGTGGCAAAGTTATGTAAATCGTTTTTTTCTTAAAAAAAAAATTAGGGAGGGGAATTGAATTCGAGACCTAGAGATGGAATAAATGATACTCAACCGCTAGACCTAAATGTTTTAACTATGTGAATTGTTATATATATATATATATATTTTAAATAAAGCTGCATGTATTATTAATATTCTTCCTCACTTGTGGCGGAGTAAAACCACATTACAGTAAAGCATCATAGACAAAAAGATAATGAAGCCTTTGAAGGATTGTCAACCTCCAATCATACACAATATGCCGCATTAAAAACTTGTCAGGTAAAACCACCCTTGTGGATAAAACCCTGACGAAGGAAAAAGTGTACATATTTGTATAATTGGAGTATGCGGACACAGTAAATTTGTTTACAAGATAAAGTAACAAGTATAGCAGGCACGTGCAACAGCAAAGGAGTTTGTCTTGGCCAAAAACTTGCTAGCAGCATATCGATCCTTCCATTTGAGTACTTTAAAATCCTCCTCTTGTAGCATTGTGAGATTATCCTCAAGGAAACAAGGAAACGTGTATCACATAACCAGCAAATGTCTAGTAAAAACATAAACGAGTAAGCAGCGGATAAGAATGTACCCATGTTGCCCGTAACCAGATGGCCACGGGCAACTGGCATTGTATCATGCTTGTGAGAATATGCCAATGGTATGATCAAAATGCCGCCTATGTTGTCAATCATCCTCATCCATAAAGAACAACAGTGTAAGTAGATGGCTATTATGTTAGTGGAATCCAAAACTGAAAGAAACCAAACATACCCAACTGCCTGCATCCATAAGATACAGGCGGGACAATCAGTGCAGCTTGAAAATGATTCTTTATGCTCGAACATGAGGTGTATGAATATCTGTGAGTAAGTTACCGCGCACCAATGATGGCAGATTGGAAGAGGAAGAAAATATAGACATCCGTTGGTGCATTAGACCATGCTTGGACAAGAAGTGAGCTGGTGCATTAGCCTCTCTTAGGACATAAACCACTTCTGCTCCCATGTATTGTAAAAACTATTTGAGCCGAATATAATCTTTACCCAGTCGTCCAGAAATACTGGGAGAGCCAGTAATCATGTCAACCAATACTAAACAGTCTGTTTCAACATATGTATCGCGATTCCGGCTATTAGAAAGTAGATAATCGACCATAACATAGCCTGCAATTCTACATGTAACGGCGTTAAGATGGATAATGAGAAGGAAACGGCTAAAATACATAGTCCTTGATTGTCACGTAATATTGCACCTCCTGCAGCACCGCGCTTTTCCACTGCTGCATCAACATTCAGCTTTAATTTTCCCCTTGGTAGCAACTGCCATTTAATTATATGCACTCGCCTTGGCTTCAGAATTGGCGAGTAGTTGACTGCAACTAATCTAGGAATTGTCTCTGCGAACTTTTTTCCAGAGACAGAAGCACACCACGTATATATATCCATTCGTAAGCGCTCCTGAAGTCTATTGAAAGAAAAAATTTCTTCACCAAAAGTGATCATGGCATATTCTTTCCAAATTGCTGTAATTGCTAGGATAGGTACCACGACACTCAACTGCCCTTCCATTGAGGTTACATTGGCGTGACACTACCAATTGCAAAGATGTTATTTGATAGTCGCTGTTCCAGGATATGGCCCCTCAAATAACACAAATAAATGACTTCAAAGAGCGCAGATCATGGGGCAGTTGTAAAAAATATGCAACTGGGTGGCGTCGTTAGTTCAACAAAATGGACAACATGATGGATATGCCACAACCCAATGGATAACATTATCTGCAAAAGGCAGTGTATTATACCAAAAAAATGCCAAAACAATACCTGGGCTGCTGGAGCCACTCCTTTCCACTATATGTATCGAGCCACTGGCAACTTTGCAGCTTGCGGTCTGCAAATGTTATATGCACTCTTCAAACTAAATTGCCCGTTGTAGTCCGGAGTCCAAGCTAAACCATCCGGTGTTTGCTGAGTATGTTCCAAGCAAAAATCATTAATACGGCATAACCTCTTCCAATCCATAGAATCATAAATTAGAGCCTTCATAGTTTGACGATGTCCATATCTCTGACGCACATATGCAGCCCACATCGATTGAGATGTCTGATATAACTACCATAATTTGCACTCATATGCATCCTGCAATGCTTTTAAATTACGAAAGCCCAAACCTCCTTCTGCCCCAGGGAAGCACACTGAGTCCCACGATCGCCATCTATGCCGATGATTCCACAAGAATGTAGCCATTTTCCTGTTTAATTCTGTAAGTACACTTTTAGGGAGTCTTGATGCCGCCATGATATGGAATGGCAAGGACGTAAGGACTGATTGTATTAGTGCAATTCTGCCCGCCATACTTAAAAGCTTTTGCGACCAATCCGTCAAACGCGCATTAACATGTGCGAGCAAAGAGTTACAATAGCGTGAACGATTGAGACCTTTAAATAAGAATGAGCCCAAGTATTTTATAGGCAATGCTGAATGACGCATATTCAAGATTGAGACTGCCCTTTGTGAAGATATTCCTCCACCTACAACGCACTAACTCTTATGATAGTTGATCAACTGACCCGAAGCATACTGATATCGCTCGAGAAATTGTTTAATGGCTTGCAAGTTTTGATGAGAACCATTTAGGAAGATTAGCAAATCATCGGCAAAGGCGAGGTGTGAAACCGGCTGTACACGCCCACTGGCAAAGCCTTTAATGTTGCCCGATTGAATTAGTGCATTGAGGCCTCTTGAAAACCCCTCCGAAGCAAGAATAAACAAAAGAGGAGACAAAAGATCTCCTTGTTTCACCCCTCTGAATGGGCGGAAAAAACCACAAGGTTTCCCATTAACCATAACCAAACAGCAAGTCGCATTAAGGTTGTTGATGATTAATCGTATAAATCGTGGTTGGAAGCCAAATTTAAGCAATAATGCTTCCAAAAATTGCCATGACACCCGATCAAATGCCTTTGACATATCTAGTTTAATGATCACCTGGCCCCCCTCTACATTTGCGATCCAATACATGTACAATTTCTTTGGCCATGAGTATCTGTTCCGTAGTTCCTCTGCCCTGCATGAAACCTGATTGCTCTGGCGATATCAGCCTAGGCAGTAGTGCATTTAATCGAGAGGAAATAATTCGTGTAACAACTTTAGAAATAAAGTTGGTTAGGCAAATTGGTCGATAATCGCTAAATGTCAAAGGGTTGGACACATTTGGAATTAAGCATATCAGTGAAGCTGCCATAATTTTAGGCATCCGAATGCCTATGAAAAATTCTTGTACTGCCAATAGAACATCTAGATGAATAGTATCCCAGAAATGCCTGTAAAAAGATCCCAGAAATCCATCAGTTCCTGATGCACTAGATGGGCTTAACTTCCATACAGCTTGACGAACTTCCTCCAACAAGGGTATGCCTAACAAGAGATTATTGTCCTCGTCAGTCAGTATGTGTGGTATATGCTACAATAAAAACTCCTGGTCACCCGTATGCTCTGCTGCGAACATCGCTCAAAAAAGAAGACTGCTTCGGTCTGAATTGATTGAGCTGATTCACAAACAGTATCATCTTGTCTTTGAATTGACACTATTGCTTGCTTGAGTCTACGTTGCTTAACTGTTTGATGATAGAAAGCTGTATTTGCATCGCCTTCTTTAAGCCACTTAATATTAGCTTTTTGTTTCCAAAAAATCATAGCACGGTTTTGCAATAATATCAGCTGTGCCTTGGCCTGTTGATATGCTGTACGGTGTGAATCACTTGGCATAGCATCATAATCTCTTTCTGCTCTTACTGTTTGTTCTTCAGCCAATTGCAATTCGGTAAAAATATTACCAAAAATCTGTTTGTTCCAGATTCGCAAGTCCGTTTTCAACTTTTTCAGTTTGTCATAAAATCCATGCATACCTCCAACCGTAGGATATGATCTCCACTATGCCTTCACATACTGATCAAAATCTGCATGAGTGTGCCATGCATCCAAATACCGAAAAGCGGCTGAACTGGCAGAGACGTCATTCTGACATTGTAGGAGTATTGGCGAATGATCCGATGTAGCTCTATAAAGGTGTTTGACTAGAAGTGAGGTGTATCCCTCAGAGTACGTAGGTGTACAGAAAAAATGATCAAGTCGTCGCCACACGTTGCCTAAACCCCTTCCATCAGACCACGTATATGGTGAACCTTGGAAGGGTATATCCAGAAAACACAAGAATCAACAAAGTCTCTGAAATCTACTAAAGTTCGTATTGATGGCTGGGCAACTCCTTTATGTTCATCTAAAGAGAGGAACGTATTAAAGTCTCCCCCTATAAGCCAAGGTAATGCCATTTCTGTAGAAAAATCACGTAAATCCTGCTATAATGGCCTTCGCAAGGCAACCGTATGCTTCGCATAAACTATAGTGAATTCTGTAGTGAACCAGAATTCTCTTGACGTTGAATGACATCTTAAAAGTAGAGATATGTTCTGCACCCCATGACGCAAATTCAAAATATCCATGAAAGAGTTTCGCAAAAAAATCCATATATTTCCATCTTCAGACGCACACGCGCTGGTAACCCCTAACTTCAGGCGAAAGTATTCAAGGCCTGATAGTCTTAGCTTAGGCTCAATTATAACCAATAAGTATAAAGAATTTTGATGAATTAGAGACAATAAATGCGACAAAGAGGTATTGATACCTCTAGTATTCCAGAGGAGGATCTTCATTGAGATAGAGAGGGGGGTAAGTTAATGACTGTACGCTTTAGCGCACCGCGAGTAACAACTGAAGAGGGGGGAGGCGAAGGCAACTCTCTTTTCTTTCTACGTGGGCGTCTCGTCCGTAACTTCAAAAGGTTATCCACATCCATCGTCACTTCTGGATGAGATATGTCAGGCTGGCCGTCCTCCGATGGGGGTGAATGATTTAGTGCACGGGCTACCTCTAGAAATACCTCTCTCAGATCTTGTGAATCTACATGTGCTTCTGCATGTATTTCAGAGTCTGATGCATGTGATAGAGCCAGATCGACATCTTCTGCTGAAAGAGGATTTAGTGGCGCAGATGAACAGTGTAGTAAATCTAAATCTTGGACATTAGAAATATCTGTTGCTCCTAACGTTTCAGTAACATTGCATGAAACTGGGGGCGGTACCAGTTCAGTAACTTGTTCATCAACTACAGTTTCTGGACCTTCTAACGTAACTGTTGGTGCAGGATGACTTTGTCTATCCAATAGCTCATCATTCTGGTGCAGCAGAATATTCCCAACTGCATTACTTGCATCTGGTTCAGCAAGTAGCTCACCTATTTGCTCCGGAGGGTTATGATCCTCTGCTGCTGTCGTATTTTGTTCTAGGTGTTTTTTAGGGGTCCACCGCTATGATGGGCGTTGATCTGTACGTTTGATTACCTCAGACGGATGAACAACCTCTCTATGATCTGTAGCCGTTGATTTATCAGCCTTGCAAGAAGCTAAAGAGTGACCAAATAGCCGACATGACATGCAATATGCTGGTAAATTCTCATATTCCACCGTTTGAAAAAGTGATGTTCATCACTTTGAATAAATACACGCTTAGGCAGCTCCTTTGAAATGTCAATCTCAATGCAGACACGTGCAACTGACGGACGGAGATGCTGTGTTGTGGCTGCATCTAGTCGAAGCGGATGTCCTACCATTTTTGCAATTTCAAATAAAGGCTCCTGTTTGTGCAAGTATATTGGCAGACCTGGAAGGGAGACCCATATTGGAACCACAGGTATATCAATTTTAGGATCGAAATCATACGACCATTTTGTCACTCTCATATGATACCCTAATACTGTCCATGTGCGCCGTGAAAAACATCTATAGTAGTCAGTTTCAGCATCAAATTGCATAAGGATATGCGAGGGATCCAGTAGTGTAATCTTGACTGAAGAAGAGAAACCAATACAATCAAAACACTTGCGAATAGCATCAAGCTTAGGACGTCCATACCAGAATATGCTGACTAAGCAGTATTTGAACGGATCAGACAGTGTTGAAACCTCCTTCCGAGTGAATTTTATCGCAGGAACACACTTGTATTTAGTTATCTCGTGAGGTGGCAATGGTGGCCTAACGGAACAAAGCACCGACGCAAAGGATCTACGATCCATGCCGACGGCACCAAAAAATTCGATCTTTAGATCAATCAATGCAGAAAACCAGCGTGTATATGTTGGAGAAAAATTTGTAATGTGGAAATGGGTTGTCCAAATTGGTGAGCAACATACTTTGAGCTTAATTAAGATTAATTTTCGTTAATCAAAAATGAAAACTAATGAATCCTAAATTATCTACGTAATGAGTTGAATCACTCAATTTCGATACCGGGTGAATGAGAAATTAATGCTCAAAGTAAGAGTAAAAATTCGTTGCAAATTGGAAAATTGGTGATGTGACTTTATGAGAAGAAAACACATCACTTTTTTTTTTTTGCAAATATACCACATTGGCAAATTGAAAGGAAAATGCCACCAAATATAGTGATAGAAGAGGCACTTTAGATATGCCCTAATGGCAAGAGAATTTTTGAATGGAGGGAAGACGCAGATGGATGCCACACATGCGCGCGCCCGCCGCCACCGCCTGCCCATCCGGCTTGTGCTCTAGCTCGTGGCTCACCCGCCCGGTTCTTATCTTTTTGGAAAATTTTCCTTTAAATTTTTCCAGAAAAATAATTTAACTGATCCGATGGTTATGATTTAATCCTACGATCTAACGGCTCAGATTAAACTGACAGTTCCAGCTAACTGGTTCCTACCAGTCGTGGGTGATCGTGGGTTGATGGCTGATCGGTGGCAGGTCGTGGGTTTATGGTGATCGTGCTATTGTCGTAACCTCCAAGTTTTTCCTTCCATAAATAGAGGCAGCGTTCTGTTTCTAAGAGGCACTGAAATTTTTCTTCTCTTCTCCTGTTGCATACGAGCATTCTGCATAAACTATTGATGCATACTGCATACACTGCTGCTCCATTTCATCCATCCGAGAAGTCAGAACACTTGTCAGGTTCGTGGAGTTCTTACGTAGTAGTGCCACTCGTTGGAACTGTGAGCCGTCGTATATTGGGAGACGTTTGCGATTTTTGGTTGGACACAATATACCGGAGCAATTCGTCTTAAGGACAGAGTCCTGGACTCGCCTCGATTTGCATGTTGAGCTCTTCTCTGTGTTGAGCTCTTCTCTGTGGTTGAGCTCATCTCTGTGTTGAGCTCTTCTTTGTGTTGAGCTCTGCTCATCTTTGTGTTGTACAGAATGTCAGTTTCATTCTCTAATAAATCTGAGTTTGTATCTGAAACAACAATATATATATATATATATATATATATATATATATATATATATATATATATATATATATAAGTTGGTATGCAAGTTATAAACTATGTGCCGTTATATATAAGTTGGTATGCAAGTTATAAACTATATGCAAGTTATAAACCACCGCCTGCTCGTCCGGCTCGTGCTCTAGCTCGTGGCTCACCCGCCCGGTTCTTATCTTTTTGGAAAATTTTTCTTTAAATTTTTCCAGAAAAATAATTTAACTGATCCTACGGTTATGATTTAATCCTACGATCTAACGGCTCAGATTAAACTGACAGTTCCAGCTAACTGGTTCCTACCAGTCGTGGGTGATCGTGGGTTGATGGCTGATCGGTGGCGGGTCGTGGGTTTATGGTGATCGTGCTATTGTCGTAACCTCCAAGTTTTTCCTTCTATAAATAGAGGCAGCGTTCTGTTTCTAAGAGGCACTGAAATTTTTCTTCTCTTCTCCTGTTGCATACGAGCATTCTGCATAAACTATTGATGCATACTGCATACACTGCTGCTCCATTTCATCCATCCGAGAAGTCAGAACACTTGTCAGGTTCGTGGAGTTATTACGTAGTAGTGCCACTCGTTGGAACTGTGAGCCGTCGTATATTGGGAGACGTTTGCGATTTCTGGTTGGACACAATATACCGGAGAAATTCGTCTTAAGGACAGAGTCCTGGACTCGCCTCGGTTTGCATGTTGAGCTCTTCTCTGTGTTGAGCTCTTTTCTGTGGTTGAGCTCATCTATGTGTTGAGCTTTTCTCTGTGTTGAGCTCTGCTCATCCCTGTGCTGAGCTCTGCTCATCTTTGTGTTGTACAGAATGTCAGTTTCATTCTTTAATAAATCTGAGTTTGTATCTGAAGCAACAATATATATATATATATATATATATATATATATATATAAGTTGGTATGCAAGTTATAAACTATGTGCCGTTATATATATATATATATATATATATATATAAGTTGTTACGCGAGTTATAAATTATGTGCCGCTATATATATATAAAGATGATGAATATGGTGAAATTGGTATTGAGGGCCGACAGTAAGTATCTTTTCTGTGCTTATTATGAATTTGTGAAATCTATAATTATATTTTTGTATCAAATGATGGATCATACATATTTATATGTGATTGTATAAATTGATGTATATTTATGTGTGCCGAATTGTATATACATGTGTGTTATGAAATTACCATTGGGAATTATACATAAACAGTGGCCAACTTTTCTTGTATGGTATAATAACCACATTTTGTGCCTTGAACAATAATAAGAATACCTTCTGTAGCAAAATAAATGTTACGCCATTGGAATCCAAAACTTATACATATAAAGTTCTCGAGAATTAATTGTTAGAAGACCAGAAATTTATGATATATAGATAGCCCACCATATAATAATATGACAACACAAAAGTAAATTGTATATGGCGAAAGAAAAATTTTTGCCAAAATAAATAACAAATATATATATATATATATATATATATATATATATATGATTGATGATGACGTGGCTGAATAGTTGACAAGGCAATAACCCTCACACTGTACTCATACTATTACATTTTGCTTAACTTCAAAGAGGAGTAATTACTAGTGACGGGTTATAAAATTTGCAAACCTATATGCCGTGTATCCCAATTAGAGCAAAGAAACAAATATAAGGAAAATTATCAATTTTTGAGGCGGTGTCAATTTCGGCCATTAGGGAACAATAGAAACATGTACGATTTGAATTGAGTCTAATAATATGAATATATAAATATATGTATATATATCTATGAACATGATTGTTAATATATGTATTTTGGGGTGTGTGGGCCGAACCATTATATAGAGTGGGAGGTGCATGTATATGCATGTATATGCACATGTATAATAGTAGGCATATATGTGTATATACGTACATGTGAGTGGTGATTATTAGGGCATTGATATCGTAATTTGATATGTGATCGTATTTGAGTATTTGTATATTTATATTGGATGTGATCGTAACCGATTGGACTTTATTGTATGGAAAATATTTGAAACATCGACATTTGAAATTGTATTTGGAAAATCGTATCCATATTTGAAAATCGTTTTGAAATTTGCATCGTATATTTTGAAAGTCACACTTACAAAGTAAATATATCGGTAAGTCGAATTGGTCTCATACAAACGGAGCGTCCGTGCATATTTGACTATTTTCATCGAGCGTCCGGACATATTTGATCGCCAATTGGAGCGCCCAGACATATTTGACTATTTCAATAGAGCGTCTTGTTGGACCGTAACACCTGCAATAAATACCACTAGAGGGAGGTGAATAATGGTTAGCGGAAATCACACTATTAAAAACTCTTTTCAGAACTCCCCTCAAAACTGATTTTGTAAGTTTCAGAATGAGAGTCTGCCTTTAAAGAATTGTTTCTCTTTGTGTAGAACTTCAAAACATTTGAAACTTTCCAAAAACAAACTTCAAGATGTTTTATAACTCTGTAAAAATTTGAGAGAAATCCAAAGTCGTTTAATCCTTCAAAAAGATAAAAACTTTTAGTCTCACAGATTTTTCAGAATATGACAGAAAAGCTGTTCAACTTTGAAAAGCTAGATCTCTTTGTGTTCTTATCCAAAAGGTGTGATCTTTATGTCAAAAAAAAGCTTAGGAAGTGTAATTTATGTTTTCAAAAAGCTTTGACCAATTATCCTAGCCAAATAATACAGAATTGCAAAATTTTGAAGACAAGTCAGTTTTGCTGATAGATTTGCGCAACTAACTTGCAACGACTGTTTGACTAACTTTTCTTTGCTCGAAGCAAGTGATTCTTATTGTAAATGAAAGCTAATAGTCTGAAGTTGGTTGACACCAAAAATCAGAATTTTTGAAAACGTTTTTCTATTTTTTCTAGATTTTAGATTTATTGTAGAAACTAGAAAAATAAGGCAGAAAAGTAAAGAAGACAAAGACACCAAGAATTATCCTGGTTCGGTCAATATCACCTACTCTAGTCCCAAGGAACACCTTTTCTTGAATTTCACTATGGGAATAACACCTTAAAACTTACAAAGTACTTGATTCTTGGGTTATACACCAATCCTAATCAAGACTTGTTCACAGCAACTTACAAACTCAAGAATGTAATCACATCACCACCTATTGATGTAGCCTTATTGAATAGCTAATTATTTACAACTTTTACGAGTACAAGAGGTGTGTATGCAGCATAATAACAATTAAAATCATCTATAACATGAGCTGCAAGAACAAGAATGGAGAATAGAGAAGAAGAAGAATAAGAGAAGAAGATAGCTTCAAGTGCTGTTCTCAAGTTGTGTTCTTCCTTCTTCAATTCCTCTTCTATTTATAGGTGTGAACAGCCCCTTGTGAATTACGATGCCCACATGTCACCTTCCATATCATCAATCTCATTTGTCTTCATTTGATTAGAAGACCACCGCACCACCTTGCTTAGTTGCACTTTCAAGACGTGATTGGACCATTTTGAATGCCCAAAATTTCTGCAGGAATTTTCGGAAAAGTTCAAGTGGTTTGGATGACCAATTCTTCCTTCACCTTTTGTTCAACCTATTCAACAACTTTGGAAGGATAATGGCTGACCAAATCTGTAGATATACAGCTGCCAAAACCAAAATTAATGCCACCTTGAGTGCCAAGAATGCAACTCCTTGCCAACATGTCATCTAGGAGTGTTTTGGTTGGTCCATGTAGTATAATCTTGCTCATATGTAAAAATCTGATTTGTCCACCTCACATATACATATATGAACATTTTTTGATGAAACAATGAGTAGAAAATCAGATAATAATGGTTGGATAATGGTGAGAATCAGCTGCATAGTAAATATCACCATTTGACCCAACTACTTCTCCTTTTCTCTCCTTCAAGTGTGGCTGATTGTTTCTCATCTTTTTGACCAATATCATCCGAAAATAATAAAGAATAAGTCTCAGAATATATGTATGATAACACCATAATGACAATATAATACGACAAAATAAATGTCACAACATAAGAAGTCCGAGAAAACCAAAAACTATAACATATACGGTTAATATAGATATAAAGTCCATGAATCACCAAGAATAATATGAAGATCATGAATATGATATGAGAGACATCCATAGGGAAATCGTTTTAGCATTACACATAAAATAAATCTGTGTAAATGACCAAAATGTCCTTGAGCACCAATATGACCAAAATACCCTTAAGCGCCAAATATGTCAAAAAAGGTGTAGAGATACTCCAACCTTGTACTTTCATTCATATCGACATTCTCCATGTGACATGACCGTGAAAAAGCTCAAACATACTCCTTTGCACATGTGTTAAGTTGTAATAACTTTCTTGGCAAGTTAGTGATAAAACACATCCATATATAAACTCATAAACACATCAAATCCAAGTAATGAAATATGATAAACATATATGGAATGTTTAAGAACTCATTACATGCAAAGAATATCATGTGTATATCAAAAATGAGTATTAGTTTGTCATATGTTGGAGAATTTTTTTCAGAAATCCGTTGACATCGATTAATTTATGTCTCAATTTTAGAGACTGATGTATACATCGATCGATCGATGTCCCTGCATTTGAGAGATACATGTCTCACAATTCGTTTTTGATCTTGTGAGACGTAGATCGATCCACGTGAGGGGCTGACATACGTCGACCGACGTCTCACGGTAAGTTTTTGGTTCTATTATGTCCAACATCGATCAATCGATGTTAGGGGATGATATACATCGATCGATCCATGTGTCTTTGTCTGAGAGATCGACGTCATTTTTTCACTTGTTTCAAATTTGTTTCAACTTTTTAATACTATTATAATATAAAGTGATATTTTTAAGCATTTAACACTTAAAATCATGCTTTTGAAAATTATTCAAACACAACATTCTCAACACGCATGTGGCATATTTGACCATTGGGGATCAATTCGTAAGTCTTGTGATATAAGTCATTTGTAAGGTAAGAGTCATGACTATTGCATCGAAATCGTATTGGTATCGTTGATTGAAATATCGTTTTAAAAACTGTATCATATCGTGTCGATCATCGAATCACATCGTATCGTATCATATCGAACATTTGAAATTGGATTTGGAAATCGAAAATGGATATTTTGGAAATCGAATTTGAATATCGAAAATCGGATTGATTTGCATTGCATCGATTTAAAAATTGCATCATCGTTTTTGGTTGTACTAACACTTGCTTGTTGATGACTTAGCTGCGTGTGACTTTGTTGCTTGCTTGGTACAAGGGTAAAAAGATCCCCAGGATTATGAGTTAGTCTATGTTGAGGATGACCAGGAGTGGGGTTATTGATGCTTGAGGCTAAATGAAGAGATTTCGAGGGTTTTAATTGAGACTTTATTTATTGCTTTGATTTAGACTTAGTATTTTGTTTTCCTATTTCGACTTTGTAGTACATTGGTTTCGAGACTTTGACTTTTATAGATGATTATTTTTTCAAGGTTTTAATTTCTATGACTTCTACTGACATCGTTATTATACTGACGTGTAATTGATCGTATCGACGTCTTGTATTTTCCTTCGCGAAGTACGACGGGTGAGTTGTTTCGAGTACTATGGCTTGGGACGGGTCGCTACAGGTGGTATCAGAGAGTGGCTCTAGATCCACACCAGGTGAGTCGTTTCGAGTACTAAGACTCGGGACGGATCGCTACAGTGTGTGTGCAGGGAAAGAGATGAAGAAATCCCGAACCAACTGGGAATATATATGTATGTATGTATGAATGGATGAAGGGGAATTGAAATCATGATAACTCACATTCCTCGTACCTTAGGAACGTTGCGTACATCGTTGGTAAAAACACACAGTTTCATGACTATAGCTAATTTGATTCTTCACATATGTATCTTATGTTTTAACGTTTATGGATATCCTTGTTTATGTCTCTTTGATCCTTTTAAGTTGTGCCTTATGTTCATTTGTGAAGTGTATGTCTCCTTGTTCTGTTTTTTTTTTTATGTTTCAAAAGGGGAGCAGTTTAAGTGCTTTGGTGTAGGGAGAAATCTTACTAAGTTTGGGTTTTGGGAAGAACTATTGTTAAGATGTTTGAGTTTTGGCAAACTTTGGTTTGGTTTGAGGGAGAAGTTTGAATTTGGTGCTTGTTTGGCCTAAATAAGTATTATGTGATGATGTTCGAGTTAGACTGAGTATCAAGGGAAGCATAAACTTAGGAAGTGTTTTGCAATCTTATAAGAGCATTTTGACATATTGTTGGGGAGAATTTTCAAATAGATGTTCAAAAAGTTTGCAAATAAAATCTTGGTTTGAAATTATCAAAAAGGAAAAGATTGTTAAGTTGTGAATATGTTTTGATGATTTACATGAGCTAAATACACAAAAAGTTTCAAACAATTTACAAAATAAAAGGTCAAGTTTTCGGGATAATCAAGATCGAACTCAGAATGGTCTTGACGAAACGTTTAGTGTGCTCCAGGATACACTAGACTGTACTCAAAATGATACAGTCTCAATATTCGGGCAAAACACATAAACCTTTGTGTTAAGGTGACTGAACGCACCACCGAACGAAGCTTTTCTGTTTAGCAACTCATCAAACCGAATTCAACATGGGCAAATCTGAATGTTCGGTCTTTGTTTTTCAAAATTCAAAATTGGTCAAACGGTCAAAGTTAAAGTTTGACTAAACTCAAGACCGAACTCAAAAGTATACGTTTAGCCTAAGCCAACATCAAACGTTCAGTGATGAGTTCGATGAGGTAAACTGAGAGTTCTAAAGGAAGAGACCAAATTGAGAGTTGAGTTCGGTGTGAGTGACCGAAAGTTTGGTTCTTAAGTTGATGTCCTGAAATATAGCTGTTACGGCACGATTTTTAAACTACAAGAGATTATACCTCTCTTTCATCTATATCAAATTGATTGCTCAATTATTGTCAATGTCTCTAATACAATTTTGAGTGTTTTCACATGTCCTACAAGCATCTAGGTGGCAAATATTCAACCACAATAAGAAAAAGAGTTGTTGGAGAAAATTTGAATTGCGGAAAGTGCAATTAACGAAGCAAGGAAAAGGGGCAAGGTTGAAAAAACGAAGTTGAAGATTTCTATATGTACAAGAAGCATTGAAGAGACAATGCAGACTTTCAACTTCTTCAAGTTCTATCTTCTATTCATCTCAAAATCTCTCAAATGCAGAAGTGTTTAAAGATCATTAAGCTCTTATTGCTTATTTTCAAAATTTGAATTGTGAGAGTATTTAAGTCTAAAAACGGAAAACTAAACATATCTGCTCTCTTGCTTGTGATTAGGCTTGATTTGAAGTGTAACTCCACTTCTTTCAAAACTATTTGGTGAAAATTTTAGGTAGGTTTTTGTTGAAGTTGTGAAGAGACAAGTAGAAGAAAAGTTGTAAGGCTCTTGCTTGTAATCGTTGTAGGAGTTGTTGCTACACAAGGTGTTCTAGCAATAGTTGTTGTTGCCCAATTTGTTCTAGCAATTTTTGTAGTAGGAGCTTATTGACCTCTTTGAGACAATTTATATAACGGTTGCAAATCCACTTTAGAAAGAAAACGGTAGTGGAATATAATCAATGAGATTCAAATCACTATAAATTGTATTTCTCCATTCACTATTTCTCATATCTTTCGTTATTATTTTGATGAGTATTTTGCATTAGAATGAAATAAATCGAAAAAATTTGAAAAATTACACAACACTCTATTTATCTCTCTATACATACTACATGCTGGAACATGAAAATAAGTGAAGTCTAAAACCAATAGGCAATTAGCTTAGAGACTTGTATTAGCCAAAGAGTATCCTGGAAACAGTAAAGGCAATCTGTTTTGTATTTTACAAGAATTATGATCCTGTCCAAGAGATGATTATTTTTCTGGTCATGGAATAAAACTGTAAATTATGTTCCTTTTCCAAATTGCACTGTGTAATGTCAAATAATGCTCGGCCAAAAAAAAATATATCCAGCTCATGTTCACCTAATCTGTTCTTTTATGTGTAATTTATCATTAATTTTCTCTTTTTCCCAATTTCTTTCAACCAATGTTATTGCTTTTGTCCTAAATATATAATCCTTCCGAATGTTCAACAAATATAATTTACAGATTAAAAATCAATTTGAACAAATTTTTTTTTTTTTTTGGAATGAGGAAGTAGGAATTAGTCAGGCATTGTTGAATTATGAATCTTCTGCTTTGTGATGACCTTTTTCCCATGATCATTACAACTGTAACATTTTATGCTTCATTATCCGCTAAATAATGTTGATGTAAGCCACAGCCCCATCTGCGATTCTGTTTCACGGAAATATTAACTCAGTGTATTAGACTTCCGCGTTTGTGCAGGATTCAGAGAGAAACCGAATCGCTTCACGATTACTCTATACTTTGTGCAAGATACTGTTTCTACGGTTCAAACTCGTGACTTCAAAGTCACAACAAATCTTTAAATGTACAAATCTTTAACTTAGCTTCACAACAAATCTTTAAATGTACGTGGAACAAGTGTTACTAATGGTTGAATAATAACTAAATGTACAAAATATATACGGGTCTGTTGTAATGAACAACCCCCATTTTATTATTTGTGATTTTTCTCTACATGGTATTATCTATCGGTTAGATCACTGGCTACTCTTATTTGATCCCGGAACATAAAACCTCTCTCGTTTTACTATTCTTTCTAATCATTTTCGATGCCCGGATGATGCCATAAGGACTCCAACAGCCACAATGAACATAAATAGCATTCCACCGAGTAAGATGTATGTTCTCCTAGATGATCTTCGATATTCTCCAAAAAGAAGCACACCCCAGAAAGTGCTCACAAGTGGAAGTGCCTGAAATGTTGGACAACCAAATGGAAGTCACACTCAATGATGGTCAACATATTAAAGGTTGAACCCCAAACACTAAGGATCTCTGCCACCCCCGGTCTCACAGAATGTGTAGAGATGCAAATCAGGTTCTCAGGGCCCACTAGTAGAAGTTTGTCATAACACAGTGACAGCACAAGGAGCCCATTGTTACCGAAAGAACAACCGACGAGCTGGCATGTCAGCCTATCAGGTCATTCCACGGGCCAATAGTGCTCCCACACTATACAGCTAGCCAGGAGGGGGTTCAAACAAGGCTGAACCCCAACCACTAAGGATCTCTGTCACCTCCGGTCCCACAGAGTGCGTATGGATGTAAATCAGGTTCTCAGGACCCACTAATAGAAGTTTGTCATAGCACATGGACATCACAAGAAATCCATTGGCACCGAAGGAACAAACGACGGGCTGACCTATCAGCTTATCAGATCATTCCACGGACCAATAATACTCTCATACTATGCAGCTAGCCTGGAGGGGTTCAAACATTTTTGCCTTCGGCAAGATTCGAACCCCTGAGATTCTTTTCGAAACCCCTTACCTAGAACCATTGGGATATGTCCTGGGTACTGATGGTCTAACATATTAGGGAAAAAACAGCACATGGAACGGTTAACAGTAGCAAGATCTTCATAGGGCATTACTCACCTGAACTGCATCTGCAGCAGCATATCCGGCTGCTTGGCCTCCCATGAATTGGAGCCCATTCCCAAATCCGCAAAGTAGACCAGCCAAAAGAGCCCATCCTCTTCCATTCCAATCGGATAAATACTCTTTCATCGATGTCTTTGGTACATTGAGTACAGGGTGATAGAGGAAACTGATGTTGAGTACAAGCGCGAGCGAAAAACATGAGACTGAGAAGTAAAAGAAGGCAGTGTAAACACTCAAGTGAGGGACCCCTTCTTTTAGCGTGTGCCATTGATCATTTGTTGCCAGGTTGAATGCTGGGGAGAAGAGAGAAAAGCAAACTCCCGCGAAGAAAACTATTCCTAGACCAAGAAAAGTGCTCTTTCCAAATACCTGTGAAATCATGCAAGAAGCAAGAACTGAGCTCCATCTCATGACATTCCCTATGAAACCATGCAAGAAGCAAGAACTGAGCTCCATATCATCAAGTGTCAATTAAGAATCAGTGACACTTGATGATATAAGCTTGGATGTTATTACATTGACACTGAAATCATCATCTTGATTGGCTGCTACTTATCGGGCAAACTTACAGGCAGCTACACTTCCAATACAACAACAACATTACCCTATTGCCATAGAGGCTCCCGCCTGTAGCAGGGTATAGGGGAGTCGGATGTACGCAACCATACCCATGTGTTAGAAACACACAGGGGTTGTTTCCCGATGACTCATAATGATGCGTCAAGCTATGTCGATCAACTACTACTTCACAATATAAGAAGCGCAGCCAATTTAATAAGTCATTTCGCTTTATTCCATCATATTCCAAAATCAAGGAAGGGTATGTTCTTGACTCTATTGGAAATGGAAAGAGCAGCTACGCTTCCAATGAAGACGTCAAATCACATGTAGACTAGTTTCAGCCACTTAATTTAACCCAGTCCTGTATACAAGGGGTCTGAAAGGCGTTTCTTTCATGTGTATAACTCAGTAGCCTTCAACGACCTCATTGCTTCTATTTACAGGTTCCCTATTACGATTACACGTTCCTACAACTAGCATCCTAAGGTTGATCCATGAGATACATCAGGAACTTCAAGCTCTGATTTGGTAGTCGTCGCAAAGTTTATGTTGATATAACAACTACAACCTTATATTCAAGCTATCCATGATGAACACTGTGACCAACAAAATGGACATACACATTGTTACACTTTCTGAATTATACCACTATTTGTTGGCTGAGATAGATCAAGAGAGAGAAAACAATTTCGCGCACGTGCTTCATTGCGACAAGGAAAGCTAATTGTGGAAGAACAGTCATATGATCCATGCCAGTTATATAAAAACAAGTCACATGCACAGTTATGTAATATCAGAAAATCATCTGCAAAGATGATGTGTGGAGTTGATTCGGAGACATTAGTTGTTACTCACCTTGATGGACCTTATCTTTTCAAGCTCTAGGAGAAAATGTGCAGTACCAAATTTTGCCTTTTCTATATCATTTGTGCCATCCTCCAAGTTGCTCTTTCCACCTTTTTATCCCAAGGCCAAAAGGTTAGAACTTACTGACCGGAACTCAGAAAGTCAAACAATTAGAAATGAGGAAGAAACATTAGTATCTCACCTACCACATCTGGATATGATGCACTAGGTGCAGCTACACGTGTATCCCTGGAAAGATGGAGTTTATATCAGCAACAAGAATAGAGACCGAAAACATAGTGCACATTTATGGGCTAGTACTTCACATTTTTTGTTGAAATATATTACACGAGTCACCTTGCAGCATGGATGAATTCAATTATCTATGTTGTTAAGGCTAGCTGAAAGAATGAACATAGAAAAGGATTCAAGATTTTGGAGGCAGAAAGTTGCGAGCCTGACTGCTCAGAGCTCCTTTAAAAGAAAGTACTAAACATAAAATAGGCGCACAAATTCTTGATTACAATATCAGAAGCTAAACATAATCAAGTCAGCTCAAATTTCTCCAAATTGTGTTGTAGATTCTTTTGTTCATATTCTCGTCATTTGTAACTGGTCCAGAAGCTAGCCATCTGATTCTTATGTCAAACCATGTACTTTTCACTTCACGGATATGCATAGTGAAATCGTATACTAAGCACTAGCTTTTTGAGTTCACGTAACCCCTCGTAACTTCTACTGTTAAACAAGACCATTTCTGCAGTCAAAACTGAACTATAGCACCTGCCCCCCTATATTTTGTGCCACTCTGTTTGTGCTAATATCTCAATAGAACTTAGACACCCCAAATGGAGATCACCAAACTAAGGGAAGACTATTTACCTCTCCCCAATTTGGCTGCAGTCTGAATAATGGCAGAGCTTTGATTCATTATCCGCTTTATTGGATACATGTACAGCAGAGCCAAAACAAACAGCAATCAAGAAGCATCCAACACCTGGGAAAAGAATCTCTGCTTTATTTATTTTGTCATCCAAGAAGTAATTTAGGGTTGTGCCTGCAACAATAAACCGATAAATTCATGTCATATATGGTGCTTTGCAAAAGCCATCGTCGAGAAAATAGAAACAATTATAGGAGAAGCTACCTATCACAACAGTCATGCTTGAAGTAATGACCTCAGTCACCGACAAACCTACAAATGCCCATGCATACTGTGTTGCTAGGTTTCCAAGACTTAGAACTACACCGCCAGCCATTGCAAAAAGAACACTTTGCCAGTTATCCTGTACAATAAAGTCTTGGTCTATAACAGAAAGTGAAAACATGAAAAGCTTCATGTAAGAGAAATACACAAGAAAATGGAAGCTTTAACGTAAGATTGGGTTAAAACTCCAAAATAAGAATATCGACACAATCAAGTGCAGGTGCTACGATTCATCTAACAATGCTCCTTCTCTCATTGCAACAAACTCATAGGATTATCTTAATTGATTTGCTCATAAAACAAAGGAAGAAAATGTAATGTTCGATATTGGATTATAGTAGGTGATGCAAGTTATCTCAGTATTCAGGCCAGATGAAACACTACAACAAAAACAACATTACCCCATTGCCTTGGAGGCTTCTGCCTATAGCGGGGTATGGAGGGGTCCGGTGTGCGCAACCATACCCATATGTTAGAAACACACAGAGGTTGTTTCCCGATGACCCATAATGAAAATTGCGTTAGATCAACTGCTACTTCACAATATAAGATACGCAGCCAATTTAGTGAGTCATTTTGCTTTATTTCATCATATTCCAGATGAAACACTACGTCAAACATTTATTGAAATTAGCATTCAATAATAGAAGCACTAGATGAGGAATAGTGTTTTTGACCGCATTACATTAGCTATTCACCCACACATCTTCATAGTTGGTTACTCTTTCAATACTCCTACATCCTTCTTGTTCATCTTCACAATCTTATAGCAAGAATGCACATCTGGGTAGCAAGCATTCTTCAATAGTGGACTAAAAGAATTGATGCAACTAAAACAATTACAGGAACAGTTTTCTGAAGGGGTGCACAATGTAACGCAAAATCACCAACATCACGTTTGAATGAACAGATGGCTAAATACATTTTCTTCCTAGTTAAACTCAGATTAACTCATAATCCCTCATCTCCAAACAGCACTCACCTGAGATAGTTGTTCAATGAAGTTTGGCTTGGCATTAGTGCTTTTTCCAATCTCACCAAAAGTGAAAGCAATAATGACAGCAGCCAAGAGATTGGTGAGTGTGTAATCAAGATAAGTGTGTTGTGGGAGACGCCCACGCCTTTCTAAGAGAGTCAAGAGGGCAGGCCATGTGCCTAAGAAAAACAGAGCAAGAAACATGCAAGCAATTGCCCCTCCTTTGCTCTCCACCACATACATCTTCAAACAATTAGATGAAATCCTATCTCCTTGAAATGTTATTATCCAAAGGAGCCCAGAAGATCCTATAAAACCAAATAACCATGACAATGTAAAAAAAATGCAATCTTTCAGATGGGCACAAACCAGCATCCATTATCATTAAAGGAATCAAGAATTAATTGAAAAGTCCAAAATACAGAATCAAAACTCCAAATCCTCAAAAACCAAGCATTCTCTTTCGTCAAAGCTCACACAGAGAAAAGGGATGCAATTGAGAATCTCTAAGAATGTATGAGCAATCAATATGCAGACAAGACAAAGCAGCACCAAAATAAAAGATACAAAGACGGAAACAAAGATAGTACCGTCTGGTAAGAAATTATGCAAAATCCACAAGTTTAAGACAGCCCATCAAGATTGAAATTGTACAAGAATTCAGAACAACAATTAAGCCACTTAACATAGTAGTAAAACAGTCACCTGCTGACGGATGCAACAGATGACTTAGAGTCTTCTAATGCCTTCAGCAACTCATAGTAGTTTGTGTGTGTATAGACGCCCAAATAATTCTCCATTATATCTATAGAGAAAATGACTTAGTTGACAATAGCAGGAATTTTGGGAGTGAAATTTGACTTTTCAAGCGTTCTGAATCTTGTGATTGTCTTATTAGTTATTTTCTGGGGTGCCAACTTTTATTTTATAACTTAAATATAGCATTGGCTTTGCATCTTAGTTTCACCATAACTACCAAATATTCTCTCCGTCCAAAAAAATATTCACATGAAGTCAAACTTTGTGATAATTCAAAGGAGTCTAACTTTGTGTAAAGAGAAATTATGCATTAAAATAATGTCAACCATGAATAGTTAAGATGCTACAGAAGAGAGGGGAAAAACATGCAATAAGATGGATCAATAGCCTACTTGCCATATTGTCTATCCATATCCATCGAGAATGGATTTTTGGGTCATAACTTAGTTGGTATTTGGATTGTAATTTGTTTTAAGTGTCAAGAATTCGAATCCAGGACACCCACAATGTGTTGTTCCACTGTTTTTAGGCCAAAGGCTTGATTTACAGGGGACACTTTGTATGGGTCACTACGTAAGTCCTCATCCAACCTAGGAGGCGCTGGATTCTTGATTTGCATCCTACACCATGATTGTTGAGACTAAAACGATAGGAACCTTCATGACCAAGAAATGTATTTTTGCTCACCCAAGTTCTTCCAAAACAATGTTATGATTCTCTTCCAGATATTATGCTTGCTGCCTTTAATGTAGGCCTTCAATAATAATCGCACGTTTTCGTTTAAAATTAAATTATCCGTAATACGGTAGTATTTGTGATCCCTTCATTTATTTTGACCCCAAAAAAATTCCGTTGGCATGTGATAGAGATATTATTGAACTGTCTCCACCTCCCGTCAGTTCACGACACCCGAAAGAAGACAGAGAAATTAGGAATAATTAATTATCCCTCTAATTTCATTTAATGAAATGGAGAAGTACTGAAATCAAATGTCATTACATAGAACCACGGGTTAGATAGTCAAATATCATATATATCTAATAGTAATTTTGCCAAATCCCAATCCAGACCTTTTTATTCCCGTCTCTCTCTTGCCATTAAAATCGTGTCTATTTTATAAAGATGATAGATTATAATAAAACAATATTAAACCATAGGATAAATAAAGGAATGAAATCGAATGTTAAATCACACGGGTGCAATGCCATGGTCTAAAAACCGGCGATGGCCAATTTCTTTTGGGTTAATTACCTTTAACACCCCTCACGTACAGCATAATCTCCTTTTGCTCATCTAATGTTTTAAAATACACTCTTAGCTATATTCAAATTTGGGTCAAAATAAGAAAATACATAAAAAAGTGATATGTTGCAAAGAAGCTGACATTAGACTGAAATGACAAAAATACCGGTTAAATTAACGGCATCAAAGCCTTATTAATCCCTTGGCTACCATTAACACATCTCTTGGCTACGTAGTTTTCTTGCTGGCGGAGAAGTGCTTAAAGGTTTGTGATACCAAATTGGCACACGTGAGACCATTAACGTCTAACGGGAACCATGGCTGCCACAACCATTTCTTCATAAGCCGTCAGCTTCAAATATAGCTTCCTAACATACTGCTCGAGTTTCAGATATGCTGGATTCGCATGTGTACGAGCAGAATCTTCTTCAACTTTCTGAAATGTTTTACCCTCATGAAGTGGACACTATTCGAACAATCCCTCCGTCGTCCTCATGCGTGCAGGATCAGTTGTTGGTGTGGCATCATACATGCAACGGTTTATACACAGTCAGGGCAGGTTATAAAGTCCTGAAACAATTCCATAGTAATCCAGCACTGAATGGGTCTTCTTGAAGTAGTGGTCAGTTAACTCGATTTTGGGATGCGATCTGGGCTTGGCCAATCATGCCCAAAGTCCGCAATTTTATTTGGAAGGCTTCACTAAACATTTTTCCTGCTGGGAGAAATATAAAGAAGCGTACATCCAAGTGTGTGTCTTGCCCTTTTTGTATGCACCCCTTTGAAGAGACAAGCATATATTTTGTCAATGCGGCTTTGCGAAACAAATTTGAAAATTTACTGCCATGGACCCTTTTGGGAGCAGGGAACCTATTCCAGCAGGGGCATCAAAGCCTTATTAATCCCTACGGAAATTTTAACAAATACTTGAGCAACAATGCCTAAAAACCAGAACTGGAAGAAGCTGTTATTAGTATAAAGTCATAAAAAAGAAAGCAAACACAATATTCTTCCATCTCCAATCTGAAGGATGAATATGCAAAAGCTAATCCATGCACATCGAAAAATACAGTACAACAAACAAAACATATTCTTCCATCAACAATTAGACGTGCTGAGTACTGTAACATGAGAGCTGCTCTCAGATTCTAAACATGTGAACCCTGGAAGCTCCATATTTTCTAATTCAAGAAAACTGGCTTGTCCGAAAGCATCAAAGTAGTTAGAATCCAGCAGCTCATAATCGTGCTTTGGAGTTATCCATTCCAGATCAGTCTAGAGAGGTTCTCTGCCTTGACATCCTCCAGTTAATGAAACTTGGTTTTCTAGTGCAAGTGTGAAATCAGATTGAAGAGGAATCAGAGGGAGGGGAAGTTGTGACTTTGTAGGGGAGGGTATACTAGTCTATTTTGTGTAAAATTATGGAAGGAAGGAGTATATTACCGTTCTATGGGGAGTAATTGCCACATGTCACTTTTTTATGTCCTTTTCCATTTTAACTCAAACTCGAAGGTACCTAAGGGTGTATTTTAAAACATTAAAGAGACAAAAGAAAATTATGTTATACATGAAGGTTGTTAAAGGTAATTAACCCATTTCTTTTAGTGAGCTACCACAACGTTAACTAGAGAATTAATAGAACATATGTTTGCATAAACATTGGGTAGAGATCACCTTTCATAGGTGAAAGTGTTAGTTTACTTACAGTTTATTAGACTATTAGAATCAAAGTTCGACCTAAATATTTTGAGACTACGATCAAAAAGAGAATATTTCTGAGATATGTGGTGGTTTGACTTGAACTGGTTACAATTTTGATAATTTAAAATGTATAGTTGATTATGATTTTTGTAACTTTTTTCCCACCTCTTTCTCAAGAAAGAAAAAAGAAAGAATATCTTTTTTCGCTAGAATATGTCATGTCGACATAACCATGTAAATTTACGTATTCTTTATTTAATTTTTTTCGATCTCCTAACAATTACCTTGCTTTGATAGTTTGGCTTTTCCTTAAACGGACTTATGTCTTTATGTCTTAGGCGTATGTGGTCATAATAGGTAGGGTGACAACTGGTATTTGTTTATTTACTCCACTATTCTTTCATGTGAATAAGGATCATGTGAATAAGGAGGGGTAGACAAGATATAGGGCCCCTTAAAACATATTTGGAAGATTGGATAGTATTTATACTTTAATTTGACTTTGCATATTTTGTTTCAGTCTTTTTCTTTCAATTATTTGTGCATGTTTACTATTATGACTATTTTAATATCGGAA
>AP025067.1:20299135-20315113 GCA_036186865.1 Eustoma russellianum
TGTTTACTATTATGACTATTTTAATATCGGAAGACTTTTGTATTTGTTTAATAAAATAGCTTCACTAGTAAATATTTCTATTATTATGATATCTGTGTAGGTATATATAGAGTCGGGTGTCTCACTGGAAGCAAACTCTCTATCCATTGGGATGTGGGTATTGTTTGTCTGGCTCTCACCCTCTCCAGACCCTGACGATAGTTTGTACTATCGTTAGGATATACTACGTATGATTGTTGTTTGTTGTTTGTTGTTGTTATGTAAGACCTCAACTTAGGTACATTGCATACACGTACGCCACAAGTGTTTACCAATTACCGCATAGTTACAGTTTTTACTTATTAAAATATTTGACTAAGTTTTAATCATTTAACAGCCATATCATTTTTTGAAAATCTTGCTCCTGTTTTCGTCGTAAAAATAATGTCATGAGTATGTATGCATTGATGAAGCAGAGATCTTCACTCAATGGATCAAAGGTGATCCTTGTTGTATGCCGTTAACTCTTCGTCTAAATCCGTCTATGGAACCTGAGAAGAAAGAGAAAACGTTAGAGGTCCCAGTGCAACATGAGTATGGATGCATTGATGAAGCAAAGATCTTCACCCAATGGATCAGAGGTGATCCTTGTTGTATGTCGTTAACTCTCTGTCTAAATCCGTCTATGGAACCCGAGAAGAAAGAGAAAACGTTAGAGGTCCCAGGGCGCTGCCCCGAGAAAACCCTCCGACGCTTAAGTCAGTTATGAGTGTTTCCGTAGGCTATTTATGCTGGAATAAAGGTTTAGATGAAACCTGTAATGAAATCTCACTGAGTATTGGCTGTTTAAGTGTTAGCCGAGATGGAGTTCTTAGAAGAAAACTCTAAGAGTTGTTCCAAAAGTTGGATCCCCTTCTTCGTCTGGGCAGGGGTATATTTATACTCAAGGTTGAGGAGGTCTGACCCTTTGCCCAATGATGGGATTATGACATGTCTAAGATGGCGGTCTTGTCTACTGCAGAGGTTCAGTATGATGGGACAAGTGTCTGGGACCACAACGGTGTCAGTGGCTGACTCTATGTCATGTAGGCCGGCTTGTAATGATGGCCTTGTACTAACCCAGTCGATACTTGACACCTGGAAAGTATTCTGCAGAAATGACTTGGTGGGTCCCAGATACCAGCAGATAATGTCTTCTTCTGATCTGATCCGAGAGATTTTAAGTGTCTATGAGAGCAAGACCGAGATTAAAACTTGGTGCTAATAAGAGGCTGAGGCCGAAGCCGAGCTGAATATGCGTCCTTTGGGAGGTGTACACTGTTGATTCCTTCTTTTTGCTGGGGTTGACCATAAGCAGTAGCTTTGACTAAAGCATAACTGAGCCGAGGTGCAATATGCTGAGCCGAGATGCAGTATGCCAAACGGCCCTTGTAGGACTTCATTTCTAACCATTCCTGATCATGTTTGAACAAGTGCCAACCTGACTCAGGCATGCAGCTGAGCTGACCAAGGGTTATAGCTGAATTTGCCTCAGCCACATTAATAAACTTGCTTCAGCTAAAGTATAAGATGGCCGAGCAGAAATGCATTCCTGCCGAGCTGCAGGAGTCGTCTCAGACCTTAATCTATCGTTGAATGTTTGTTGACTAACTGATGACTTTGTCTTTTCTGAGCAGGTCAGAATTTGGTTCATCATTTGCTCCCAGATTAGTTTGGCCGAGCTGACCAAGAAGGGCAGACTAATCGATTAAGAGCTTTTAAGGCGCTGTCCTTTCAAGTATGACGTGTCTGCCTCTGATTGAGTCGTATTACGCATTTACTGTCTGCGCATAGCACGAAGATTCAGTTACACCTTTTCAGATCCGGTGGTTGTAGGGATCAAGGACGACATCTTATAGGTGTCGTTTGGAATAGCCGAGATGAAGTCTATAAATAGGGCTTTCGATGAATTTTGTAACCCTTTGTCTTTCCTGCCTTCTGCTCTCGCATCCTTTACTTTCTTCTCCGGCGTTTCTTCCAATCTTCCTCCGACAGTCTTCTCTGGCCGTCCTCAGTTTTCTTCGGTCTTCTTCATCCTTTTCCTTAGCAAAGCTTTATTGTAAGCTTTTTTTCCAATTCTTCATCATGTCTTCTTCTTCATCTCATGATTCTCAAAACTTTTCTAGGGCGCTTCTTACTCCGGCAGTGGTGGAGGAATCTCTAATTCTCCATCTCCGTCTGACAGGATGGTTTCTGATGATGACTTCCCTATAGGTAGTCTGCGCCGGACCACTGGTGACACTGCTCAGTCCAGCAGAGCCGTCACAGTGGTTGACTCCTCGTCGGAGCAAGCAGGGACTACTCCTGCTCCGGCATATGTAAATCCCCCAGCTCTGCAAAGGGCTCCATCTCTGTTAACGGGGGTCCTTGAAAGAGGTCCACCCTCTTCTTTTGTTCAAATTTCTGCACTCTGTCCGAGGCCGATCTGAACCGGATCTGCAAGACTTATAGAATTGATCGGGATCAGTTCAGACCAATTCTGCCTCTGCCTGGTCAGACTGCTTATGATCCTCCCAGGGATTATGAAGCAATCTACGAGGATTACTTTAAGTCGGGGTTCAATCTTTCCATTCCTGAACCCCTTGTCCGAATTTTTCGTGCTTATAATCTCAGACTTCCTCAAATCCAGCCCAATGGCTTAAAACTCATTCTTTGTTATCTTCTATTTCTTAGAATAGCCGAGTCTCCTTTAATACCACAGTATTTATGGCTCTTTTTTCCTGCCGAGTCTCGCACAACTGGTATTATTTCATCAAGCGGGCCTCTAACAGCGATTTTCCTTTTGTTGTTAATATTCCTACCTTTACCAAGAATTAGAAAGGTAAATTCTTTTATGTCAAAAAGGCTGAGCTGCCGAAGGGGAACATCTGAAAGTCTGGCAGGGCAAACAATATGAGGTCGAGCCCAAACTACTATGATGAGGCAGCCAGACTTTGGAGTCTGCGAATCGTCATTGACTGGCAAAGGGTGGACTATGATGTCTTAATGGCGGCCGACCTGAGCCATCTAGCCGTGAGTCAGAATTATCTGCTAATTTCTCCAGATAACTGTTTTAAATTTTGTATTTCTTCTAACTTTCAGTTGATAACTGTTTTACTTTTGATGCAGGCTCAATGGCTTCTGGAAATTTTGACCATGCTACTAGAATGGCCGAGGCAGCGGCCAGGAAAAAAGCTCGTAAGGCCAGACGATTTGCAGCACTTTCTGCTGGAGGAAACTTGCACCATGATGAAGCTGGATCTTCACCAAGGGTCTAGATAACCTAAAAATAGTTTTGTCAGATAACTCGAAGAATGGTTAACTGGGATTGAAAACTTGTTGCTAGAATAGCGCCAAATGTCCTGCACAAAGAAGCACAGGTCAGAGGTCCTGGGGGGTTGGCCCGGGAAAACCCTCCGACGCTCAAGTCAGTTTGGGCCATATCTCACTGAGATTTATAATGTAAAGGGTGAGTTAGGAAGTTCTCACAGTGTATGCCGAGGAGCAGAAGGTATGAATGTTTTTGTTATGGATCTCAGTCTTGGTCCCTTTCTTTGTTCTGATTCGCTTCCCTTTATAGATATTTTTCCAACTTTAAGACCCTGGTAGTAGCTTGGAGAGGACGATTTGTTTAGGGCAGAGAGCCTAAGACACAATAGGTCTGCCGATGTTTTCAGTAGACTGACTGATGTGATTAAGAGGACGACCTGGTTGACGTAACCAGTAAGACAGCCGTTAGGACCTTGGCGTGTTCAGGAAGAATAACCAGCTGTAGCCACTATATTTGAACCACACCTCTGATTGAGGGTCCCACAAGGCAGTTTCGTACTTTCTTCATTTGCTGTAGTACACAGCTGAACCCTGTCGAAGTCCCTGACTTGCTGTGGTACATAGCTGAACTTGGCCTAAGTGCAAGACTTGGCCTTATCCCGTTGAAGTGATCTGAAGTGCGGTGTCTAGACATAGGATGACGTTGAGGCTGAGGTGCATACCTTAGCACATTCCTTATAAGGACACCATAATGTCATTCTGAAGTGCCGCTGAGGCTGAACATCTATACTTAAGCGCTGAACAACTATACTTTGTATGCTGGGCTACTTGAGATATTGACTGTTTGTTGACTAACAGACGATTCAGTTATGGTTCATCATTTGCCCCCAGATTTTGTGTGGCTGAGTTGAACTGCGAAGGCAGACAGATCTTGTTCCTGTGGTGTGGCAGTCCTTCATTGATTGCGTAGTTATCCTTTTACGCGCTTAGTAATTCCAACTTCCAATGTAAGAGCTATTTTCGATACTTCATTATTTCTTTTTCGACGGTTTCAGTCCTCGAGGGAGGGAAAATGCAGATACTTCTAAAAGAAGCAACTTTTCGTCTTCTCTTGCTTTATAAATAGAGACGATCTCTTCCATTCATTCTACATTCTCCACTCATCTTCCTTGTCTTTGAAGCATATCCGTGTTTTCTTCAGTGTTCTTCCTTTCAATCCAGCCCTTCATTTTTATGTAAACGTTCCCAAACATGTGCATTCCTTCTTACTCAGGGGATCCGGGGGATAACCTTAAAATCCAATCCTTCTTTGAGGAATTCGACTCTGATGGGGATAACTATCTTTCGGGGAGATCATACCTTACTGGTGGATCCTCTCTTGTTGAGGCCATCTCCTTTGTTTTAGCACCCCTGCCATCTCTCGGTATAGGTCCTCTTTCAACATATCCCTTTCCAACAAAGGGTTCATTTTGATGCACTTCAATGATGGATAGGATAGATAAACCGGTCCTTTTTCCTGTAAAGCAAGCATCCCCCTCTATGGTTACATGGAAGAGGAAAACTCTGCTGTCATCATATCTTTGAAGATGGCATGTGAAGAATGTAATCGCAATTGTTTCTTGCTTCACAGGAAGAAGAGGGATTTGCGTGATTGATGCCTGTCAAGGAATCTGCCCAGATCTGGATAAGTAGCATTCTGAGCTTGCTAACCTTCATAGTCCTATGACTGTAGTTGAAGACCGAAGTGCTTAGCCCCCAAGTGGAATGGATCTCAGAGAAGATGAAGAAGTTGTAAAGTAGAATAGGATCTTCTGTAGTTGTATTAGATCTTGTATTTCAATGAAAATCCAACTTTTGCTCTCTGGCATCCTTTAGCTTCTTTTATTGTTTTTATCCACTGCATGTAAAGTTGTGCTTGCTTTGTCTTGAATACAAGTATTTGTCCTCAGTTCTGTAAAGCCTTGCTCTTTTTTCTATAGCTGCAAGTGTTTCAGTAATGCAAAATTTTATTTGCTTGTCTTTAGCTTTGTTTTCAGCTTCACTTGCTCTATCAGCTTCACTTGCTCTATTTTAATAGTTTGTAAGCATTTGTCCTTCAGCTTTACTTTCTCTATTTTAATAGTTTTCAAGTATTTGTCTTCAGCTTTACTTGCTCTATTTTAATAGTTTACAAGTATTTGTCTTCAGCTTATGTATGTTGGCTCTTCGCTGAAGTAATGTCTTCAGCTTTTGTACTTGGTTCTTCAGCTCTGCTGGGACGGACATGTGGGAACTCATCCCATTGTTGAGTCTTGCTCAACCTCTCAGTCCTGCTGAGGTGAAAATGTAGGAACTTATCCCGCTGTTGAGTCCTGCTCAACCTCTCAGTCCTGCTGAGGTGAAAATGTGGGAAATTATCCCGCTGTTGAGTCCTGCTGAGGTGAAAATATGGGAACTTATCCCGCTGTTGAGTCCTGCTCAACCTCTCAGTCCTGCTGAGGTGAAGATAATGTTGAGACCTGCTCAACCTCCCAGTCCTGCTGAGGTGAAGATAATGTTGAGACCCCGCTCAACCTCCCAGTCCTGCTGGGGTGAAGATAATGTTGAGACCTGCTCAACCTCCCAGACCTGCTGGGGTAAAGATAATGTTGAGACCTGCTCAACCTCCCAGACCTGCTGGGGTAAAGATAATGTTGAGACCTGCTCAACCTCCTAGACCTGCTCGGGTAAAGATAATGTTGAGACCTGCTCAACCTCCCAGACCTGCTGAGGTAAAGATAATGTTGAGACCTGCTCAATCTCTCAGACCTGCTGGGGTAAAGATAATGTTGATACCTATTCAAACTCCCAGACCTGCTGGGGTAAAGATAATGTTGAGACATGCTCAACCTCCCAGACCTGCTAAGGTAAGAATATCGGGAAACATGTCCCATCCTGCTAGACCTGCTAGGGTAAGAATATCGGAAAACATGTCCCATCCTGCTGAGACCTGCTCAGTCTCCCAGACCTGCTGGGGTAAAGATAATGCTGAGACCTGCTCAACCTTCCAGGCCTGCTGGGGTAAAGATAATGTTGAGACCTGCTCAACCTCCCAGAACTGCTGGAGTAAGAATATCGAGAAACCTGTCCCATCCTGCTAAGACCTGCTTAGTATCCCAGACTTGCTGGGGTAAAGATAATGTTGAGACCTGCTCAACCTCCCAAACCTGCTGGGGGAAAGATATATATGCCCCCACTTTCGGTGTGGGTGATAGATAGACATAAATTATAGCTCCATGCACCACAAAGTGACTTAACTTTTCCAGGCTGAATGCCAAGTAAGAACATAAGAGATTGATCCTTTGCTAATATAAGGCTGAGCCAGAAGATATGAGATAAGCCCAGAAGAGATAAACCATGATTCGATTGAATCAGGTATTGTTGCTGTTTATATCATCTTTATATGCTCAGGGATCCGTAACCTCCTTTCCTTATGATCTGAATCCTCATCACTTGCTAAGAAGACCTTTGAATCCTCCTGGAAGTCATAGGTTGTTTGGACCCTTGACTATCATTTTTACTCATCTTTCTCTCGATAGCTTCCAAGGGCAATTAGAAAAGGTCTGATAATTGTTAGAGAAGCCTTGAGTAGCTGTTTTGTGGGTTAAGGGACTTTAGGGGCCCTCCTTCTAGCGCCAAATGATGAAGTCGGATCTTCACCAATGGTCTAGATAACTTCAAAATAGTTTCGTCAGTTAACTCGAAGAATTGTTAACTGGGATTGAAAACTTGTTACTGGAATAGCGGCAAATATCCTGCACAAAGAAGCATAGGTCAGAGGTCCCGAGGGGTTGGCCCCGGGAAAAACTCTCCGATGCTCAAGTCAGTTTGGACCATATCTCACTGAGATTTATAATGTAAAGGATGAGTTAGGAAGTTCTCACAGTGTATGCCGAGGAGCAGAAGGTATGAATGTTTTTGTTATGGATCTCGGTCTTGGTCCCTTTCTTTGTTCTGATTCGCTTCCCTTTATAGATCTTTTTCCAACTTTAAGACCCTGGTAGTAGCTTGGAGAGGACGATTTGTTTAGGGCAGAGAGCCTAAGACACAATAGGTCTGCCGATGTTTTCAGTAGACTGACTGATGTGATTAAGAGGACGACCTGGTTGACGTAACCAGTAAGACAGCCGTTAGGACCTTGGCGTGTTCAGGAAGAATAACCAGCTGTAGCCACTATATTTGAACCACACCTCTGATTGAGGGTCCCACAAGGCAGTTTCATACTTTCTTCATTTGCTGTAGTACACAGCTGAACCCTGTCGAAGTGCCTGACTTGCTGTGGTACATAGCTGAACTTGGCCTAAGTGCAAGACTTGGCCTTATCCCGTTGAAGTGATCTGAATTGCGGTGTCTAGACATAGGATGACGTTGAGTCTGAGGTGCATACCTTAGCACATTCCTTATAAGGACACCATAATGTCATTCTGAAGTGCCGCTGAGGCTGAACATCTATACTTAAGCGCTGAACAACTATACTTTGTATGCTGGGCTACTTGAGATATTGACTGTTTGTTGACTAACAGACGATTCAGTTATGGTTCATCACGCCAGCTCTGCCCCAACCTGAAATCACTCCTCCGGCTGAACCTAGATCTGAGCCGGCCAGAAATGAGCCTGTTGAAATGGCTGAACCTGAAGAAGATATTTCATCTCATCTTTGTTGTTGTTCTTTTTGTAGTATTGAGAATCCCAATACTTAACTTTCTTTGATGTACTTTTCTGCAGCTCCACCAATTGTGGAAATTCTGGATGAAGAAGCCGAGGTCCAATCTCCAGCTCATGCCTCGGTCGAATCTGAGCCAACAGATGAAGTTGGTGAGGGCTCCAGTCTTTGCCTCCAAAATAGGTAGACGGGGGAGGGATCTTCTCAGATCCCGGAGGCTGGTCCCTCCAGAATTCCTGAAATAACTCTGCCTCAGACATTCGAGGTGCCTCCACCTCCACCTTCTGAGGCATCGAGGTTGATTCTGGGGGAGTTCACTGTTGAAGACTATGCTGTGGAAATTTCCACAGCCAGACGTCTAAATCAGATGATGGTTCTGCCCGCCGACCGTGAAAGGTTCAGGGCTCCATCATGGGAAGGGCTGCTCAATGCATACCACATAAACCTGGCCTTGGTGAGTTCCTTTTTCTCTGAAAATTTGTTTTGTGATGACAATTAGAAAATTTTCTAACTTTTTTGCCATGGCAGGTCCGAGCTTAAGAGATGGAGATCTACGAGCGGAGCCAGCAATTCAATGAAGAATTCCAGACCAGAATAAAGGACCTCGAAGAATCAAACCAACTAAGAATTGATCAAGCCAGGAGAATAGTTGCTTTGGAGGTCGAGGTCAACAACCTCCGAAAGGGGAAAGAAGAAGTTGACCTAAGGTTGGCCACTTCCAATTCCAAAGTGGAAGAGTTGGAAGACCAAGTGGCCAACGTAGCGTTTTCCTTCAACCAAGCCTCCACTGAAGTTGAATCTCTAAAGAAGGACAAGGCTGAGCTGCTACAGCAGAAAGATACCTTTGAAGAAAAACTTGGTCGTCTACCTCATCAATTGGCAGAAGCAGAGGCCAAGGCAGTTGCGGATTTTAGAAGATCTCAACTCTTTGAAGAGAATATGATATTGCTACAGAGCTCAGCCATGGAGGTCAGACAAGCAAAGACCATTGATGTCTACTCTGAGATTTATCCAGAGTTAAACAAGGAAGATCCTCGTCTAGCTGAACTTTACAACTCAACTGCTACCCAAGAATTCAACACTCAGTTTCATCAATTCTTGGAGGGAGCTGACTTGAGAGAAGACGAGGATTAGACTTTGGATTTTCTTGTAATAGGCTGAGCAGAGATTAATGTATTCTGTACTTCA
This sequence comes from Eustoma russellianum, assembly GCA_036186865.1. Taxonomy (NCBI): domain Eukaryota; kingdom Viridiplantae; phylum Streptophyta; class Magnoliopsida; order Gentianales; family Gentianaceae; genus Eustoma; species Eustoma russellianum. Next base: position 20,308,272 of record AP025067.1, read on the forward strand.
CATTTCTTTATCAATGGAAAATTTTCTAAGTCTTTGACTTGTCTTTTTCTTCTGTTCTGCTATTCAATGTCATATTTCCTACTAAGTCTTTACTTTCCAAACTTATTGTTGCCGAAATCCAATGTGGGCCTTGGCAAACTTAATTAGTTTAACTGAAAATAAACTAAGTCACCAAGATTTAAACCTGTTATTCTGCCGACCTGAGCCAAGATTTGGCTAAGAATGAATCCTGCTTAATAATTGTCCTGTCTTTAGTCCAACCTGGCTGAGACATTTAGGCTGAGATAAGATCTTATGGCCCAGGTTTCTCTTGTAGCGGTCGAGATAATATGACAGCAATTTTTTGAACTGGATTTTCATAGAGCTGATCTGGACTCCAGGATCTGCTCTGCCAAACATTTCTTGGATCTTCCAAGTATTAACGGATAAGTCATTGACTCTCATAGGACCGATCTGGACTCCATGTCCCTACATTATATTTTTCTGCTCAGCAATTCTTGAACTGAGCTTTCGCTGAGCCGATCTGGACTCCAGGATCTGCTCTGCCTAACATTTTTTGGATTCTTCCAAGTGTTTAATGGTAAATCATTTACTTTTAAGAAGACCGATCTGGACTCCAGGATCTGTCTTGCTGAAGTGTGGAACTTGTCTCTTTCAAGATTCCTTTGAAATCATTTTGTAGATAACAAATAGTTGAGCCCCCACATGGGAGGACATTTATTCCAAGCTGAACCCTGCCATATCATAAGGCTGGGGCCTTGAGAAAATAAAGGTAAACCCCTGACAAGCCTTAGAGCCGAGGTCGACCATGAGGTGGACATGCACACTGAAGTGGACCCCTGATAAGCCCTGAGGCCGAGGTGAACCTTTTCCGTGGTTGGAAGGATACCGTATCATTTCCTTCACCTGATTGCCATAAGAGAGAAGTCACCGAGATGGGGAAGCTTGTGTTCTGAGCTACTTTATGAGCCATAAGGCAGAGATCGGCTAAGCGCGAATCTTGTCGGACTCCAATTCTGTTACGACTCATAAAGTGAGCATCAAAGAGGCACATAACTTCTCTCTCAATCTGGATGAATCCCTCAGTATGAACTAGGGCTGAACAGAAATTATAAAAATCGGACCAAAAAATTGAACTGTACTGAACCAAACCGTTTAAAACCGGACCACAGCTTTACAGCCGGTTTGCATGTAAAGGAAAAACCGGACTGTTTTGTCCGGTTGGGTTTCGGTTTGAGAAATTAAAAACTGTACAACCGGACCAAACTGTTTTATTATTATAATATATATTAAATATATAATTTCCCTAAATCCTAACCTGCTAACGGCCCAAACCCGTTCCATATTTCCATTCCCCAGGCCCAGCAACCTTATCCCATTATCCCTCATTCCCTCCTACTTCTTTGTACGCCGCACGCTGTTGTTTCTCTCTTCCTCTGCACTCTGTGATTAAGAATTTTCCTACCCTAATTCGAAAATCAAAATCCCTTTGGCCCTTGCCCAGGAAATCACTAAGTTCACTAGTTCAGTGGCTGCTTTGAATCTTCGATATACGCAAGACGCCAGCAGCCATCGCCAATTATTTGCTCTTCAGCCCATCAGTCCTAACAACCAGCGACTTTGTTACTTTTTGGGCGAAATACTTGACTCCTAAGTCACAATCGCCAACAATAGCAACATATTCCCCAACCCCACTGCTAGTATTTAACCTTTTATATTGGTTTCTTTACACATTCAGATAAGAAGATGAGTGCTTCAAAGTTAATAAAATGTGTGATTATACGCGATGGAGATGTAACAAAAAAGTGTATGTTCATTTGCTTCAAAAGAAACAAGTTATATGCTGTAAATCTATTTTGTTACCTCGTAAAATTGAAAAAAAAAGTTCCATATTTAGCCACGTTTCTTGATTTCTAACCTTTTCCAGATATGTCAGTGGTTTAGACTTTATAAATCATACCATATTTCTATTTCTGTTGATTTTGTGATCTAAGTCTTTGTGGGATTTCTTCGTAGGAGTATATCTGCAGAAGCAAAGATGATGTCGATGAGAGCAGTGCCAATTTGAGGGCTGAGGCTGTGGGATACAAATACGATATGTATTTGTTCTTTTTTCCGGCATAATTTTATTATAACACGAATCAGTGGATTTTGTTAGGTTTTTTGTGCATACAGTAAAATGTAAATTAGTTAATTCCTATTAGCTGTTACTGTCTGCAGGTGACGAAAATTATAATTCACTGAGGCCTTTGAGTTGCAGACTAACAGTGTTACAGAGGCGGTGACATATTTGGACTTGAGTTAGCTTTTTCTTCAATCACTAAGGTGAGGTATGCAAAATATCCTGCCGAAAGTAATTGAATGCATTTGATTTCCCATGGTTTTGATCTTAGAAGATTGAAGTAATGAATTAAAGTTTGATCCTAAAGTGGTTTATGTTCTTGGTATTTCAGTTCAGGATCTGAAGATCTATGAATAGATATACGGGACAATGACTTCGTTGGATGTTTTAGTTTTCTTCATATACAGTTTTTGACACATAGAACAAGCAAAACTTCTTAGTTCAATATCAAGTGCATGGGAATGGGCTGACCAGTGACCATTTCACTGATTTGTGTTTGTTAGAACCAAACCAAACTTGTTGGTGTTTAGGTCTTCTTGGTATATTTTGATTTGCATACGTGTTCAGCAGCCCCACTTCACATTTATATTTGTTGATTTTTTTACTTTCATCAGTCATTTGAGTATTTTATAGAACTCATGTACATTTTACAGATTTGCTAAATGGATGTACCAGGATCAGAGAAAACCAAGGTGTTCTGGACTTCTAGTGTCTTTTTTGAATATTTTTGTATATTTGATAGTTTTGTGTGAATAATTGTGTGTTTGATTTTAGGACGTAAACTTTGGAAACAACAAACCTACTATAAACCCATTTAGCATTCCGATTCCAAGTAATGCAGCAACTGATCCCACAACAGTCCAATCTGTTGCCCAACCTAGTGTCACTTCAAAACCTACTGATCATGTTGGCCCTCCCCAAAAGAGACCTAAAACACAAGTAGCAGGAGAGGTAGTAGTAGTAGAGAAAAAAGGTAGCAATCGGTTTCGAAGTCAAGCCTGGAACCATTTCACCATTGTTAAAGGTTCTGATCCTATTAGGGCAACTTGCAATTATTGTGGGAAGAACTATGCGGCTAACCCGAGTAAGAATGGAACAAGCAATTTGTTTAGTCATCTAAACAACCAGTGTACCAAAGTTCCTTGGAAAAAAGAGAAAGGACAAAGAAAATTGATTGATTTTAATTTGCAAATTGAAACCGCTTGAAACAACAAGTCAAAAAATTTGGATGTGCTTGATATAAGGAATAAGTTGACGAGAATGGTCATAATTGATAAGCTACCATTTAACATAGTGGAGGGAGAAGGGTTTAAGCAATATTCAAATGCGCTAGAGCCGAAGTTCAAGGTTCCTTCTAGGGTTACAATAGCTAGAGACTGTATGAGATTGTACAATGAAGAGAAAAAGAAACTTAAAAAGGCCTTGGAGGGGAGGAGAGTATTTTTGACCACAGATACTTAGACTTCCTTACAGAATTTGAATTATATGGTTTTGACTGCTCATTATGTTGATGACGTCTGGGTCATGCAAAAAAAGATCTTGAAATTTTTGTACGATAGAGAGTCACAGAGGGTCAATGATTGCTTGTAAGTTGGAGGATTGTTTGCATTCTTGGGGCATTAATAAGATTTTGACTTTAACACTTGATAATGCTTCCTCAAATGGCTTGTGTATTCAAGAAATCTTAAAGGATTTTAAGTTTAAGGATGTATTGCTGGGTAATAGGTTCTTTCATGTGAGATGTCATGCGCATATATTGAACTTAGTTATCAAAGATGGTTTGAAAGAACACTTTTTCTCAATTGTAAGAGTTAGAAATACATGTAAATATGTTAGGTCTTTCCCTGCTAGATTGAGAGCATTCTAACAATGTGCGGAAAAGGAAAAGATTGAATTGGCTCATTTAATAACCTATTATTATGGATAGTAGCTAGGAACTTTGTGACATTTCTGAAATTGTTTCACAGTGTTACTTTAAAGTTTTCGACTACATTGTATGTGACTGCAACCATTTGTATACCTGAGTTATGTAAAGTGAAGCAGAGCATAGAATCAAAGATGAGTACACAATCAAGTTCAAGTATGTTCTCTATGGCTATGAGCATGAGTTCAAATTATAATAAATATTGGTCAAATTGGTCTAATATCAATCATTTATTGTTTGTGGACATTGTCTTTGATCCGCGGTTTAAACTAAGAGGTTTGGAAATTTGGTTGAGAAAAATGTTTGGAATTGAAGCTGACCGAAGGAAGGTGGATATTAAAGAACATCTTAATGAGATATTCTTGCATTATTCAAGGGATGTATCTGTCATTGATAAGGAGCGTGACATTAGTCTAAGTCATTCGAGAGGACTAGTGGAACATGAAAGTGAATGCATCTTTGCAATTGATGCAAGAGAAATGGGAGAAGAAGACAACGATAATAGTAAAAATGAGTTGAGCATGTACTTAAGTGATGGAATTGAAAAGGGTGATAGCTTAAATGTCTATGGATGGTGGAAAGCCAATGTTCATAGGTACCCAATACTATCAAGCAATGCAAAAGACATATTTGCTATCCCGGTCTCAACGGTTGTCTCTGAACAAGCTTTCAGCACTAGTGCTCGGGTTATTGATCCTTGTAGGAGTTTTCTAAATCCAACAACCGTGGAAGCATTAATGTGTACTCAAAATTGGATACGTGGAACTGCAGTATATATGGATATATTAGAAGCCTTAGATGAAGCTGAAAAGTATGAAGACATTGCCCAAGGTAATTTTTACATTATAAATTCTGTTTCATTTTCAGTTCTTTGGCATTCAATTTACTATTATAGTTTCTGGATAATTTGAGATTTCTTTTATTGTATTGATTTATTGTAGAAAGTTCAAGCTCATGTCGTACAAAGGAAAGGATAGAAGCAGACTCCGACTAAGATATTTGATATTTCCTTGTTGAGGTATATTCTCCCAAATTGTGAATACATTATTACATTGAATTGACTATACGATATTGTGTTGTAGCAACTAACAAGCGTTTTCGTGAGGCTGCTGGTTTTTTGGTTCTTCTTTCATCAACGTTCCCATGGCTTTTCCCTCAACTATTCTGATGAGTACACAATCAGCTGCTGGTTTTTTGTTTCTCAACTTTGTTATGATTGATTTTCTGTTCAGGATTTTGAATTGATTCCCACATAGATAAGCAAGAGAGATGAATTAACTGAAACAAATTTCCCCTCTGTTTTTCGGTAATGAATTTTGTTATCTATCATACTTCTGTGTTTTTTCCATTTGTTTTGGATTTCATGTTCTGCGAAGGAGATGAATATTTTTTTTTTTTGAATTTCCTTTCTGCGAAGGAGATGAATGTGCTTGCAAACCGATCTTAAATTCATTCTTCTGCCTGCTTGTAGTAATCGCAAACTAATTTGAGACATGGTTTTCTTTGATGTGTTGGAGGTCAAATACGGAAGAAAAAATTTAAGCAAGAGCAGTTCCAAAACAGTTTGCAAGTTCTGTTCAAGTGGCACATAAGATGCTTCAAAATGGGCATCTTTATTTGGATATCAAGTAGTTTTTGGTTTTATTTAAGTGGAGTCTTCACTCTTCCATCATCATTAATTGATTGTTTGACATGCTGTGGGCTCTTTTTAGGACTCCTGAAGAGTACATAAATGGACATGCTATAGGGGCAATCAACATTATATCCATGTTTAAAGCTGATTTAGTTGTTGTTGCTACTATCTTATTGTAACTAGTATTACCATTGCTATTTATTGTGTGTTGCCATCCATGTTTGGTCACTTGAGACTTGTGCTCTAAAAACCTTCACTTTTCTTTTCCATCAACATTAGTCGATTGCTTTATAGATGTTGGGATACTGTCTTTATTTTGCACCCTCCCATAATTTCATTTGAGAAATTAGAGTACATAAACCGGGTGAAAACTGGAACCAAACCAAACCGGCCAAACAGTTTGTTGACCGCTTCCGGTTCAGTTTCGGTTTTTTCAATTCCAAACTGCTACAAAAAGTTTGGCTTGTGCTCTACATAAAAACCGACCGGACCGGACCATGTACACCCCTAGTATGAACCATAAAGTGAAAAGAAAATAAATATGCCCCCAGGTCAGGCTGAGTAGCTGTGTCTGGCCAAACTGATCTGGACCAGACATGTCGCCAAACAGATGTGCCGAGCTGAGCTAGCTGAAGAACTTGATTAAGATGATGAGAGTTTAAGTCTCATTTGAAAATAGAAAGCACTGCCTAATATATGTACCAATCTTTTGCAAATAGCAAATTTATAATAAACATTGAAGGACAATGACTTTAAAGTACATTTATGTATATAAGGATTTTGAATACACTAGAAAGGTGAAACATGATTCTTTTGTGAGCTTATGCTTTTTTAGATCAGCCGTATACTTTCGGAGACCCGCAATCTCTGCCCATCCGAATGTGAATCCTCGTTTCTTGGCGACCTGTGCTGATGCCCAGGTCGGCAACCTTCATCCATAAGAGGCCGGCTAAAGTACAGCCTATTGTGCAACCTTGACCTCAGATTGTAAAACCGCTGTAGGTGGCTGACCTCAATTAGTCGCCCAATCTCCTGGCAGAGCTGTCCGCAGTCTTCTGTATCATGACCAATATCATGATGATAAAGGCAGTACAGTTGATGGTTCCTTTTGTGGATAGGTCCTGTTAGGGGCTGAGGATCTCTTGACAGGCCATTCTTCTTCA
>AP025067.1:20315213-20329138 GCA_036186865.1 Eustoma russellianum
GTATTGGGATTGCCTCGATCCAAAACTGGTAAAGATAACATCTTTGTTGTTGTTGATAGATTTTCCAAAATGGCACATTTCATTGCATGTAAGAAAGTTGATGATGCTATTCATATTGCTGATTTGTTCTTTAAGGAGATTGTTAGATTGCATGGCATGCCACGAACAATTGTTAGTGATAGAGATACAAAGTTTCTAAGTCATTTCTGGCGTGTTTTGTGGAGTAGACTTGGTACTAAATTGTTATTTTCTACAACTGCTCACCCACAAACCGATGGTCAAACTGAAGTTGTTAATAGAACTTTGTCTCAACTGTTACGTGTTGTCATTCAAAAGAACTTAAAGAATTGGGAAGACTGCTTAGCTTATATTGAGTTTGCATACAATAGAGTTGTTCATAGTGGAACATTGCATTCTCCTTTTGAAGTTGTTTATGGCTTTAACCCTTTGTCCCCGCTTGATCTTGTTCCCATACCTGTTCATGAACGTGTTAGTTTAGATGGTGAACGAAAAGCAAAACTTGTGAAAGAATTGCATGAAAAGGTTAAGTCACAACTTGAAGCTAAGAATAAAGTGTATGCCAATAGAGCCAACATGAATTGTAAAGTTGTTATATTTGAGCCTGGTGATCTTGTTTGGTTACACTTGAGGAAAGAAAGATTCCCTAAGGAAAGGGACTCAAAGTTGAAGCCCAGAGGCGATGGACCATTCAAAGTGTTGAAACGGCTTGGTGATAATGCCTATGTTCTCGATCTTCCTGAAGAAAGGTATGGTCCTATCTCTAAAACTTTTAATGTTGCTGACCTTTCTCCATTTAGTATTGATTCAGATTCGAGGACGAATCCTTCTCAAGTGGGAGGGAATGATGAGCTACAGCCTAACCTTGTGGATACAAACACTGATGATGACACCTCACTGCCCCGCACAGGTCCCATAACAAGGAGTATGGCTAAGAAGCTGTTACATTGTGTTGAATCATTTCTTTATAGGCATGAAGAGGATGAATGATGCGTGGTTGTCACGCCTCGTACGGATCGTCTCCTTTAACACTTGGATCCTTAACGGTTGTAGGCAAGAGTTTAACTCCCTCCTAGCCGTTGATTCACCAAGGTTTTTTGTTTGAGCCTTCCTCCTTCAAAAGTTACCCGTTTCCCAAGCAAGTTTGCACCCTCTTGGACGGCCACACCTTTGATTTTGGATATCCCCCACAAGGTTGCTCACTCCTTGATTGGATTCTAACTTTGATCTTCAAAGAAACAAAGAAAACACTCAACTTGTTCTTAAGAAGAATCAAAAACAAAACTCACAAGTGTTTATGAAGAGAAAATAGGCAAATTTTGCCCAAGAAATCTTATGAATCAATTTTCCAACTTTCTTACTCTGTTTGGACGTCAATGACTCCTTTAAATAGGGCCAAGAAGACCAAAAAAAGTCTAGTCTACAAAGCTAAAGAAAAGGCTAGTCAAAAGGCTACAAAGAAGGCTAAAAATGTGTAATCTGTTGGCAAACGGTTTGACCCCTTCTAGAAGCAGATTCTGGTCTTTATCACTTCTTGAAATTGTATATCACGTTTTAAATTGAATTTGGGCTTTTGAATCACCTCATTTGGATATGGGACGAGTTAGATATGGCCCTCCAAAGTTTGGGTGTCTTGAATGCTTTTTGTACGGGCTCCTGAAAACTTGTATGAATTGTGGCCTATTTTTGGATCACTTGCAGCTCGAATTAGGCCTTGACTCCTCTTAGAGAATTGTAGCCCATTGAATGTAGAAAATAAACATATGAAGTTCTCTGAATTTGGCCCATCCATTAAAGAGATAAGTCCAAGTTACTAAACATGTGTCACAGAATACGGCAGAAACAATACATGAACTTCAATGCTGTTTTTGGCCATTATAACGACAGATCTTGGAAATGTGCAAAACATGAATGTGCTAGGTCTTTGTCTTTTGTTTCCAAGGAATCTTGAATCACTTGATTTGCCCTTGTGGTTGAAGAGATACGCCTGTTTTACGAAAAATTGTTCTGCCAGAAAATTACATTCTGAAATAGGCTTGCTTCTCTTCAACTCCTTTGGTCTTCAAACGTCTCCAACCTTACAAGTCCTTAAAATAATCATAATAAATATAGAAACATAATAAACAACCCTAAAGGCCTAACAAGCTAAAAGACTCAAGGTTTGGTCATGCAAGATCGAAAGAACAACCTTTACAAACAAGAAACTTTAAGCAAACGACTCAAGGAATGAAAGAAACAATACAAACGACTCATATATGTTACAACACATAAAAATTCAAAGATTGGGCTCAAGTAAGTGAACCCAACAACACTCTTTGTTTACAGGCTCGTCTTGCACGTTTCTGAACAAGAATGCATCAACTTCTTGGCTCAAACTCTTTGTCATACTTCTTGTCTCTTGTCCTCGACTTGCCTCGTCTTTGTTGCCGCTTGGCACCTGTACCTCATCATTCCCCCGCTCCTCAAAAGGATTCGACCTCGAATCTAAAGCATCACTAAAAGGAGATAATTAGAAACATTAAAAGTATTTGAGACAGAACCATACTTACCTTGCGGGAGGTCAATGATGTAGGCATTGTCATTGATCCTCTCAAGCACCTTGAAAGGACCATCACCTCTTGGCATCAATTTGGATTTCCTTTCATTAGGAAACCGCTCTTTGCGCAAGTGCAACCATACTAAGTCGCCTGGCTCAAAGACAACTCTCTTCCTTCCTTTGTTGGCTTGCTTAGCATACTGCTTGTTCTTCTTTTCAATTTGTAATCTCACTTTGGCATGTAACTTCTTCACCAATTCAGCCTTTGCCTTACCATCTAGGTTTAATTTTTCATTTGTAGGTATAGGCAATAAATCAAGTGGGGAAAGGGGATTGAAGCCATAAACAATTTCAAAATGAGAGTACAAAGTACCACTATGCACACTCCTATTATATGCAAACTCAATATGTGGCAAACAATCTTCCCAATTCTTTAAGTTCTTCTGAATTAGAGAACGTAAAAGTTGAGACAACGTCCTATTTACTACTTCGGTTTGACCGTTAGTCTGTGGATGAGCAGTAGTAGAAAATAAGAGCGTAGTACCCAACTTACCCCAAAGGACACGCCAAAAGTGACTCAAAAATTTTGTATCCCTATCACTAACAATAGTTCTAGGCATACCATGCAAACGAACAACTTCCTTAAAGAACAAGTCAGCAACATGGGATGCATCATCAACTTTTCTGCATGATATGAAGTGAGCCATCTTAGAGAAACGATCCACAACAACAAAAATTCTATCCTTACCCTTCTTTGATCTAGGCAGTCCTAGAACGAAATCCATACTAACATCAACTCAAGGTGAAAGGGGTACGGGTAGTGGATGATATAAACCATGTGGATGCAACTTAGACTTGGCTTGCTTACATGTAATGCAATGAGCACAAATCTTTTCTACATCTGCACGCATGTGGGGCCAGAAGAAATGCTCACGCAATGCCTCAAAAGTCTTAAAGACACCAAAGTGACCCATAAGGCCGCCTCCATGTGCCTCCGTAACAAGCAATTCACGCAAAGATGATTGTGATATGCACAACTTACCTTCCTTAAACAAGAATCCATCATGAATGTAGAACTTACCAAAAGATGATTTAGCACATGCTGCATAGATAGAATGAAAATCATGATCACTAGCATATAACTCCTTAATTAGTTCAAATCCAAGCAAACGAGAAGATAATGTAGTAATCAAGGAATATCTCCTAGACAATGCATCAGCTACTACGTTATCTTTTCCTTGCTTATATTTAATCACATAAGGAAATTGTTCAATGAATTCCACCCACTTAGCATGTCTTTTACTCAACTTACCTTGGCCTTTAAGATACTTAAGAGATTCATGATCCGTGTGAATCACAAATTCCTTAGGTTGCAAGTAATGCTGCCAAGTTTGCAAAGATCTTACCAATGCATACAACTCTTTATCATATGTAGAATAATTCAATTGAGGACCTTTTAATTTCTCACTGGAGTATGCAATGGGACGTTTAGCTTGTGTTAACACGGCTCCAAATCTTATACCACTAGCATCACATTCAATCTCAAATGTTTTTTCAAAGCTTGGTAGTTTAAGAATAGGTGCTGTCGTTAATCTTCTTTTAAGCTCATTAAACGCCAATTGTTGTGCCTCCCCCCAATGAAATCCAACATCTTTCTTTACAATCTCATTTAAAGGGGTAGCAATAGATGAAAAATCCTTAACAAACCGCCTATAAAAGCTGGCTAAGCCATGAAAACTTCTAACTTCACCAACTGTTTTAGGGATAGGCCACTCAAGGATTGACTTCACCTTTTCTTGGTCCATTTCAATGCCATTTTCACTAACAACATATCCTAAGAATATCACTTTGTCCAAGCAAAAGGAACACTTTTTAAAATTAGCATATAGTTGTTCCTTCTGTAAAGTCTCAAACACAGCTCTTAAGTGTCCTATATGTTCATGCAATGTCTTAGAATATATCAAAATATCATCGAAATAGACAACAACAAACTTCCCAATGAATGCACGTAAGACTTCGTTCATTAACCTCATGAATGTACTAGGTGCATTAGTTAAACCAAAAGGCATTACTAACCACTCATACAAACCAAACTTAGTCTTAAATGCAGTCTTCCATTCATCTCCCTCTTTGATGCGCACTTGAAAGTACCCACTTTTCAAATCAATTTTAGTAAAGTATTTAGCTCCATGCAATTCGTCTAACATGTCATCGAGTCTAGGAATAGGGTACCGATACTTTACCGTGATCTTATTAATAGCGCGACAAACAATGCACATTCTCCACGGGCCATCCTTTTTGGGCACGACAATCACTGGTACAGCACATGGGCTCATGCTCTCCCTCACCTTGCCCTTGGCTAGTAGCTCCTCTACTTGGCGTTGGATCTCCTTTGTCTCCTCGGGATTTGCCCTATAGGCTGGTCTGTTAGGCAATGTAGCACCAGGTATGAAATCGATTTGGTGCTCTACCCCGTGCAAAAGTGGCAATCCAGCAGGTTCCTCCTCAGGAAACAAATCTGAAAACTCTTCAAGCAAAGATACAACTCCACTAGGCAATGTAGATGGTAAGTCACTTACAGAAAACAATGATTCTTTGTAAAGCATCATATAAACAGTCTTTCGATCATATAAAGCATGTGAAACCTCAGAATGACTAGCAAAGAATGCATGCTTCTTTTCTTGCTTGATTAAGTTTTTCTTCGCCGAAGATTCAGCCTTAGCCGAACCCTATTTTGTTGTCCCCTCCTTGGCCAAGCCCTTACGGGAATCGAGCCAAGTCTTTTCTTGCTTGAGGCTTTCAAGAAACTTCTTTTCAGCCTCTCTTTCAGTAGGATCTGAACGCTTTTGCGCAAGGCGTTTTTGATCCTCATAGACTTTGTGCGGGGGCAATGCACGCAATCTATACGTCTTATTATCCATCTTAAATGAATATGTATTAAGGTAACCATCATGAATGACTCTCCTATCAAATTGCCATGGTCGTCCCAAGAGAATATGACTAGCATGCATGGGTGCAACGTCACAAAGAATGTCATCCTTATAATTACCTATGGACAATGAAACCAAGACTTGCTTACTCACTTTAATTTCACCACAGTCATTAAGCCATGTCAAACTATAAGGTCGTGGATGTTTAGTCATGGGTAAGTCAAGTTTCCGAACTAATTCTGCACTAGCAACATTAGTACAAGATCCTGCATCTACAATCATGGTGCACACTTTTCCTTTTATCATGCAATGTGTATGAAATATGTTCTCCCTTTCTTGTTCATGCTCATCTACTTTAGTTTGTGCGTTAAGTGATCTCTTAACAACTAAAAGCTCACTAGATGCAAGTTCTTCCTCAATAGTGCATTCCTCAACCTCATTCTCTTCTACTCCCTCGTCAACATGCTCTTCCTCTTCATGCTCAGAATCAGAATAATGCTCTCCACTCTCCTCTATGTACATGATACGTTTAACATTAGGACATTCAGATGCAATATGACCTAAACCCTAACATCTAAAGCATTTAATGTCCCAAGATCTGCTAGAAGAGTTAGAAGATTTACCTTGAGGTTGTTCACCAACCTTTTGTTTGCCTTTATCGATTCGGGAGGGAGCTTGTGGTGTACGATCTTGCTGCTGAGGTGGACGGTTGATGAGCCAAATGAAGGCTAGAAAAACGTTCCTAGGACTTTGTCTTCTACTCCAAACTGATTTGAACCTCGGCTATGGCAAAGAACATCACAATGAGACCCCTTGAACTGTAACCGTTTGTTCTTGGCTCAATTTATACCAACACCTCTTCCTCTTTGGCATTCCAACACATCTAAAACCTCATTGTGACCCTAAGATGCTGTAAACCAAAAATGAAGTAAAATACTAACAAGTTCTAGGCTATGAACTTGAAAGAAACCGTTAAGTGGTTTTAACTTCAACTAGAAAGTTGAGAACTCCTTAAAGGAAAAATCTGATTGAAATGTGTTTGAAATTGTGTTTTGTACATTCAGCTTCCTATGCTACTTATAACAAACGAAAATTACAAGGTACAAAGTTTAAAGTACAAAGTACAAGTCTAAAATAACATGCTTGCTTTTGAACAACTTTGGTTCCAAGAAATCTGGTTGCTTTTGCCGTGTAATCCATGCTTGTTTTCAGCCTTCTTTCTTGATCAATTTGATTGGATAATACTTAGAGCAGCTTGCTTTGAATTTGGTTTTGATTGGTTGTGAGTTTGGCTTTGAATTTTCAAAGCAATATTGCGTGAGTCATGCCTTAAACTTCAAGGATCTGATTGGTTCATTTGTTGTGCAGCTTGCCTACTTGTCTTCAACTTGATTGTGATTGGTTTGAACATTTGCAAGACTTCTTCCCATTGGTTAAAGCTTTGAGCAGCTTCTCCATCCTAGTTTCAACGTGAAGAAGAATTCAGATTTGACATGGGTGCTTGTCACCACCTTGCTTGTAAGCTACTTGCTTATCACCTCCTTGCGTGGACAAAAATTCAGGTTCTAATTGCATTTTCAATCTAAGTACGTGTACCTGAAAGACAAGGCAATAATACAACACAAACTATCCTAAAACAAGGTTAACCAACCAACAATATTAAAAAGAACAACTAAAGATATGTACAACATGCTTCTTCAATGTAAAGCTCTCTTTGACCTATCTTCAAAGACACCAAGCAACAAACACAAGATACACAACATATATGACATGTCCTAAGGGTTAGTTAAGACTATAAGACATAAGAAGTAGCACTAGTGTGTGCGGAGTTAACAGTGATATGCCATGTCTTACAGAACTAACATGTGACAATAAATGATACATGAAAATATGTTGCGTTGACCCCATCGTGGGCTCATCATTCCCTCCCTCTTGAAAATGATTCGTCCTCGAATCTCAACATGGATATAATAAGGGATAGGGGTTTAGGATGTACACGTATGCTCAACTACACAATAACCAAATAGGAACATGATAATACAAATGGTGAAGGTGAAATACCTTGGTGCATCCTTATCTTTGAAGAAAGAATAAGGTGTGTACACGCTTTCTAAAATGTTTAGGATGTATTAACAATATGATAACAAAAATTTTAGAACACATACATCCTAACAGATAAAACAACATCCAAAAAGCATATTGCAACATGTTAACACTAAATGTACAAATCTTACAGACATGTGCAATATTTAGACAAGATGTATCAATTGAGATGACAACAGGCAGACATTCAACAAGATGAGATGAAATAGATATTTCAGAAATAGAATCTTCATCTATACTAAATATGTCATTCAATTCATTAACTAGTTCATCCAAGGATTTATGTTCATTTGTAGCTGAATCTATTTCAATAATGACATCATGATCAAGCTCTACATCAAGTAGACAATCTAGTTCAGCTAACATCAAATCATAAGAATCTAGTTTATCAATGTCATTCTCAACAGAATTACTTACATCAATGTCATCAATGAAATGTACAGGATGTAATTCAGATTGTAACCCAGAAACAAGCATCTCAGCAGAATGCAAATCATGCACAGGGATTTCATTTATATGCATGTCACAATGTAAATCATTTTCAGACAAAGTGTTATCACAATTAACATCATCTATAAGCAAACGACTAACACTTTGGAAATCACCAACAGATTCAAGTGAAGGGTCTTCTTCAGACAGTACACAAGGTTGAACATGCAATTCAGATAAAGGAGTTCCAGTTTCAGGCATGTTGGGGCTAATTTCATACAAACCATCATTCACAGAAATGTCAGATTGCAAGTCTTTGTTCTTTTCAGATTCTATCAATACTTGCACCATGTCTCTAAGTTGAAGCAATGCATTTTCAATATTATCCATAGTCTGACTCAAATTGCTTAACTTAACTGGATTTGGTTTGTCATTTTCAGAATCACAAGAGTTCAGTTCATACCCATAGTTTTGATTAACCTGCCATGGGATTAGGTTTGATTGAACAATCTTTGCCTTTTTATACATGTCATAAAGTGATGAGAATTTTTCAGACAATATGCAATCAGCAATCTCTTTATCTAATCCAGCAAAGAACCTAATCATGCTTAATTCCTCATGTTCTTCAACATAAGCATAGTACAAATCATCAAGCATTTCATTGTAATATGCACTAACGTCTTTATTGCACTGAGAAAGAGTTTGATATCTAGGAGTTTTACATTCCCAATATCCAACCCATAAACCATTCGTACGACCAAAGGAGTTCATACGTTTTTCCAGTTCATCATAGTCTCTCCTATGGCATTCAACTCCCCAAATGGTTTTTAGAATCATGTTTAATCAAAACAATCAACCAAGATGGTAAAACAATGAGATAAATAAGTCAGAATACAAGCAAGTAAGATCAAACTATAACTTTAACAAAACGTAAATTTCTACTTCAAATTGACAATTGAATAAACAACAATCTTGGACTATCTAAGATTCAAAGAAAAATAGAAGTCAAGTGATTTTTTGAATCAAAGAAAGCTAAGGGTTTGTACAGAACAATCCTTTAACTTACTTTAAACTTTAATGCACATTCAATTGTAAATAAAGTGAAAGACAGTACATACACACAAGTGTTCAACAAGGGTTTGTTCGAGGAACCTTTTACAACAGTCAACACTTTTGGTGTAGGTATTTGCTTTTGATTTTGCACAATTCACCTTTTGTGAACTTTGGATGGCTATATCTCACTTCTTGTGCAAATCACTCATACGTCTTGTCTCTTGCTTTTTGACGTTAAAAATGACTTTTCTCTCAGTTTCTTTCACAAACAAGCCTAATTTTCCTTTGGATTGGCTTTGTCTGTTTTGTGAGTCTACTGCTCACTTGCCTTTATGAGACATTGCTCACGACTTCTTTTTCTTTGGTTTTACTTGCACAAGTTTTGGTGTGGCTTTTGTGAAACGTTCTTTGAACAACACAGAAGAACACTAATGATATGAAAACTGTTTCACAAATTTAACAACCAAATATAGATGAAAGTTCAATGCAAGTTGAAGAAGTGTAAAGACAACAAGATGATAACAGGGTCGGCAATTTAACAGTGTAGGGATAAATATAGACAAAGTGATCCTAAGTACGAACTTAAGTCCAATAAAGTCTTTAAACAATTGAATCAATCCCAAGTAAAAATAAACGTAAAGCCAACGTTAAAATTTGAAATCAAATCTTGTTTCTTACAAATTTACTTCACTTTTAACAAATCTCAAGTCAATAATGCTTCAATTAAAACATTCAATCAAGTTTGTACCAAACAATGACTTAAGGTGTAACGGGGGTGGTGAAATCAAATTCAACAAGTTTAAACAAATAGCATTCAAAGATTTCAAATGAGCTTTAAAAACTTGTTCTAAACACACTGTTTTGGCAATTTTCTGTTTTTGATGCAAATGATCTAACTAATCTTAAGATAGCTAAATGCAACTTAGTTGTTTCTAAATGCAATTATAAGGGCTGATTACTCTAACAACTAATGGAAATCAGTTTTGATGCAAACTAGCTAACTTGTATTTGTATTGGTTTTCGTTTGTATGATGCAATCAATTTCTAAGCTAGATGATACTAGATGCAAGTGTTTATGTATTCAACACAACAAACGTGTATCAACTAGAGACTAGGCAGCATACATAGGTAACTAAAACTACTTGTTTTGTTCTTTAGATTTTGGATTTCTTGAAGTAAACTAAACAACCAACTATACCTTTAAACTATGTTGTAAACTAGTCTAACTAAGCTAAATAAGGCAGCACCACATCGTCTAAAACAGATTGCACACAACTACTAAAATCAGAATTTAACAACTTGATTACAAACTAAACTATCAACTAATCTATTTTTGTGTTCAAGTTTTCTGTTTTAAGGACTCAACTAAGCTACCATTTAAACTTCTAGATTAGGACCTAATGAACATTATCTAAGCTAGATTGAACGAGAACAATCAGATTACACACGGGTTTTAACTAGACTACACAAACAGGTTCTAACACACTTAAGTCTAGTCTAAGTTCTTTTTGTGGTGGTTTTCGGTTTTGCTACTTAAAACTAATTTACCAAACTATTGTAAACTATCTAATAAACACTTTAAACACATAAACTAACTACCTTAACTAACAGATTCTAAATGGACATAAAATCATTTCACTATACGGTTTGGGCAGCAACATTTATATGCAAGTTTAAACAATGTAAACATGAATAGAAGACTAACCAATGCTCTGATACCAATTGAGGAGCCAAATGAAGGCTAGAAAAACGTTCCTAGGACTTTGTCTTCTACTCCAAACTGATTTGAACCTCGGCTATGGCAAAGAACATCACAATGATACCCCTTGAACTGTAACCGTTTGTTCTTGGCTCAATTTATACCAACACCTCTTCCTCTTTGGCATTCCAACACATCTAAAACCTCATTGAGACCCTAAGATGCTGTAAACCAAAAATGAAGTAAAATACTAACAAGTTCTAGGCTATGAACTTGAAAGAAACCGTTAAGTGGTTTTAACTTCAACTAGAAAGTTGAGAACTCCTTAAAGGAAAAATCTGATTGAAATGTGTTTGAAATTGTGTTTTGTACATTCAGCTTCCTATGCTACTTATAACAAACGAAAATTACAAGGTACAAAGTTTAAAGTACAAAGTACAAGTCTAAAATAACATGCTTGCTTTTGAACAACTTTAGTTCCAAGAAATCTGGTTGCTTTTGCCGTGTAATCCATGCTTGTTTTCAGCCTTCTTTCTTGATCAATTTGATTGGATAATACTTGGAGCAGCTTGCTTTGAATTTGGTTTTGATTGGTTGTGAGTTTGGCTTTGAATTTTCAAAGCAATCTTGCGTGAGTCATGCCTTAAACTTCAAGGATTTGATTGGTTCATTTGTTGTGCAGCTTGCCTACTTGTCTTCAACTTGATTGTGATTGGTTTGAACATTTGCAAGACTTCTTCCTATTGGTTAAAGCTTTGAGCAGCTTCTCCATCCTTGTTTCAACGTGAAGAAGAATTCAGATTTGACATGGGTGCTTGTCACCACCTTGCTTGTAAGCTACTTGCTTATCACCTCCTTGCGTGGACAAAAATTCAGGTTCTAATTGCATTTTCAAGCTAAGTACGTGTACCTGAAAGACAAGGCAATAATACAACACAAACTATCCTAAAACAAGGTTAACCAACCAACAATATTAAAAAGAACAACTAAAGATATGTACAACATGCTTCTTCAATGTAAAGCTCTCTTTGACCTATCTTCAAAGACACCAAGCAACAAACACAAGATACACAACATATATGACATGTCCTAAGGGTTAGTTAAGACTATAAGACATAAGAAGTAGCACTAGTGTGTGCGGAGTTAACAGTGATATGCCATGTCTTACAGAACTAACATGTGACAATAAATGATACATGAAAATATGTTGCGTTGACCCCATCGTGGGCTCATCAACGGTGAAAGGTTGCTGCACACGTCCTTGAAATAGTGGTGGCGGACGGTGTGGAGCTTGGCTTGACCGTGTAAACAGTGGATTCTGTCGTGTGCTAAACCTGTTCATGGGTTGGGTAGAGGGCCGAATATTACCTTGTGTTGAAGGCCTCCTCAACTGTCTTTCCACCTTTTCTGCCAAGTGTACCATCGATGCTAAGGTTGCACAAGATTGCAACTCCACAAGAAGGGCAATTTCTTTGTTTAGTCCTTCTAGAAACCTTGCCATGGTAGCATCTTCTCTTTCATCAATCTGTGCTCTCATCATCAATAACTCCATTTCTTTATAGTATTCATCAACAGTTCTATTTCCCTGCTTGAGTTGGGTTAGTCTTTGAATCATAGTTCTTTCATAAAATTGAGGCACAAACCTTTTTCTCATTTCTCTTTTCATCTCCTCCCATGTTTGAATGGGACCTTCTCCACTCCTTCTTCTTGAACTTAACGTTTGATCCCACCAAAGAAATGCATATTCTGTAAACTCAATGGCTGCAAAACGCACTTTACTTAGTTCAGAAAAGGAAGTACAAGAGTAAATGAGTTCTACCTTTCTTTCCCATTCGAGGTATGCTTCGGGATCACTTCGCCCCTGAAATAGAGGAATGTTCATCTTGATCTTATGGAAATCATCATCATGCTGATTGTGCCTAGGATAGTACCCACGATTAGGAACATCATAGTCACGGTTTTGACGTTGAAAGTTACGGGTTTCAACATCAAACGGTTCCTCATAATCTCTTCCCCGTTGACCATCATGCATATGTGGATCATCCTCAGGATACTTCTCTTCTAATGGTGGCATGTACACTGGGGCGTGTTGTAGGCCTCCTCTGCCTCGTCCTCTTTGTCCCATCATTTGACCAGGAATGGCTTGCCGTGGTGGATCAACTGGAATACGGCTTGGACCCTCAAATTGGGTAGCCATGTTTCTAATCATGGAGCCATTTCTTTCGATTGTTCCTGGTTGAGATGTTTGGTGGCGGGGGTTAGATCTTTCAGCCTCCAGTAGGTCTAACCTCTCGGTAATCCTTCTAAGCATTCCAAGTACATTCTCTTCCGTCACGGAATTCCTCATATCCTCCAAAGGTGGGGGAGTATTGGAATTTTTAAACGGTGTCTCATCCATCTAAACCTGAAAAAAATTAAAAGAACACAAAGGAAAAAAAAAAGGAAAACTAACACAGAGTAAAGAAGATTTGTTACGTTAGTGCAAAGAGAATTTCAACTTGTGCTTGTCATTTCTTACTCGTATTTTGACACTCAAGGCTTTTACCTCCCCTCTTTAAGTCCTTTCAAGCCCTTACAAGCCTTTTACCTCTCTTTTCTTGTGCCTCTAATCCAATCGTGGGCTAGAAGCAACCAAGATGAGCAACAATGTGAAGGTCTTCAGCAGCTTGTACAATCTTCAAAAACGTGGTTAGTATCACCGAAGTAAGAATAGATACCGAGCAAAGGACACAAAACACACTTGGACAAACTCTAAGATTCAAGAAAATTATGAAATCAAATGTGATGTAAAGGGCTGAGACAATGAATTGCTAAGGGGTTGCCTTGGGCAATCCTTAACCACACTTAGACTCAATGCATTTAATCACACGTATGTAATGTCCAAGATGCATAAAGGAAGAAGTGTCCGAAGTTGTATATAAAAGGGTGTTTTGTTTTGGTCGTAGGTGTTGTAGGAAGTTTTTGTGTTTTGATTGTGCAAGGAGACCGTTTCAAGCAATTCAAATAGCCTCTTTTGAATAACGGCTATTTTGTGTTCCTCTTTTTTTTGTAACGTTCCTTTTTTTTGATGTTCTCTTTTTTTTGGGCTGAAATACAAGAAACTCAAAGTAACCAAAGGATTAATCAAAGAACACAACAACCTTCTTGCTCCAGTTTT
>AP025067.1:20329148-20354020 GCA_036186865.1 Eustoma russellianum
GTTTTTTTTTGTTCTAAGGCGAATCTTATACAAAAGGATGTTTAAAGATGCTCTTGTGAAAAGAGACTCAATCTTTTGTAGTGTAAGGATTGTATGAGTATGGATCACTTGGATGCATCAATAAACACAACATACAATGCAAGTAAGATGCATAAACCCAAGCATGACTAAGAGCTTCAAATAGCAACAAGATTTAAAGTTAACAACGGTAGCTTTTTAGGCTAGTAGAAGCAATATAAGTGTGGCTGAAATGAAAGCTCTCTATGCAACGATCCTAATACCCAAGTATGTATTCAAGCAAGAGTGGATACAAGACAAAGTAACCCAAATGAAAATAGTTGTGAACAACAACAAAGATGCAATCTTTTGAATGTTTTAAGATGTTTTAAAGATTGTCCTTGTCCTTGTATAGTGTCCTTGTCAAGGTATCTCCAATATGTCACGGTCCTTTGTCAAAATGTCCAAGGAGTTCGGTATTTGGTCCTGTCCAATTTGTCCAAATTGTCCAATATAGTCCAATAGGTCCAAAGTGTTCAATAGGTCCAATATGTCAAATAGGTACAAAGTGTCCAATAGTCCAATATGTCAAGGAAATTTCGGTCCTTGTTCAATATGTCAAGGTATTGATATTGTCAAGTCCAGAAAGATAGGTTGTTATTTTTTTTTGGATAAAATATCAAGTTGGATGAAAGTTTTAAGGCTGATTTTTTTTGTGGAACAGGATTTTTTTTGATGACACAAAAATGAAGACAAAAAAAGAAGACACGAAATGAATGATAGATTAAAGGAGAACCTTTGCTCTGATACCAAACTGATGCGTGGTTGTCACGCCTCGTACGGATCGTCTCCTTTAACACTTGGATCCTTAACGGTTGTAGGCAAGAGTTTAACTCCCTCCTAGCCGTTGATTCACCAAGGTTTTTTGTTTGAGCCTTCCTCCTTCAAAAGTTACCCGTTTCCCAAGCAAGTTTGCACCCTCTTGGACGGCCACACCTTTGATTTTGGATATCCCCCACAAGGTTGCTCACTCCTTGATTGGATTCTAACTTTGATCTTCAAAGAAACAAAGAAAACACTCAACTTGTTCTTAAGAAGAATCAAAAACAAAACTCACAAGTGTTTATGAAGAGAAAATAGGCTAATTTTGCCCAAGAATTCTTATGAATCAATTTTCCAACTTTCTTACTCTGTTTGGACGTCCATGACTCCTTTAAATAGGGCCAAGAAGACCAAAAAAAGTCTAGTCTACAAAGCTAAAGAAAAGGCTAGTCAAAAGGCTACAAAAAGGCTAAAAATGTGTAATCTGTTGTCAAACGGTTTGACCCCTTCTAGAAGCAGATTCTGGTCTTTATCACTTCTTGAGAATTGTATATCACGTTTTAAAATTGAATTTGGGCTTTTGAATCACCTCATTTGGATATGGGACGAGTTAGATATGGCCCTCCAAAGTTTGGGTGTCTTGAATGCTTTCTGTACGGGCTCCTGAAAACTTGTATGAATTGTGGCCTATTTTTGGATCACTTGCAGCTCGAATTAGGCCTTGACTCCTCTTAGAGAATTGTAGCCCATTGAATGTAAAAAATAAACATATGAAGTTATCTGAATTTGGCCCATCCATTAAAGAGATAAGTCCAAGTTACTAAACATGTGTCACAGAATACGGCAGAAACAATACATGAACTTCAATGCTGTTTTTGGCCATTATAACGACAGATCTTGGAAATGTGCAAAACATGAATGTGCTAGGTCTTTGTCTTTTGTTTCCAAGAAATCTTGAATCACTTGATTTGCCCTTGTGGTTGAAGAGATACGCCTGTTTTACGAAAACTTGTTCTGCCAGAAAATTACATTCTGAAATGGGCTTGCTTCTCTTCAACTCCTTTGGTCTTCAAACGTCTCCAACCTTACAAGTCCTTAAAATAATTATAATAAATATAGAAACATAATAAACAACCCTAAAGGCCTAACAAGCTAAAAGACTCAAGGTTTGGTCATGCAAGATCGAAAGAACAACCTTTACAAACAAGAAACTTTAAGCAAACGACTCAAGGAATGAAAGAAACAATACAAACGACTCATATATGTTACAACACGTAAAAATTCAAAGATTGGGCTCAAGTAAGTGAACCCAACAACACTCTTTGTTTACAGGCTCGTCTTGCACGTTTCTGAACAAGAATGCATCAACTTCTTGGCTCAAACTCTTTGTCATACTTCTTGTCTCTTGTCCTCGACTTGCCTCGTCTTTGTTGCCGCTTGGCACCTGTACCTCATCAATGAACCAAGCAAAGATGATGTCCATTGGGTTTATATGATACAAGCTTTGATCTAGTTGTATCAAAAGCATGTTGTACATATCTTTAGTTGTTCTTTTTAATATTGTTGGTTGGTTAACCTTATTTTAGGATAGTTTGTGTTGTATTATTGCCTTGTCTTTCGGTACACGTACTTAGCTTGAAAATACAATTAGAACCTGAATTTTTGTTCAAGCAAGGAAGTGATAAGCAAGTAGCTTACAAGCAAGGAGGTGACAAGCACCCATGTCAAAATCTGAATTCTTCTCCACGCAAACAAGGATGTACAAGCTGCTCAAATCATGAACCAATTGGAAGAAGTCTTGCAAATGTTCAAACCAATCAAAACAAAGTTGAAGAAAAGCAAGCAAGCTGCACAACAAATGATCCAATCAAACTCTTTGAAGAAGGACGGATGGTTTATGGCTAATTTGTTTGAAAATTCAAAGCCTAACTTACAACCAATCAAAGGCAATCCAAAGCAAGCTGCTCAATGTATTATCCAATCAAAACTTTGGCTGAAAACTAGCAAGGAATACACGGCAAAGCAACCAGCTTCTTGGAACCAAAAATTGTTCAAAAGCAAGCATCTTATTTCTAGTATTGTACTTAGCATAGGAAGCTGAATGTACAGAACAACACAAATTCAAATACATTTCAATCAGATTTTCCTTTAAGGAGTTCTCAACTTTCTAGTTGAAGTTAAAACCACTTAACGGTTTCTTTCAAGTTCATAGCCTAGAACTTGTTAGTATTTTACTTCATTTTTGGTTTACAACATCTTAGGGTCTCAATAGGTTTTAGATGTGTTGGAATGCCAAAGAGGAAGAGGTGTTGGTATAAATTGAGCCAAGAACAAACGGTTACAGTTCAAGGGGTGTCATTGTGATGTTCTTTGCCATAGCCGAGGTTCAAATCAGTTTGGAGTAGAAGACAAAGTCTTGGAACGTTTTTCTAGCCTTTATTTGGCTCATCAGTTTGTGAGCCCGAAGGGCATCACTAACCACTCATAGAGCCCAAACTTGGTCTTGAATGCCGTTTTCCATTCGTCCCCACCTTTTATCCTGACTTGGAAATATCCTTGATTAAGATGTATTTTGGTGAAGTATTTAGATCCATACATCATATCCAGCATGTCATCCAACCAAGGTATGGGATACCTATGCTTCACTATGACCTTATTTATGGCTCTACATCCGTGCACATTCTCCATGTGCCATCTTTCTTGGGGACTAGGATAACGAATACCTGAAATGAGCTTAAGCTTTCTCTTACTAATCCACTAGCTAAGAGTTCCTCAACTTGTGAATTTCTTTGGTTTCTTCGGGGTTGGCTCTGCAAGCTGGCCTATTAGGAAGGACAGCTTCGGGTACAAAGTCTATTTGACATTCGATTCCTCTTAATTATGGTAATCTTTTGGGCGGCTCAGTGCGCAACAAGCATCAAATTCTTCAAAAAGGGAGACTACTGAGGTGGGTAAAGAATGTAATTCTTCACTAGAGATGAGACACTCCTTATACACTAAAACAAGGACGGTTTTGTTGGTGTAAAGGGCATGGCTCACCTCTCTTTGTTTTGCAAAGTACCTACACTTTTTCTTGTTTTCACTAACGTTTAGGTGTACTACCTCCTTTCCTTTACCCTCTTGCCTTCTAGCCTCACTCTTCATGCTCTCCATAAATTTTCTTTCAGTTTCTTTCTCCTTAGGGTCGGTCCTAGACTTACACATACGTTTCTGATCCTCATGAACTTTGTAGGGTGGGAGTGTATACAATTTGTACAATTTACCTTCAATTTGAAAGAATACTTGTTCAGATAACCATCATATGTCATATACCTATCAAATTGCTATGGTCTACCAAGTAAGATATGACTAGCATGCATCGGTGCAACATCACAGGGAATATGACTTTATAGCTACCAATGCTCAACCAAAGTACAACTTGTTTGCTAACACTAACTTCACTACAATCATTCAACCATGCAAGTTTGTAGGGGTGAGGGTGATAGTCATGGGTAAGTTTAACTTTCTAACCGATTCAATACTAGCCACATTTGCACATAAAAAAGAATCAATGATCATAGTGCACACTTTACCATTCACCTTGCAATGAATATGAAAATATTCTCTCTCTATGTTGTTCATGCTCATCAACTTTTTGAAATGCACTTAAAGCTCTCCTAACAACAAGAAATTAATTATTTTCAAAGACATTGTCTTCACCTAGTTCTTCTTTAATTTTGGGTTCATTTTTATGCTCATGTTCAGATTCATTCTCAGACTCAGTCACAAATTCGCTAGTTTCCTCGATTAACATAACATGTTTAGCATTAGGACAATCACGACCTATATGACCATGACCTTGACACTTAATGCATTTAATATCCCTAAGACTACTAGATGGTTTAGAAGAACTCCTTGTGGAGGCGTTTGGTTTGCCTCTTTTGTCTTGCTTCTGCATGCGTTTCTCTTGGTGTGGTGGCCAAGTTTGGCCGCGGGTTCGACCTTGAGTAGGCCGGCCTCCTTCATTCCTGAAAAACCTATTTTGGAACTTTGAAGAGGTAGATTGATTAGTACAAGAAACTGAATTGAAATTGAAAGAACTTCATACCTTAAGTTGCTGCCCGATTTTCTCAGCCAAGTGCACCATGGTGTCAAGTCAAAGCAGGGTTGAAGCTCAACCCTTTGTGCAATTTCTCTATTTAGTCCATATAGAAAACATGCCTTGGTGGCTTCCTCGGGTTCTTGTAAGTTAGATCTTTCCTGCAAAATTTCTAACTCTTTAAAGTAATCGTCAACACACTTATTTCCTTGCCGTAAATTTTGCAATTTACCAAATATGGTGCTCTCAAAGTTGTTTGGAATAAATCTATGTCCCATTTCATATTTCATTTCTCCCAAGTAAGAACTTGGGGTTGTCTTGTTTTATTCTGATTGCTACATAGATTTGTCCACTAATTTAAAGCATATTCTGAAAACTCGATAGACGCGTACCTCACCTTTTGCAACTACGTATAACTAGTAAATGAGAATATTAAATCCACTTTTGTTTCCCACTCTAAGTATTCTTGTCGTTAATTTTTTAGTAAAACGTTGGAATACTGATTTTAGTTTTAAGTAATCATTGTCTTGGGGATAAAGGGGTGACGTCATTGATAACCACGGAGAGGGAAGTCATCATAATAATTTTCATCCTATTCAAATGGATTATATTCATCATTATACCTTTGATGTGGGTTTCTACTCGGGGTGGTTGAGGTACATACCTTCTCGACTCAATGGTAGGTTGTCTGTGACTTTCTGCCTTGGGTTCTTCTTGTGTAAGCCTTCTTGCTTGATGTGTAGGGGCTGCCCTACTGTTCCTTGACCTTCACTTTTGTTCAACCTTTCATGGAGGTCGTCTGACTCGGCTTTGTGCATCATTTGATTGTTTAAGACCGTTTGCAACATTTGGCAGACTTGCTCCAATGTAGCTTTGGGTCTCTCAATTTTCTTTGATTTACTTGCTTATTGTTGACTTGTAGATTCCATCCTAAACCTGAAAAAATCAGAAACAACATAGAAAACAATATACCAAAAACAAGAAATTCGAACGGGTAAATGAAAATAGAATTTTGTACACTCTTCTAACTTTCTTTTTACTCTCTTACCACCTTGTTTCTTGACCAATCTGAGCTTAATAAAGGTCAAATAGAGAAATAAAGATAGGTGAATGCCAAGTCTTCTACAATAAACATGATGTTGCACTCAGGCATAATTTTGCTCCAAACTTGTTCAAATTGTTTGCAACTCTTGCTGAACTCAAACCGGCTGTTTTACCTTGTATTTGACGTCCAAATGAAGGCAACGACAGGTCCAAACAGTAGCAAAATCGTTGGGAAGGTGAGGGGACAAGCAGCTCGCAAAAAAGACACAAACGACACCAAAACAGTTCGGTTTTCTTCTCAACTAGTTGCGGGACCAAAACAGGACTTTCCAGCACCTAAATGACCTTAAAACAATAGGAAAAGTCTCCAAAAAGTTTCGAAGTCGGCAAAATCCGGGAGGTAATCAAACGTGTTCTAAAATTCACAATTTGTACCAAAAAGGATACTAAATCACACCAAAATAGACTCAAACAATTGGGGCACTAACTTGAACGACTCAAATATGATTCAAAGAAGAAATGAGACCAAAATAATGTCAAAGGCTTAATCAAAGAAAGACTAGGGATTGTCGTGGGCAATCTTTAGTCAATTTTGATTCTATGCACATATAATCACAATATGGCTCAATGCATGCAAAAATCAAGTATTCAAGTTGTAATCAATGTAAGAAGGTCAGTATATAGTGTGGAAAAGGTAAAGTTATGGCAGATTCTTCAAGGAAGGTACACAAAATGATCAAAATGGCACAAATAAGAAACCAACATTTCCCCTTTTTATGTTGCTCTTTTTCTTTGCTTTTCTTTGCTCTTTTTCTTTATTTCCTCGTTGTTTTCAGTATGAGCAAGGTTCAGAAATTTTTTCTTTTTTTGTCTAGGGGTAAAATCGTAACTTTTTTACACTTTTGCCTTCAAAATTTGTGTTTTTGGGCAGAATGTGTAATTGTCCTTGAATTGCAATATGGTACCTTTAATTTGTAGTAAAGTAACCTTGGAGATGAGGGAAATTGAAATTGTATAGAATTTGGATTTGGGTTAGGGTTTTTCGATTTGAATGATTTGG
Organism: Eustoma russellianum; assembly: GCA_036186865.1. NCBI lineage: Eukaryota > Viridiplantae > Streptophyta > Magnoliopsida > Gentianales > Gentianaceae > Eustoma > Eustoma russellianum. The sequence continues at coordinate 20,336,150 of AP025067.1, forward strand.
GCCTTTTGGATCCTGATTTGATGAGCCCACGATGGGGTTAACGCAACATATTTTCATGTATTATTTACTATCACATGTTAGTTCTGTAAGACATGGCATATCACTGTTAACTCCGCACACACTAGTGCTACTTCTTATGTCTTATAGTCTTAACTAACCCTTAGGACATGTCATATATGTTGTGCATATTGTGTTTGTTGCTTGGTGTCTTTGAAGATAGGTCAAAGAGAGCTTTACATTGAAGAAGCATGAACACCTATCGATCCATGTTCCATCTGATCGAATGATATCATTGTTCAAACAAAGCTTGAAGATGCAACTAAAACCTGAATTTTTGTTCAAGCAAGGAAGTGATAAGCAAGTAGCTTACAAGCAAGGAGGTGACAAGCATTCATGTCAAATTCAAGATTGTTCTTCACGTTGAAACAAAGAAGAAACAAGCTGCTCACATCATTAGCCAATAGGAAGGAGTCTTGCAAATGTCCAAACCAATCACAATCAAGCTAGAACAAGAATGCAAGCTGCTCAACATTTGATCCAATCAAATCCAAGGAAGGAATCGGCTGGTTCATGGCATAATTTGTTTGAATATTCAACACCAAACTTGGAACCAATCAAAGCTAAGTTCAAACCAAGCTGCACACTACATTATCCAATCAAAACCTTGGCTGAAACTAGCAAGGAAGAAACGTATGATTGAGCTAAACTCCTTTGAAAATTCAAAGCCACAACTCACAACCAATCAAAGCCTAATTCCAAGCAAGCTGCTCCAAGTATTATCCAATCAAATTGATCAAGAAAAAGGCTGGAAACAAGGCATGAGAAGCACCGCAAAAGCAACCAGAATCTTGGAGCCAAAGTTGTTCAAAAGCAAGCACCTTATTTTAGTCTTGTACATTGTACATTAAAACTTGTACTCTTTATCATTTTCATTTGTTATAAATAGCATAGCAAGCTGAATGTATAAAAACAACAATTCACAACAATTTTCAAACACATTTCAATCAAATATCCTTTAAGGAGTTCTCAACTTATTCTAGTTGAAGTTTAAGACCACTTAACGGTTTTCTTTCAAGTTCCAAGCCTAGAACTTGTTAGTATTTGCTTCATCTTTTGGTTTACAGCATCTTAGGGTCTCATTGAGGTTTTAGATGTGTTGGAGTGCCAAAGAGGGAGAGGTGTTGGCATAAATTGAGCCAAGAACAACGGTTACAGATCAAGGGGTGTCATTGTGATGTTCTTTGCCATAGCTTTTGTTCAAATCAGTTTGGAATAGGAGACAAAGTCCTTGGCATCGTTTTCTAGCCTTCGTTTGGCTCATCATGATTGAACTTGGTTCAATTGACTTGGGGGTTTTGTTTAAGGGTTAATTGGGGTGGAGAGGTTTGGTTTGGGGTATAATTTGGGTCAGTTTTGGTTGGGTTTTGGCAATGGTCTGGTTTGGGCTTAATTTAGGGATTTTTGGTTCAAATGGGTTGGGGTTTTGTAATCTGATTTTTATTTGGAAAAATTGCGTTAGGGGTTTTGTTTGAGGGGTCAAATGAGGCTGTTTATGGGTTGGTTTGATGATTGATGGGGCTGGTTTGGAGGCTGCTTTGCCGTGGGGGTGTATTGGGCGTTCTAGGTTTTCTTTGGCAATTAGTGTTTATGTAGTGCACTGATCAACACTTGAACAATAAATCAATGCATGAATTCAGTCACAATATGAAAATAAAGACATATAAAATCAAAAATTGAGCCAAGAACAACGGTTACAGATCAAGAACAACGGTTACAGATCAAGGGGTGTCATTGTGATGTTCTTTGCCATAGCTTTTGCTCAAATTAGTTTGGAATAGGAGACAAAGTCCTTGGCATCGTTTTCTAGCCTTCGTTTGGCTCATCAATTGGTATCAGAGCATTGGTTAGTCTTCTATTCATGTTTACATTGTTTAAATTTGCATATGAATGATGCTGCCCAAATCTTGTAGTTAACTGTTTTTTTTATGTCCGTTTATAGGTTGTTTGTTTAGGTAGTTAGTTTATGTTTTTAAAGTGCTTGTTAGATAGTATACTATAGTTTGGTAACTTAGTTAGGTAGGCAAAACCGAAAACTCCTACAAAAAGAACTTAGACTAGACTTAGTGTTGTTAAAATCTGTTTGTGTAGCTCAAGTTTAGAACTGTGTGTAACCAGCTTGTACTTGTTCAATCTAGCTTAGATATTGTTCATTAGGTCCTAATCTAGAAGTTTAAATGGTAGTTTAGATAAGTCCTTAAAACAGAAAACTTGAACACAAATTAGATTAGTTGATAGTTTAGCTTGTAATCAAGTAGTTAAAATTCTGTTTTTAGTACTTGTGTGCAATCTGTTTGAAATGTTTTAGTGCTGCCTTATTTAGCTTAGTTAGACTAGTTTACAACATAGATTAAGAGGTTTAGCTGGTTGTTTAGTTAGCACAAGCAAAACCGAAAACTAAAGATCAAAACAAGTAGTTTAGCTAACTAAGTGTGCTGCCTAGTTCCTAGTGTTATACGTTTGATAAGTAGGACATAAACACTTGCATTGAGTATCATTTAGTTTAGAATCTGATTGCATCATACAAACAAAAACCAAACAAAAACAAAGTAGGTTGGATCACTTGAAAACAAAACAAAACAAGTTAGCATACTTAGCATCAAAACTGATTTTCCATTAGTTGTTAGTAATCAGCCTTTATAAATTGCATTTAGAAACAACTAAGTTGCATTTAGATTAGTTAGATCATTTACATCAAAAACAGAAAAAAAAGAAAAAGATAAGTGCCCTAAAACCGTGTGATTAGAACATTTTTAAAGCTCATTTGAAATCTTGGTGTATGCTAATAGCTTTATCTTTTTGTTGATTTCAATTGTTTCAAATGACTTGTTGGACTTAGATATATTCTGAAAGTTAGGAATTGTTTAAGCCCCACATTGTTAAAGAGCTATCCAATTGTTGTTTTAGATCAATTTCTGAACTTACATTGCACTATATACAATTTGAACTTGTTGTAATTGTGAATTGAATTCCCACTACATAGTGTTTAGCCGTGTTGTGTACGAGGAACTTTCAAATTCCAAATACAACAAACCTTGTGCAATTAAAGGCCGTGGGCAATGTCTCATGTAGGCCGTGAGGAGTAGTCTCACAACAATCAAGCAAACCATCCAAAGAAAGAAAATTAAGCTTGATTGAGAAATACGCGAGAGAAAAGCCAATATTTGTCAACAAGTAAGAGGCAAGACAAGAGAGAATTGCACAAGAAAGCCAAGTGAGGAAAAGCCCAAAATTAAACATTGCATAAAGGGAAAATCCCGTGCAAAGCTCAAAAGAAAGAAAGTGCCCAAACCAAACCCCAAAGTGTTGTAGTTTTGAAATATTGAAAGTTTCTAAAGCAAACCCTTGCTAGCACTTTGTTTGTGTGACTTTACTTTCACTTTACTTCAATTGATAATTGCATATGCTGTAAAGTAAATTGAGGGATTGTCTTAAAACAACCCCGTAGATTTCTTTCAGCCCGAACAACAATTTGACTTCTGTGATTTACTTGAATCCTTAGAAAAAATAGTCCAAGTTGTTGTTTTAAGGAATTGTCAACATAAAGTAGAGCATTTGCATCTTGTCAATATTTTAATTGGCTTTTGAGATTGTTTTGATTAAACATGATTCTAAAAATCATTTGGGGAGTTGAATGCCATAGGAGAGACTATGATGAACTGGAAAAACGTATGAACTCATTTGGTCGTATGAATGGTTTATGGGTTGGATATTGGGAATGTAAAACTCCTAGATATCAAACTCTTTCTCAGTGCAATAAAGACGTTAGTGCATATTACAATGAAATGCTTGATGATTTGTACTATGCTTATGTTGAAGAACATGAGGAATTAAGCATGATTAGGTTCTTTGCTGGATTAGATAAAGAGATCGCTGATTGCATGTTGTCTGAAAAATTCTCATCACTTTGTGACATGTATAAAAAGGCAAAGATTGTTCAATCAAACCTAATCCCATGGCAAGTTAATCAAAACGATGGGTATGAACTGAACTCTTGTGATTCTGAAAATGACAAACCAAATCCAGTTAAGTTAAGCAATTTGAGTCAGACTATGGGTAATATTGAAAATGCATTGTTTCAACTTAGAGACATGGTGCAAGCATTGATAGAATCTGAAAAGATTAAAGACTTGCAATCTGACATTTCTGTGAATGATGGTTTGTATGAAATTAGCCCCAACATGCCTGAAACTGGAACTCCTTTATCTGAATTGCATGTTCAACCTTGTGTACTGTCTGAAGAAGACCCTTCACTTGAATCTGTTGGTGATTTCCAAAGTGTTAGTCGTTTGCTTATAGATGATGTTAATTGTGATAACACTTTGTCTGAAAATGATTTACATTGTGACATGCATATAAATGAAATCCCTGTGCATGATCTGCATTCTGCTGAGATGCTTGTTTCTGGGTCACAATCTGAATTACATCCTGTACATTTCATTAATGACATTTATGTAAGTAATTCTGTTGAGAATGACATTGATAAACTAGATTCTTATGATTTGATGTTAGCTGAACTAGATTGTCTGCTTGATGTAGGGCTTGATCATGATGTCATTATTGAAATAGATTCAGCTACAAATGAACATAAATCCTTGGATGAACTAGTTAATGAATTGAATGACATATTTAGTATAGATGAAGATTCTATTTCTGAAATATCTATTTCATCTCATCTTGTTGAATGTCTGCCTGTTGTCATCTCAATTGGTACATCTTGTCTAAATATTGCACATGTTTGTAAGATTTGTACATTTAGTGTTAACATGTTGCAATATGTTTGTTGGATGTTGTTTTATCTGTTAGGATGTATGTCTTCTAAAATTTTTGTTATCATATTGTTAATACATCCTAAACATTTTAGAAAGCGTGTACACACCTTATTCTTTCTTCAAAGATAAGGATGCACCAAGGTATTTCACCTTCACCATTTGTATTATCATGTTCCTATTTGGTTATGGTGTAGTTGAGCATACGTGTACATCCTAAACCCCTTTCCTTTATTCTATCCATGTTGAGATTCGAGGACGAATCATTTTCAAGAGGGAGGGAATGATGAGCCCACGATGGGGTCAACGCAACATATTTTCATGTATCATTTACTGTCACATGTTAGTTCTGTAAGACATGGCATATCACTGTTAACTCCGCACACACTAGTGCTACTTCTTATGTCTTATAGTCTTAACTAACCCTTAGGACATGTCATATATGTAGTGCATATTGTGTTTGTTGCTTGGTGTCTTTGAAGATAGGTCAAAGAGAGCTTTACATTGAAGAAGCATGAACACCTATCGATCCATGTTCCATCTGATCGAATGATATCATTGTTCAAACAAAGCTTGAAGATGCAACTAAAACCTGAATTTTTGTTCAAGCAAGGAGGTGATAAGCAAGTAGCTTACAAGCAAGGAGGTGACAAGCATTCATGTCAAATTCAAGATTGTTCTTCACGTTGAAACAAAGAAGAAACAAGCTGCTCACATCATTAGACAATAGGAAGGAGTCTTGCAAATGTCCAAACCAATCACAATCAAGCTAGAACAAGAATGCAAGCTGCTCAACATTTGATCCAATCAAATTCAAGGAAGGAATCGGCTGGTTCATGGCATAATTTGTTTGAATATTCAACACCAAACTTGGAACCAATCAAAGCTAAGTTCAAACCAAGCTGCACACTACATTATCCAATCAAAACCTTGGCTGAAACTAGCAAGGAAGAAACGTATGATTGAGCTAAACTCCTTTGAAAATTCAAAGCCACAACTCACAACCAATCAAAGCCTAATTCCAAGCAAGCTGCTCCAAGTATTATCCAATCAAATTGATCAAGAAAAAGGCTGGAAACAAGGCATGAGAAGCACCGCAAAAGCAACCAGAATCTTGGAGCCAAAGTTGTTCAAAAGCAAGCACCTTATTTTAGTCTTGTACATTGTACATTAAAACTTGTACTCTTTATCATTTTCATTTGTTATAAATAGCATAGCAAGCTGAATGTATAAAAACAACAATTCACAACAATTTTCAAACACATTTCAATCAAATATCCTTTAAGGAGTTCTCAACTTATTCTAGTTGAAGTTTAAGACCACTTAACGGTTTTCTTTCAAGTTCCAAGCCTAGAACTTGTTAGTATTTGCTTCATCTTTTGGTTTACAGCATCTTAGGGTCTCATTGAGGTTTTAGATGTGTTGGAGTGCCAAAGAGGGAGAGGTGTTGGCATAAATTGAGCGAAGAACAACGGTTACAGATCAAGGGGTGTCATTGTGATGTTCTTTGCCATAGCTTTTGTTCAAATCAGTTTGGAATAGGAGACAAAGTCCTTGGCATCGTTTTCTAGCCTTCGTTTGGCTCATCATGATTGAACTTGGTTCAATTGACTTGGGGGTTTTGTTTAAGGGTTAATTGGGGTGGAGAGGTTTGGTTTGGGGTATAATTTGGGTCAGTTTTGGTTGGGTTTTGGCAATGGTCTGGTTTGGGCTTAATTTAGGGATTTTTGGTTCAAATGGGTTGGGGTTTTGTAATCTGATTTTTATTTGGAAAAATTGCGTTAGGGGTTTTGTTTGAGGGGTCAAATGAGGCTGTTTATGGGTTGGTTTGATGATTGATGGGGCTGGTTTGGAGGCTGCTTTGCCGTGGGGGTGTATTGGGCGTTCTAGGTTTTCTTTGGCAATTAGTGTTTATGTAGTGCACTGATCAACACTTGAACAATAAATCAATGCATGAATTCAGTCACAATATGAAAATAAAGACACATAAAATCAAAAATTGAGCCAAGAACAACGGTTACAGATCAAGAACAACGGTTACAGATCAAGGGGTGTCATTGTGATGTTCTTTGCCATAGCTTTTGTTCAAATTAGTTTGGAATAGGAGACAAAGTCCTTGGCATCGTTTTCTAGCCTTCGTTTGGCTCATCAATTGGTATCAGAGCATTGGTTAGTCTTCTATTCATGTTTACATTGTTTAAATTTGCATATGAATGATGCTGCCCAAATCTTGTAGTTAACTGTTTTTTTTATGTCCGTTTATAGGTTGTTTGTTTAGGTAGTTAGTTTATGTTTTTAAAGTGCTTGTTAGATAGTATACTATAGTTTGGTAACTTAGTTAGGTAGGCAAAACCGAAAACCCCTACAAAAAGAACTTAGACTAGACTTAGTGTTGTTAAAATCTGTTTGTGTAGCTCAAGTTTAGAACTGTGTGTAACCAGCTTGTACTTGTTCAATCTAGCTTAGATATTGTTCATTAGGTCCTAATCTAGAAGTTTAAATGGTAGTTTAGATAAGTCCTTAAAACAGAAAACTTGAACACAAATTAGATTAGTTGATAGTTTAGCTTGTAATCAAGTAGTTAAAATTCTGTTTTTAGTACTTGTGTGCAATCTGTTTGAAATGTTTTAGTGCTGCCTTATTTAGCTTAGTTAGACTAGTTTACAACATAGATTAAGAGGTTTAGCTGGTTGTTTAGTTAGCACAAGCAAAACCGAAAACTAAAGATCAAAACAAGTAGTTTAGCTAACTAAGTGTGCTGCCTAGTTCCTAGTGTTATACGTTTGATAAGTAGGACATAAACACTTGCATTGAGTATCATTTAGTTTAGAATCTGATTGCATCATACAAACAAAAACCAAACAAAAACAAAGTAGGTTGGATCACTTGAAAACAAAACAAAACAAGTTAGCATACTTAGCATCAAAACTGATTTTCCATTAGTTGTTAGTAATCAGCCTTTATAAATTGCATTTAGAAACAACTAAGTTGCATTTAGATTAGTTAGATCATTTACATCAAAAACAGAAAAAAAAGAAAAAGATAAGTGCCCTAAAACCGTGTGATTAGAACATTTTTAAAGCTCATTTGAAATCTTGGTGTATGCTAATAGCTTTATCTTTTTGTTGATTTCAATTGTTTCAAATGACTTGTTGGACTTAGATATATTCTGAAAGTTAGGAATTGTTTAAGCCCCACATTGTTAAAGAGCTATCCAATTGTTGTTTTAGATCAATTTCTGAACTTACATTGCACTATATACAATTTGAACTTGTTGTAATTGTGAATTGAATTCCCACTACATAGTGTTTAGCCGTGTTGTGTACGAGGAACTTTCAAATTCCAAATACAACAAACCTTGTGCAATTAAAGGCCGTGGGCAATGTCTCATGTAGGCCGTGAGGAGTAGTCTCACAACAATCAAGCAAACCATCCAAAGAAAGAAAATTAAGCTTGATTGAGAAATACGCGAGAGAAAAGCCAATATTTGTCAACAAGTAAGAGGCAAGACAAGAGAGAATTGCACAAGAAAGCCAAGTGAGGAAAAGCCCAAAATTAAACATTGCATAAAGGGAAAATCCCGTGCAAAGCTCAAAAGAAAGAAAGTGCCCAAACCAAACCCCAAAGTGTTGTAGTTTTGAAATATTGAAAGTTTCTAAAGCAAACCCTTGCTAGCACTTTGTTTGTGTGACTTTACTTTCACTTTACTTCAATTGATAATTGCATATGCTGTAAAGTAAATTGAGGGATTGTCTTAAAACAACCCCGTAGATTTCTTTCAGCCCGAACAACAATTTGACTTCTGTGATTTACTTGAATCCTTAGAAAAAATAGTCCAAGTTGTTGTTTTAAGGAATTGTCAACATAAAGTAGAGCATTTGCATCTTGTCAATATTTTAATTGGCTTTTGAGATTGTTTTGATTAAACATGATTCTAAAAATCATTTGGGGAGTTGAATGCCATAGGAGAGACTATGATGAACTGGAAAAACGTATGAACTCATTTGGTCGTATGAATGGTTTATGGGTTGGATATTGGGAATGTAAAACTCCTAGATATCAAACTCTTTCTCAGTGCAATAAAGACGTTAGTGCATATTACAATGAAATGCTTGATGATTTGTACTATGCTTATGTTGAAGAACATGAGGAATTAAGCATGATTAGGTTCTTTGCTGGATTAGATAAAGAGATCGCTGATTGCATGTTGTCTGAAAAATTCTCATCACTTTGTGACATGTATAAAAAGGCAAAGATTGTTCAATCAAACCTAATCCCATGGCAAGTTAATCAAAACGATGGGTATGAACTGAACTCTTGTGATTCTGAAAATGACAAACCAAATCCAGTTAAGTTAAGCAATTTGAGTCAGACTATGGGTAATATTGAAAATGCATTGTTTCAACTTAGAGACATGGTGCAAGCATTGATAGAATCTGAAAAGATTAAAGACTTGCAATCTGACATTTCTGTGAATGATGGTTTGTATGAAATTAGCCCCAACATGCCTGAAACTGGAACTCCTTTATCTGAATTGCATGTTCAACCTTGTGTACTGTCTGAAGAAGACCCTTCACTTGAATCTGTTGGTGATCTCCAAAGTGTTAGTCGTTTGCTTATAGATGATGTTAATTGTGATAACACTTTGTCTGAAAATGATTTACATTGTGACATGCATATAAATGAAATCCCTGTGCATGATCTGCATTCTGCTGAGATGCTTGTTTCTGGGTCACAATCTGAATTACATCCTGTACATTTCATTGATGACATTTATGTAAGTAATTCTGTTGAGAATGACATTGATAAACTAGATTCTTATGATTTGATGTTAGCTGAACTAGATTGTCTGCTTGATGTAGGGCTTGATCATGATGTCATTATTGAAATAGATTCAGCTACAAATGAACATAAATCCTTGGATGAACTAGTTAATGAATTGAATGACATATTTAGTATAGATGAAGATTCTATTTCTGAAATATCTATTTCATCTCATCTTGTTGAATGTCTGCCTGTTGTCATCTCAATTGGTACATCTTGTCTAAATATTGCACATGTTTGTAAGATTTGTACATTTAGTGTTAACATGTTGCAATATGTTTGTTGGATGTTGTTTTATCTGTTAGGATGTATGTCTTCTAAAATTTTTGTTATCATATTGTTAATACATCCTAAACATTTTAGAAAGCGTGTACACACCTTATTCTTTCTTCAAAGATAAGGATGCACCAAGGTATTTCACCTTCACCATTTGTATTATCATGTTCCTATTTGGTTATGGTGTAGTTGAGCATACGTGTACATCCTAAACCCCTTTCCTTTATTCTATCCATGTTGAGATTCGAGGACGAATCATTTTCAAGAGGGAGGGAATGATGAGCCCACGATGGGGTCAACGCAACATATTTTCATGTATCATTTACTGTCACATGTTAGTTCTGTAAGACATGGCATATCACTGTTAACTCCGCACACACTAGTGCTACTTCTTATGTCTTATAGTCTTAACTAACCCTTAGGACATGTCATATATGTAGTGCATATTGTGTTTGTTGCTTGGTGTCTTTGAAGATAGGTCAAAGAGAGCTTTACATTGAAGAAGCATGAACACCTATCGATCCATGTTCCATCTGATCGAATGATATCATTGTTCAAACAAAGCTTGAAGATGCAACTAAAACCTGAATTTTTGTTCAAGCAAGGAGGTGATAAGCAAGTAGCTTACAAGCAAGGAGGTGACAAGCATTCATGTCAAATTCAAGATTGTTCTTCACGTTGAAACAAAGAAGAAACAAGCTGCTCACATCATTAGACAATAGGAAGGAGTCTTGCAAATGTCCAAACCAATCACAATCAAGCTAGAACAAGAATGCAAGCTGCTCAACATTTGATCCAATCAAATTCAAGGAAGGAATCGGCTGGTTCATGGCATAATTTGTTTGAATATTCAACACCAAACTTGGAACCAATCAAAGCTAAGTTCAAACCAAGCTGCACACTACATTATCCAATCAAAACCTTGGCTGAAACTAGCAAGGAAGAAACGTATGATTGAGCTAAACTCCTTTGAAAATTCAAAGCCACAACTCACAACCAATCAAAGCCTAATTCCAAGCAAGCTGCTCCAAGTATTATCCAATCAAATTGATCAAGAAAAAGGCTGGAAACAAGGCATGAGAAGCACCGCAAAAGCAACCAGAATCTTGGAGCCAAAGTTGTTCAAAAGCAAGCACCTTATTTTAGTCTTGTACATTGTACATTAAAACTTGTACTCTTTATCATTTTCATTTGTTATAAATAGCATAGCAAGCTGAATGTATAAAAACAACAATTCACAACAATTTTCAAACACATTTCAATCAAATATCCTTTAAGGAGTTCTCAACTTATTCTAGTTGAAGTTTAAGACCACTTAACGGTTTTCTTTCAAGTTCCAAGCCTAGAACTTGTTAGTATTTGCTTCATCTTTTGGTTTACAGCATCTTAGGGTCTCATTGAGGTTTTAGATGTGTTGGAGTGCCAAAGAGGGAGAGGTGTTGGCATAAATTGAGCGAAGAACAACGGTTACAGATCAAGGGGTGTCATTGTGATGTTCTTTGCCATAGCTTTTGTTCAAATCAGTTTGGAATAGGAGACAAAGTCCTTGGCATCGTTTTCTAGCCTTCGTTTGGCTCATCATGATTGAACTTGGTTCAATTGACTTGGGGGTTTTGTTTAAGGGTTAATTGGGGTGGAGAGGTTTGGTTTGGGGTATAATTTGGGTCAGTTTTGGTTGGGTTTTGGCAATGGTCTGGTTTGGGCTTAATTTAGGGATTTTTGGTTCAAATGGGTTGGGGTTTTGTAATCTGATTTTTATTTGGAAAAATTGCGTTAGGGGTTTTGTTTGAGGGGTCAAATGAGGCTGTTTATGGGTTGGTTTGATGATTGATGGGGCTGGTTTGGAGGCTGCTTTGCCGTGGGGGTGTATTGGGCGTTCTAGGTTTTCTTTGGCAATTAGTGTTTATGTAGTGCACTGATCAACACTTGAACAATAAATCAATGCATGAATTCAGTCACAATATAAAAATAAAGACACATAAAATCAAAAATAACCAGTAGTTTTGGTAGCAACAAGATTGATTAAGACTAGGTGACTTTTTAAGTGATGTAAGGTAAATTTTTGTATGGTTGAATTTTTAAACATAGATGCAATGACCCTATATGTCCAAGTTGTCAATAAAAGTTCTGTTTTTTTACTATATAAAACGTGCCGAATGAAGGTGATTAAGAATAAAACAAATGACAAGGGGTATGAGACCTTAATTGAAGCAAAATTCAGCTTTTGTTCAATTTTGAGACTCACGGCCTTCGGGAGAAAAATGGAAAATTGTTTCTTTTTTTTAAATGATGACTCAGAAAAAAACGTGTGGTGATGAAATAAATGAGGGAGAAAAATCAGAATAAGAAAATGAAGAAGAAATGGGGAGAAAATGCAAGATATTTGGTGGAATTGAGTGACATGTGCATTTGATACCAATTTGGTGCAAGCACGTGATAGAAGGATCCACTCTACCACCTCCAACGTCCCTCTCACAAAGGTTTAGGCACAAAGAAGTGATCTTCTCTTCGCTTCTGTTGTGTAGAAAGTGCTGGCTTGAGCAATCACTGAAAACTTCAAGCGTATGTTGATAGGTAAACCTTCAATAGGCCCTCCTAGACGGCACTCTTAAGCTTGGCAAACACCCTCAAATTGCTCACATTTGAGAGTTATTAACCTTGATTTTTTGATGCAAAATCAAGAAAACAAAGTCTCACAATTTTGGAGAGAAAACAAAGTTTAATTTTTCATTGAATGTGTTCTATAGAAATCGGCCATAAGGGGCCTTCTTATGCTGAAATTGGTAATAAGAGTCCTAAAAGCATTAAACTCTATCTTAAAGGTCTATCAAAAGTTTGGAAAAAAACTACAATTTGAACTAAAGTTAAACTTGTAAAAGCTAATTATCTTGTGTTAAATTTTGGTAGTTATCTTGGTTCTTCCCTTTTCAGCCAATTTTTTTATGTCTTCATAGCCTTGTGGATCAAATTTGAAGGTTGAGATAAGCTTGGAGATGTCTTCAAAAGTTGGCTAAAATTTCATCTTGAATGACCTTGATTTAAGTTCAAACTTTCTTCATCTATATTCTTGCTGTGGCCGCCCCCTTTAAGTCTTGAAATGTACATATGTTTGTCCTCATCATGTTGGGAAGTTGATCCTCAAGTAGCCTTTTAAACAATGTACTTGTTTTAGAATAGGACAAACATTCCTTAAGACAAACATTCCCTAGGACACACATTCCTTTGGACAAACATTCCCTAGACAAATATTCCTTGGGTTAAACATTCTTCAAGATAAACATTCTCTTCAGGACAACATTCTCTTAAGACAAACATTATCCAAAACAAACATTCTCTTCAGGACAACATTCTATTGAGACAACATTCCCTTGAAAATTCCCTTCAAGATCTGATAAGCCAATGTGGGGGCTGAAAACGTTGCCAAGGATGTTGTCCTCTATTCCAAATTGATTTGAACCCAAGCTATGTCAAAGAACGTCTTAAAGACACCCTTTAAGCTTTAACCTTTGTTCTTGGCTCAAACTATGCCAAGCCTCTTCCTCTTTGGCACTCCAACACACCTAAAACCTCTATGAGACCCTAAGATGCTTGTAAACCAAATAAAGAAGTAAATGCAAACAAGTTCTAGGCTGGAACTTGTATGAAAACCGTTAGGTGGTTTTAATCCTCAACTTGAGATGTTGAAAATGTTAGGTGCAGCAATTGTCCCGTGGCGTAGGCCGGTGGGCGTAGGCCGTGTAGGCCAAGTCACAGTCGAATGCCGTGGACGCTTGTGTGCTGAATGCACTATAAGGCTAGGGTATGCGCATCTCCTGTCACCAATTGGTTTTGGGAGAGATGGTAGCGCCTAAGGTCCTACAAGTGGTATCAGAGCGAGGTCACGGGTTCGATTCCCAGCAGGAGCAATTGCTGAGGGGGAGATTGTTGGGTGCAGCAATTGTCCCGTGGCGTAGGCCGGTGGGCGTAGGCCAGGTGGGCCAAGTCACAGTCGAATGCCGTGGGCGCTTGTGTGCTGAATGTGCTATAAGACTAGGGTATGCGCATCTCCTGTCACCAATTGGTTTTGGGAGAGATGGTAGCGCCTGAGGTCCAACAATTGGTATCAGAGCCTGGTTAAGCACCATATTCTGATTTGAGCTGAAAACAGTCTACACTCCAAGTTGCAAAGTTGCTGGAAATTTTCTGGTTGTCTTATATTCTTCATATTTGGTATCTACAACAAGGTGACACTTTCTTTCCTTCTTATAAGTGTTTTAAACGTTTTCTCACACACTAAGAAGCATGTCTAAGTCACACATGAAAATAGAATTAGAAGGCATGTCCACACAAAGACCACCTCTTTTTGATGGAGAAAACTTTAGTCATTGGAAACTTAGGATGAAATTGTTCTTAATGGCTATTGATATAGACTTGTGGTCTATCATTGAAGATGGACCTTATGTGCCTACTAAGCATGTTATAATTGATGGCTTATCACAAGAAGTTGAGAAATATAGAAAAGATTGGAGTGATGAAGATAAAAAGAAAATGAGTCTTAATGCTAAAGCAATGCAATTATTGTTGAATGGTTTAAGTAGGAGTGAATCTGCCTATGTCTCTTCATGTTTAAGTGCAAAGGATATGTGGAAATGTCTTGAAATGAAGCATGAAGGAACTAATCAAGTAAAGGAATCAAAGATTAACATGTTAATGACTACACTTGAAACATTTCATTTACTGCCTAATGAATCAATTGTTGATATGGATTTAAGGCTTACAAACTTATACAACTCACTTGAATCCCTTGGTAAAACGTTTTTGATGAAAGAAAAAGTGCAAAAAGTTTTGAGAAGTTTGCCAATTGAATGGGATGCCAAAGTTAGTGCCATTGAAGAAAGCAAAGATCTTTCTCAAATAAAACTTGATGAATTGATAGGCTCTTTAAAAGTTTATGAAAACAAGTTGAATATAAGAAAGGCTGAAACTAGTAACAAGTCTAAATCACTTGCATTTGTAACAAATGAACCCGAATCATCTAATCAAGCCGAGTATGAAAGTGATGATGAAAGTGATGAAGAAGACATAATGTTGTTAGCTAGGCGTTTAAGGAAGTTTTTCAAGAAAAGACCAACTAAAAGACAAGCAAAATCAGCTGCCCCTATCAATGTGAAATCTAACAAACAAGATGGTAAATGGTATGATAAAGAACTTAAGTGTTATGAATGTGGCAAACAAGGACATATCTCATATGATTGTCCAAACAAGAACAAAAACCGTGACATGGATGAAAAGACAAGGACAAAAACTAGAGTAGAACCTATGCAAAGGAGGAAGAAAGCTCTCAAGGTAAGTTCAAGCACTTGGGATGACACATCTTCATCCGAATCCGAGGAGGAACCTGAAGTTGCACAAATATGTTTGGCTTCAAAGTCTACTAATGAGGTAACATTCGATTCTGACTCTGAATGTGATTTTACTCAAGATGAATTGTTGGATGAATTAGAAAAGTTGCATGGTAGATATAAGAAGCTATCCAAGGAGAAGAAAAGAATAGTTGAGGAGAAGAACAAGTTGGAGACGTCTAACTTGAATCTAACTTCTCAACTAGAAGTTCTTCAACTTGAATCATCTAACACTATTAGTTCAATGCAAAATCAGATTAAGGAACTTAAGAACAAACATGAAAATGTGCAATGTGTGCAATGTGTTGATTACAACGTTTTAAAGTCTAAATTACATGAAATACAAACTGAATTTGAATCATTAAAAGCATGCAACCTAGACTTGAACAAATCATTAGAACAATTTAAGAATGGTTCCAACATGTTAGACACTCTTATTGCATCTCAAAAGCATGGAAATGACAAACAAGGTCTTGGATATGTTAAAGAAGCTGAATACACACCTAAGGAAACAACATTTGTATCATCTTCAACCAACATGAAATATAGGCCAAATGCATTTAGAAATGAACCTATTCTGCCCACACCACCTTCATCACAAAGATTGCAAAATGCATCAACATATAGGAAGGCAAATACACCTAGAAACCATGCTTACATATATACAAGAATGCCTAAACAAAGTAGTATGAAATCTGCTCAAGTTATGCCTTATATGCAACAACGTGCTTATGTGAAGAACATGACATACTTTCGGCCTAAATCAGTTTACAACACACGGCCTAGACACACACAACATCTTGCGTATACACGGCCTAAATTCAATGCTTATACACGGCCAAGATATAACTCATATACATGGCAACATTCAAATGCATATAGAACTTACAATGCTTATCCAACTAGACATAAATATGCAGCCCCTTTTCCATCATATTCTATGTATCAAAATCCACTATTTGATCATTATATGCAACATGATTTTAACATTTCAAAACCAAGAAAGGTTGTTCAAGTTTGGGTACCTAAAGGTACACTAACATGAACTTAACTTGTCTAACCTTGAAAGGACCCAAAATCAAAGGGTACCTAAGTTATTATTTACATTTGTAGGTACATAACATCAAAGAAAGACAAGTTGCTGGTTATAACAACAAAGAAGATGAAAAGAACAAAACAAATTGGATAGTTGATAGTGGTTGCTCAAGACATATGACGGGCAACAAAAATTTGTTTAGCACACTTAAGAACGTTGCAAAAGGTGGCAAAGTTACCTTTGGAGACAACAACCAAGGCCAAATAATTGGCAAAGGCAAGGTTGGTGATCCAAACAAATTTGAGATCAAAAACGTCCTACTTGTAAGTAACTTAACCTTTGAGCTTTTAAGTGTTTCTCAACTATGTGACAACAACTTGAATGTTCTCTTCTCCTCCACCTCTTGTAAGATAATGGATAAAAACAATCAAGTTGTGTTAAAAGGAAAACGTGAAGGAAACATATATGTGCTTAACATGGATGATATGCTATGTAGTAACACAAAATGTCTTGTTTCACATGAATCTGATCCCAATCTTTGGCATAGACGTTTAGGACACATAGGTATATCAACCTTAGAAAAACTACATGCTAAAAGTCTTGTTAGAGGATTGCCTAAACTTAACTTGAATGATTTTCAATTATGTGAATCTTGTATCAAAGGCAAACATGTTAGAGAATCCCTTAAGCCTAAAACCGAGGTCACAACATCAAGAATACTAGAACTCTTGCATATAGACTTATTTGGTCCATGTAGAACAAGAAGCTTAGGTGGAAGTTATTATGTATGTGTAATAGTTGATGATTTCTCAAGATATACTTGGACATTGTTTCTTGCTTCAAAAGATGAAAGTGCATCATCTATAGCTAATCTAATTAGACAAGTTGAAAATGAACATGAATCACATGTTATTAAGATAAGGAGTGATAGAGGTGGTGAGTTTAAAAATAGTGAATTAATCAAATTCTGTAATGAAAAGGGTATAAAACATGAATTCTCCCCACCAAGAACTCCTCAACTTAATGGTGTAGTTGAAAGAAAGAATAGGACTATTCAAGAAGTAGCAAGAACAATGATGGTAGAAAACAAAGTACCTAAATTCTTATGGGCTGAAGCAGTAAACACTTCAAGTTATATGATCAACAGACTATCAATAAGAAAGAAATTGAACAAAACACCATTTGAAATCTTAAATGGACGACTCCCAAAAGTAAACTATCTAAAAGTCTTTGGTTGTAAATGCTTTGTATTGAACACAAAAGATAACTTAGATAAGTTTGATCCTAAGTCTGATGAACATATATTTGTGGGATATTCAATGAACTCTAAAGCATATAGATGTTATAATGCACAAACAAGAAAGATAGTTGAATCTATACATGTGAAGTTCAATGAAAATGCATATCTCCAAACAAGTAATCAACATGAAATCTATGTACCAAATGATCAAATACTTCATGATGAAGATGAACTTATCCTACCACCTACACATGATCAAATTGAAACACCAAATCAAACTCTTGAAAT
>AP025067.1:20354030-20571990 GCA_036186865.1 Eustoma russellianum
ATCTAAAGCATATAGATGTTATAATGCACAAACAAGAAAGATAGTTGAATCTATACATGTGAAGTTCAATGAAAATGCATATCTCCAAACAAGTAATCAACATGAAATCTATGTACCAAATGATCAAATACTTCATGATGAAGATGAACTTATCCTACCACCTACACATGATCAAATTGAAACACCAAATCAAACTCTTGAAATGCATGAAGTTCAAACTCCCCCTACACAAGAACATAATGAAGAAAATGTGCCTAACCAACCTATTGAACATCATGAACCTATTGAAGATGCACAACCAAGTAATTGGTGGCAAATAAGAGATAAACAAAAGCATCCTCAAGAACTTATCATAGGAGATGTAAATCAAGGGGTTAGAACACGTAGGCAAATAGATCCTAATGAATATGATCAATGGCATGCACTTATATCCCAAATTGAACCTAAGAATGTGAATGATGCCTTAAACGATGCATATTGGATCGATGCAATGCATGAAGAGTTAAACCAATTTGAAAGAAACAATGTGTGGGATTTAGTACCTAAACCCGAGGATAAATCAATCATTGGAACTAAATGGGTGTTTAGGAACAAAATGAATGAACAAGGGGTTGTAGTAAGAAATAAGGCAAGACTTGTAGCTCAAGGATATAATCAAGAGGAGGGTATTGATTACGATGAAACATTTGCCCCCGTAGCAAGATTAGAATCCATACGCCTCTTATTAGCTTTTGCATGTTATAATAACATCAAATTATTCCAAATGGATGTTAAGAGTGCATTCTTAAATGGCTATATCCAAGAAGAAGTTTTTGTTAAACAACCACCAGGCTTTGAAGATCCAAAGAACCCTAATCATGTATATAAACTTAAGAAAGCCTTATATGGTTTGAAACAAGCCCCCCGTGCATGGTATGAAAGATTTGCCAACTTTTTACTAAGTAACAACTTTCAAAGAGGAACCATAGATAGTACCTTATTCTTGAAAAAGAAAGACAAAGATTTGCTTGTAATACAAATATATGTAGATGACATCATCTTTGGTTCAACTAATCCTAACTTAGTAAAAGACTTTGAAGATTGTATGAAGTCTGAGTTTGAAATGTCTATGGTTGGTGAATTAAACTATTTCTTAGGCTTGCAAATAAAACAAACATCAAATGGTATACATATCAATCAAGCCAAATACATAAGAGATATGATAAAGAAATTCAACTTTGAAAACTTGAAACCATCTCCAACACCAATGTGTACTTCAACAAAATTAGACAAAGATGAAAATGGTGTTGCATTTGATGAAAAACTATATAGGTCTATGATTGGTTCATTGCTATATCTAACTGCTAGTAGACCTGATATTATGTTTGCAGTATGTATGTGTGCAAGATTTCAAAGTATGCCTAAGTTGTCACACTTTAAAGCTGTAAAAAGAATATTTAGATATCTTCAACATACACCAACATTAGGCTTATGGTATGATAGACAATCCAGTCTAAGTCTACATGCATATTCAGATGCAGATTATGGTGGATGTAGAGTAGATAGAAAGAGCACTAGTGGAACATGTCAATTTCTAGGAAACTCACTAATATCTTGGTTTTCAAAGAAACAATCTAGTGTTGCACTTTCTACTACTGAAGCAGAATATATGGCTTTAAGTCTATGTTGTACTCAACTATTATGGATTAAACAACAACTTTCAGACTTTGAAATACAAGTAAATAATATCCCCATCTATTGTGATAGTACAAGTGCTATAAATTTGTCTAAAAACCCTGTACTACACTCTAAGGCAAAGCATATAGAAGTACGTTATCATTTTCTCCGTGATCATGTTAATCTTGGACATATACACATTGAACATGTTAGAACTGATCAACAAGTAGCTGATATATTCACTAAACCCCTTAATCAAGCTATCTTTGAGACTTTACGTGCAAGACTTGGATTAATTGCTTACAACTGACTACTACACCATTCAGTCTTTTGCATAATTTACAAAATTAAGGGGGAGAAATAAATGTGTATATAAGGGTCATGTTAAGGGGAAGATAGATATCATGTTAAGGGGGAGATAACACATTAAGGAGGAGCAGCTTACACTTGATTTAGATGCTTACTTGATTACACAGATTACAACACTTGATTTAGATGCACACTTGATTTAAATGCTTAATATACACATATGTGGGGTAATTTTGCAAATCATCAAAAGGGGGAGATTGTTGTGATATATTATGTTTGAGTGATTGCAAAATGTATATGTGTGCATATGTGTAATTGTTGTGCAAAATGTATATGTGTGCATATGTGTAATTGTTATGATGATTGCAAATAGATATATCATTTTTGAATGATTGGAAGATGCATATGTGAGCATGTATGTGTAACGTTTAAATGTGAAATTGCTTGAATGAATCAAGATTGAACAAGTTTGATTAGGATCATGAGATTGAACTTGGCCAATTCAATCACATATCTTAATCAAGACATGTTCAAACTGATCTTAGAAGATATATATGCCAATACATGTTGATAATATGATCTAACCAAGCCTTGAAGTCACATGACTTACAATATAAGGCAAATTGTTCGGTTTAGTATCCTATTGCAGGTTTTGGTTCATATCTTGGGCAAATGAACTCCAAATTGAGTGATTCAAAAGCCCACATGATCCTTATTCAATTTAGAATCTAATTGGCTGAGGAAAGGCATGCTTGGCACGGGTTAAAACTGAATTGACCCGGTGGGAAGCTTATTGACCTATATAAGGGCTATTTTGGTAATTTCACCGTTTAGACTTCTCATTCTTATTTGGTCTTCTTCCAACGGACTTATATGATCATATGACACATTTATAAGTCATGTCACATCATGGCAAAAATGAATCTGGAGCAGCACCATGTCTAGGTTCATCCTAGGACAAAGTTCCTATTTTTGTGCTAAGGGGTATTCTGGTCTCTTCACTTGCCAATGGGTCTTCTAACGTGTTACATATTGCTTATATGATGTTTATATGTGTTTATGTCACATATGGTACGTGCCCTATTTTTATGGAAACGGGCAGCATGGCATATCAAGAGGAATTCTTATATTATGGTTATCACATCTATGGTTTTCTTGGAATTCTTGGTATTCTTCATATGGTTTTCTATGCTACATGTTGAAGACATAAATGACTATATATTATATGGTTACACACGGATGTTGGCGCATATATAATGATCAAATTTTCAGATTTTGAACAAGTCAAGGCAAGTTGAAATACATTCTATTTTGGTGCTGATTTTAGATGATTGTTCTTGGCTATTCTTGTGATGATTCAAACGGCTATATTGGTTCAAATTTGGAGCAACATTTCGTATGTTATATGGTGAAAGTTCAGGTTATAATGTGTGACAAAAAGCAAGTCCTACAATGTAGCAAAGTTGAATCAAAAATCTCTCAACCAAGCTGGTTACAAACGGCTATATGATTGAAGACCAAGTCAAGCTGAATTCTCTCTATCTTTTAGCTACATTCCAACGTCCACTTGTTATTCAAAGTTGGAGCAAAAATCTCTCAACCAAGAAAGGAGCAACGGCTATATTGGAGATCAATTCAAACTTGGCTGATTTATCATTATCTTTGAACTATTATCCAATGCCTTGATTGTAGGCATTCCAAACGTTCATGTGACATTCAAATGGAGCCTTTTTCCACCTCATTCCAACGTTCATGTAGTATTCAAAATGAGGAGATAAAATTTGCTGCATACATGGCAAGTTATTTACACATGGATATTGCTGATTGGAGCTGATTTTAAGTGGTCAAATGAAGCTATTTTACATCTCATTCCAACGGCTACAATGGGATAAATATTCAGGTTGGAAGACTATTTCAAAGCATTCAAAAATTCAGATTTATCTTGAAAGTCAAATGCTGAATTTTGGTAGCTAAAAAGGTGCTGAATTTTCTCCTTATCTTCAACCATTCCAACGTCCATTTTGAGGAGCCTATAGGCTGTCCTCTTGGCTATAAATAGCTCCAAGGATGAAGAAGAGAAGCACACCAACGAAAGCAAAAAGAAAAGCAAGCAAGATTCAGCTCTTTGTCTCCATTCTTCTCTTCTATTCTTCTCTTCTTGAAGAACACGTTTGTGAAAGCTTTATGATTGTATAGTTCTTCATTTCTTGTCATTTCAACACCTTTCAAACTACATATTGTAAGGGAGAAGCTGGTGTATAAAGCTTACTCCTTAGAGGTGATCAAAAGGTGCAAAGGTGCAAAGGTGAAACAAACTAGTGCTGATTTTCAGTTTTGGTGCAGCCTCTTGAAGAAGTTGGTGAAAAGCTTCTTCCTTTGGCTTTGTAAGGTGACTTTGGTGTTTGGTGTTTAGTGAAATCCAAGAGAAGGTGTCTCTTGGGACTGGAGTAGGTCACATTGACCGAACCAGGATAATTCCTTGTGTTCTTTACTTATTTCCTGCACTTACTGTTTTCTGCCTGAGATTTACACTAACTTGGCACGTATAATTGAACAAGCAAACAGTCTTAGAATTGCATGAATTTTGGATATATTATACTTCAATGTGTTAGCTTTCATTAGCCGCAAGAATCACTAAATTCTAAGGTGTTTAGCATGGTCAAATCGTCTTCACAAAATTGTTGCTACATTCTGTGAACAATTCTGACCAGTGTGCAAAACTTGTTCAATTTGAACAGGCTATCCTGCGAATCTTGAAGTGAGCCTTATATCAAATTAAACTAGACATCATAAGGTTTAATTTGACATAAGATTCATCAAAATAGCACGGGTAGATTTTGAGATATCATCGTTTGAAGTTAAGCTAACATTCTGCCTGAAACTGCCAGAATTGCACACTTTACTTCTCTTGCTTATTTGAACGTGCTAACTTGCTTAGAATTGTCTGAAATTTTTATGACATACCATAAACATTCTAAACTTGATCTCTGCCAAGTTTGAGAGCTTGCACAGGTGTATAAGTGGTTCAACCAAAACGTTCAAAGTAGTGAACTGTTTCTGGAATTTTCAGAACCTGAGGTTAAAGAGGCAAAGGGGTCTTCAAACAAGTTTTTGAAGGTAATTGTAGTGTAATTTCCGCTAATCCACTATTCACCCCCCCCTCTAGTGGTGCTATACAGGTCCAACAGAAAACTCCTTTGAAGGAAATTCTGGTTTTGTATTTGATAAGTGTTGTTCTTTACATTCAGCTTCTAACTACTTATAACCAACTAAAATACATAAGGTACAAAGTCTAAAATACAAAGTACAAGCCTATGTTTAGCATGCTTTCTTTTGGAAAAAGCTGGAGCAACTTTCGGTGACAAAGGAGCTGGTTGCTTCCTTCTTCTTCTTTGCTTGTCTTGAGCCATTGTTTTGATTGGTTTAAACATTGAGCAGCTTGCTTGAGAAAGGCTTTGATTGGTTGCAAGTTGTTTTTGAATCTTCAAACCTTTTCATTCCTTAAGCCAACGGTTTGCTTCAAGTGTTTTGATTGGATGAACCTTTGTGCAGCTTGATTAAAACTTGGCTTTGATTGGTTCTCACTTTGGTGTTGAATTTTCAAACATCTTAGTCATGAACCAACGGTTTCTTCATGGAGTTTGATTGGTGCAATTGTTTGAGCAGCTTGTCTTGGTCATCATTGGCGTGGAGGACAAGTCTTGGTGTTTGACATGAGAGCTTGTCACCTCTTTGCTTGTCACCTCTTTGCTTGGATAAAAATTCAGGTTTGAATTGCATCTTCAAGCTACAAACGTGTACCTAAAAGACAAGGCAAGAATACAACACAAACTATCCTAAAACAAAGTTAACAAACCAACAATATTGAAAAGAACTCTAAAAATATGTACAACATGTTTTTGATACAACTAGATCAAAGCTTGTATCATATAAACCCAATGGATGTCATCTTTGCTTGGCTCATCCTCTTCATGCCTATAAAGAAATGATTCAACACATTGTAACAATTTCTTAGCCATACTCCTTGTCATGGGACCTGTGTGGGGCATTGAGGTGTCAACGTCAGTGTTTGTATCCACAAGGTTAGGCTGTAGCTCATCATTCCCTCCCACTTGAAAAGGATTCGTCCTCGAATCTGAATCAATACTAAACGGAGAAAGGTCAGCAACATTAAAAGTTTTAGAGATAGGGCCATACCTTTCTTCAGGAAGATCGAGAACATAGGCATTATCACCAAGTCGTTTCAACACTTTGAACGGTCCATCGCCTCTTGGCTTCAATTTGGAGTCCCTTTCCTTAGGGAATCTTTCTTTTCTCAAGTGTAACCAAACAAGATCACCAGGCTCAAATATAACAACTTTACGATTCCTGTTGGCTCTATTGGCATACACTTTATTCTTAGCTTCAAGTTGTGATTTAACCTTTTCATGCAATTCTTTCACAAGTTTTGCTTTTCGTTCACCATCTAAACTAACACGTTCATGAACAGGTATGGGAATAAGATCAAGCGGGGACAAAGGGTTAAAGCCATAAACAACTTCAAAAGGAGAATGCAATGTTCCACTATGAATAACTCTATTGTATGCAAACTCAATGTAAGCTAAGCAATCTTCCCAATTTTTCAAATTCTTTTGAATGACAACACGTAACAGTTGAGACAAAGTTCTATTAACGACTTCAGTTTGACCATCGGTTTGTGGGTGAGCAGTTGTGGAAAATAGCAATTTAGTACCAAGTTTATTCCACAAAACACGCCAGAAATGACTCAGAAACTTTGTATCTCTATCACTAACAATCGTACGTGGCATGCCATGCAATCTAACAATTTCCTTAAAGAACAAATCAGCAATATGAATAGCATCATCAACTTTCTTACATGCAATGAAATGTGCCATTTTGGAAAATCTATCAACAACAACAAAGATGCTATCTTTACCAGTTTTGGATCGAGGCAATCCCAATACAAAGTCCATGGAAATATCAGTCCAAGGTGAGCTTGGAACAGATAAAGGAGTGTACAATCCATGTGGTTGTGTTCTAGACTTTGCTTGCTTGCAAGTAATACATTGGTCACATATCTTATCAACATGTGCTCTCATATGCGGCCAGAAGAAATGTTCCTTAAGTGTTTCCAACGTCTTTAACGAGCCAAAATGACCCATTAAACCTCCTCCATGAGCTTCTTTTATCAACAACTCTCTTAATGAACACATTGGTACACATAACTTATGTTCTTTAAACAAGTAACCATCATGCAAGTAATATTTAGCAAAAGGTGAATCAGTGCATGCTTGATATATAGAACTAAAGTCATGATCAGAATGATACATCTCTTTGATAGATTCAAAACCAAACATGTTACATGAAAGAGTAGTAATCAAAGTATAACGACGAGATAAGGCATCAGCAACAACATTTTCTTTTCCTTGCTTATACTTGATCACATAAGGGAATTGTTCAATGAATTCAACCCACTTGGCATGTCTTTTGTTCAATTTTCCTTGACCCTTTAGATATTTAAGGCTTTCATGATCAGTATGAATCACAAATTCCTTAGGTTGCAGATAATGTTGCCAAGTTTGTAAGGAACGGACAAGTGCGTACAATTCTTTATCATAGGTTGAATGATTGATGGAAGCTCCTTTCAATTTCTCACTAAAGTAGGCAACAGGTTTGTTACCTTGATGCAATACGGCTCCAATGCCAACTCCACTGGCATCACATTCAACTTCAAACATTTCATCAAAATTGGGCAATCTCAGGATGGGTGCAGAAGTTAGACGTTTCTTAAGTTCCTCAAAGGCTTGTTGTTGTGATTCTCCCCATTCAAATCTTACATCTTTCTTGACTAATTCATTTAAGGGTGCAGCTATGGTAGAGAAATCCTTCACAAAACGTCTATAGAAACTAGCTAATCCATGAAAACTCCTAATATCTCCAGCAGACTTAGGGGTTGGCCACTCAGTTATGGATTTAACTTTCTCTTGATCCACCTCAATTCCTTCAGCACTAATCACAAATCCTAAGAATGTAACCTTCTCCAAACAGAAAGAACACTTCTTGAAATTAGCATACAGCTTCTCTTTCTGTAGGGTGACAAAAACGGCCCTTAGATGGTTCAGGTGTTCACCTAGGGTTTTGGAGTAGATAAGAATGTCATCAAAGTAAACTACTACAAATTTCCCTATGAATCTCCTTAAGACCTCATTCATTAACCTCATGAAAGTACTAGGGGCATTGGTTAAACCAAAGGGCATAACTAACCATTCGTACAATCCAAACTTAGTCTTAAAGGCAGTTTTCCATTCATCACCTTCCCTAATTCTGACTTGGAAATATCCTTGCTTAAGATCTACTTTGCTAAAGCACCTAGACCCATGCAACATATCCAACATGTCATCCAACCTAGGAATAGGGTACCTATACTTCACAGTGATCTTATTGATGGCTCTACAGTCAGTACACATTCTCCAAGTTCCATCTTTCTTAGGGACAATGATTACAGGAACAGCACACGGACTCATACTCTCTCTTACTTTACCTTGGCTCAATAATTCCTCAACTTGCTTTTGGATTTCCTTAGTTTCCTCTGGATTGGCTCTATAGGCAGGTCTGTTTGGCAGAACAGCTCCTGGAATGAAATCTATTTGATGCTCAATACCTCGTAGAGGGGGTAAACCTGGGGGATCTCCTTCAGGAAACAAGCTAGAAAATTCTTGAAGTAATGATGCAACTTCACTAGGTAAAGTAGATGGTATCTCAGATGAAGAAAATAAAGCTTCTTTGTAAAGCAAGATGTAAACATTTTTGTTTGAATTGATAGCATGGAATACCTCACTTTGAGATGCAAAGAAAGCGTTTTTCTTTAGGGATGGCTCAGCAGAGACTTTGTTTTCTTTTGGTTCAACTTTAAGATGAGAACTTCTTAGTTGGTGTTCTTTGATAAAGATCCTTTCCAATTCCTTTTCTTTCGGATCATTGTAGCTTTTTAACATTCGTTGTTGATCCTCAAAGACTTTGTGTGGGGGTAAGGCATTTAATTTGAACAGCTTGTTGTTATGCCTAAAGGAATATCTATTTAGGTAACCATCATAAGTAACTTTGTTGTCAAATTGCCATGGTCTACCTAATAAGATATGACTTGATTGCATAGGGGCTACGTCACATAACACCTCAGCAAAATACCCACCAATTGATAAAGGAACTAGAGCTTGCTTTGTTACTTTAACTTCACCACACTCATTAAGCCACGTAAGTCTATAAGGATGGGGGTGATTCAATAAAGGTAACTCAAGTTTCCTAACAAGTTCAAAACTTGCCACATTGGTACATGAACCGGAGTCAATGATTAAAGTGCAGACTTTCTTTTTAACCATACAGTGAATGTGGAATATGTTCTCTCTTTGTATGTCAGGTTCTTCAGTTTTAATTTGGGCACTTAGGGCTCGACGGACAACTAAGAACTCTTTTGTTTCACACTCATTAGTCTCTTCACTAATCTCTTCTTCTTCCTCACATGTTTGCTCAATTTCTTGTTTTTCTTCACTCTCTTCCAATTCTTCCTCAGAATAATACTCATTAGACTCTTCAATAAACATGATGCGTTTAGGGTTGGGACATTGATTAGCAAAATGACCTTTTCCTAAGCATTTAAAACATTGAATATCACGAGTCTTAACATTAGGCGTACCTTCCACCTTGGCTTTGCCTTTATCAGGGATTGGAAACTTTGGACGATTTTGGATGTTCTGGGTTGATTTTCCTTGGAATCCACGGCCTTGACCTTGTTGTGGACGGAATGGCGTCCTGGGCTGTGTTCTAGGAAAACTCAAAGGATTAGTCCGAAAAGAAGGGTTGGAAGTTTTTACCTTCAATTGCCTCTCCACTTTCTCAGCGATGTGAACCATAGAAGTCAGGTCAGAGTAAGGTGTGAGTTCCACCTTGAATGCAATCTCTTTGTTCAAGCCAGCTAGAAATCTAGCCATTGTGGCTTCCTCAGCTTCTTCTATGTTAGCCCTGGTAAGCAAATGTTCTAACTCTTTATAAAATTCATCGACAGATCTATTACCTTGAGAAAGTTGTTGCAATTTCTGGAAAACGCTTCTTTCATAGGAAGGAGATATGAATCTCTTCCTCATCTCTTGTTTCAGCTCGGACCAAGTGACAACAGGGGGTTGTCTTGTTCTCCTCCTGGTGTTCTTCAATTGTTCCCACCAAAGTAAAGCATAATCTACAAATTCAAAAGTTGCATACCGCACTTTGGCCAATTCAGAATAGTTAGTGCAAGAATACATATGATCTACTTTTGTTTCCCATTGCAGATAAGCTTCAGGATCACTTTTCCCTTGGAAGGAGGGAATTGTCAGTTTAGTAGTAATGAACTCTTCTTCAAGATGTTCACTCCTATCAGGTTGACGTTCATCATACCGTTCTTCCGGATAGTGTTCTTCATTGTACTCAGGAAGATAATCAAATCTCTCCTCAAAAGAAATGTTCCTACGACCACCATTACTACCTCGACCTCGACTTCTACCTCTATGTGATGTGACTCTTCTAGGTTGAACATAAGACTCATTAGCATAAGAGGTGCCTTCTTGAAAAGGTATACTAGGTTCCTTTTGATCTGAGGTTGGCTTTTCTACGTTGTTTATCCTTTGTTTGTTATCCTCTATGTCACTTCTCATTAAACCAAATTGATTAACAAGGAAAGTGAGGGTTTGTTGTATATTCTCGAGGGTAACAGGGACTGGGGATGGGACAGGTGTAGATGGGGACGGGGATGATGCATTATCTTTCTGTTGGGGACCCATGATTCAGAAAACAATCTCAAAAGCCAAATAAAATATTGACAAGATGCAAATACTCTACTTTATGTTGACAATTGTTTAAAACAGCAACTTGGACTATTTCTCCTAAAGATTCAAGTAAATCACAGAAGTCAAATTGTTGTTCGGGCTGAAAGAAATCTACGGGGTTGTTTTAAGACAATACCTCAATTTACTTTACAGCATATGCAATTATCAATTGTAGTAAAGCGAAAGTAAAGACACACAAACAAAGTGCTAGCAAGGGTTTGCTTTAGAAACTTTCAATATTTCAAAACTACAACACTTTGGGGTTTGGTTTGGGCGCTTTCTTTCTTTGGGGCTTTGCACGGGATTTTCCCTTTATGAAACGTTTAACTTTGGGCTCTTTTTCCTCACTTGGCTTTCTTGTGCAATTCCCTCTTGTCTTGCCTCTTACTTGTTGACAATTTCTGGCTTTTCTCTCGCGTATTTCTCAATCAAGCTTAATTTTCTTTCTTTGGATGGTTTTGCTTGATTGTTGTGAGACTACTGCTCACGGCCTACATGAGACATTGCCCACGGCCTTTAATTGCACAAGGTTGGTTGTATTTGGGATTTGAAAGTTCCTCGTACACAACACGGCTAAACACTATGTAGTGGGAATTCAATTCACAATCACAACAAGATCAAATTGTATATAGTGCAATGTAAGTTCAGAAATTGATCTAAAACAACAATGGGAAAGCTCTTTAACAATGTGGGGCTTAAACAATTCCTAAATTTCAGAATATATCTAAGTCCAACAAGTTGTTTGAAACAATTGAAATCAACAAAAAGATAAGACTATTAGCATATAGCAAGATTTCAAATGAGCTTTAAAAGGTTGTTTTGATCCACACGGTTTTTGGGCAGTTGTTCTTTCTTCTATTTTCTGTTTTTGATGCAAGTGATCTAACTAGTTCTAATATGGATAAATGCAAGTTGGTTTTGTCTAAATGAAGTTTACAAAGGCTGGTTACTAACAACTAATGGAATTTCAGTTTTGATGCTAAGTATGCTAACTTGTTTTGTTTTGTTTTCAAGTGATCTAACCTACTTGTTTTTGTTTGGTTTTTGTTTATATGATGCAATCAGGTTCTAACTAAATGAAACTAGATGCAAGTGTTTAAAGCCTACTTATCAAACGTTTATGAACTAGAGAGACTAGGCAGCACACTCTATTTTAGCTAAGCTACTTGTTTTGTTCCTTAGTTTTCGGTTTTCTTGTCTTAAACTAAACAAACATCTAAACACTTAAACTATGTTGTAAACTAGCCAAACTAAGCTAAAGAAGGCAACACTAAGACGTTTTGGACAGTTTGCACCAAGTTGCTAAAAACAGAATTTTAACTATTTGAATACAAACTAAAGTTTCAACTAATCTAGTTTTGTGTTCAAGTTTTCTGATTTTAAGGACACAACTACACTAACACTTAAACTACTAAATCAAGGTCTAATGATGTTTATCTAAGCTAAATAAGGGAGCATAGAAAACGTTCAAACAGTTTGCACATAGGAACACAAAAACAGAATTTAAACAACTTGATTTCAACTACTATCAACTAACCTATTTTTTTGTTCAAAGTTTTCAGTTTTAGGGACTAATCTAAACTACCATTTAAACTACCAGATTAGGACCTAATGAACAATATCTAAGCTATGTTGAACACATATAAGCTGGCTACACACGGTTTTGCTTCAAGATACACAAACAGCTCCAAACAATACTAAGTCTAGTCTAAGTTGTTTTTGTGGTCAGTTTTCGTTTTGCCTACTTAAACTAAGTAACCAAGCTATGTTATACTATCTAACAAGCACTTTAAAACATAATCTAACTAACTAAACAATCAGCAAGCAAACGCAAGATAAACAGTACAACATACGGTTGGGCAGCATCATAGCATATGCAAGTTTAATCAATGTAAACATGAATAGAAGACTAACCAAGGCTCTGATACCAATTGATAAGCCAATGTGGGGGCTGAAAACGTTGCCAAGGATGTTGTCCTCTATTCCAAATTGATTTGAACCCAAGCTATGTCAAAGAACGTCTTAAAGACACCCTTTAAGCTTTAACCTTTGTTCTTGGCTCAAACTATGCCAAGCCTCTTCCTCTTTGGCACTCCAACACACCTAAAACCTCTATGAAACCCTAAGATGCTTGTAAACCAAATAAAGAAGTAAATGCAAACAAGTTCTAGGCTGGAACTTGTATGAAAACCGTTAGGTGGTTTTAATCCTCAACTTGAGATGTTGAAAACTCCTTTGAAGGAAATTCTGGTTTTGTATTTGATAAGTGTTGTTCTTTACATTCAGCTTCTAACTACTTATAACCAACTAAAATACATAAGGTACAAAGTCTAAAATACAAAGTACAAGCCTATGTTTAGCATGCTTTCTTTTGGAAAAAGCTGGAGCAACTTTCGGTGACAAAGGAGCTGGTTGCTTCCTTCTTCTTCTTTGCTTGTCTTGAGCCATTGTTTTGATTGGTTTAAACATTGAGCAGCTTGCTTGAGAAAGGCTTTGATTGGTTGCAAGTTGTTTTTGAATCTTCAAACCTTTTCATTCCTTAAGCCAACGGTTTGCTTCAAGTGTTTTGATTGGATGAACCTTTGTGCAGCTTGATTAAAACTTGGCTTTGATTGGTTCTCACTTTGGTGTTGAATTTTCAAACATCTTAGTCATGAACCAACGGTTTCTTCATGGAGTTTGATTGGTGCAATTGTTTGAGCAGCTTGTCTTGGTCATCATTGGCGTGGAGGACAAGTCTTGGTGTTTGACATGAGAGCTTGTCACCTCTTTGCTTGTCACCTCTTTGCTTGGATAAAAATTCAGGTTTGAATTGCATCTTCAAGCTACAAACGTGTACCTAAAAGACAAGGCAAGAATACAACACAAACTATCCTAAAACAAAGTTAACAAACCAACAATATTGAAAAGAACTCTAAAAATATGTACAACATGTTTTTGATACAACTAGATCAAAGCTTGTATCATATAAACCCAATGGATGTCATCTTTGCTTGGCTCATCCTCTTCATGCCTATAAAGAAATGATTCAACACATTGTAACAATTTCTTAGCCATACTCCTTGTCATGGGACCTGTGTGGGGCATTGAGGTGTCAACGTCAGTGTTTGTATCCACAAGGTTAGGCTGTAGCTCATCAAGATCCCATCATCCTTTTCACACCATCAGGTCTCCTACAAGACAATGTTTTGAAGACAAGAATAATTAGTAATGCAAAGTTATGAAAATGAGAAACAAACATCGTACACACTAGACAAAAACGCATACAAACATATGTAAGATTGGCTAAACATATTTGGTTTCAAGTAAATGAACCCAATGTTCGTTTGGTTCATCTTGCACATGCCTAAACAAGGAGCTTACAACATCAAGATCGAGTTGTTTAACTTTGCTTCTTGTCATAGGACCGATGACATTATGTTGGGATCCTTGATCCGCATCAGAGCACATTCTCCACGAGCCATCTGATGAGCTACAGCCTAACCTTGTGGATACAAACACTGACGTTGACACCTCGATGCCCCACACAGGTCCCATGACAAGGAGTATGGCTAAGAAATTGTTACAATGTGTTGAATCATTTCTTTACAGGCATGAAGAGGATGAGCCAAGCAAAGATGATGTCCATTGGGTTTATATGATACAAGCTATGATTTAGTTGTATCCAAAACGTGTTGTACATATCTTTAGTTGTTCCTTTTATTATTGTTGGTTTGTTAACTTTGTTTTAGGATAGTTTGTGTTGTATTCTTGCCTTATCTTTCAGGTACACGTTTTAGCTTGAAGATGCAATTCAAACCTGAAATTTTGTCCAAGCAAAGAGGTGACAAACAAGTAGCTTACAAGCAAGGAGGTGATAAGCAAGTAGGTTACAAACAAGGAGGTGATAAGCTAGTAGCTTACAAGCAAGGAGGTGACAAGCACTCATGTCAAACTCAAGGCTTGTCCTCCACGCAAATAGTGAGCAAAACAAGCTGCTCAAAGCTTTAACCAATGAGAAGAAGTCTTGCAAATGTTCAAGCCAATCACACTCAAGTTGAAGACAAGAAAACAAGCTGCACAAAGATTCATCCAATCAAAATGCTTGAGGGAAACCGTTGGGCTAAGGAATGAGAAGGTTTGAATATTCAAAGACAACTTGCAACCAATCAAAGGCCTTTCTCAAGCAAGCTGCTACCTATCTAAGCCAATCAAATTGATCAAAGGAGGAAGGCTGGAAAAGAGGTTAAACACACGACAAGGCAACCAGCCTTTTGGAACCAAAAGTTGCTCAAACAATTTCCAAGCAAAGCATGTCATTTAGTCTAGTATTTTGTATATTAAATCTTGTACTTCTTAGCATTTTCGTTGGTTATAAGTAGAGCTAGAACCAGATTGTAAATGGAACCATGATCAATATACATTTCAACCAGAATTTCCTTCAAGGAGTTATCAACATTTCAAGTTGAAGTCTAAAGCCACTTACGGTTTTCTTTCAAGTTCCTAGCCTAGAACTTGGTAGTATTTGCTTCATCTTTTGGTTTACAAGCATCTTAAGGTCTCTTGAGGTTTTAGATGTGTTGGAGTGCCAAAGAGGGAGAGGTGTTGGCATAGATTGAGCCAAGAACAACGGTTAAAGATCAAGGGGTATCTTGGAGATGTTCTTTGACATAGCTTGTGTTCAAATCAGTTTGGAATAGGAGACAAAGTCCTTGGCAAAGTTTTCTAGCCTTCGTTTGGCTTATCAAGTGGTATCAGAGCTTTGGTTAGTCTTCTATTCATGTTTACATTGATTAAATTTGCATATGAATGTTGCTGCCCAACCGTGTGTTAAACTGATTTCTATTGCGTTAGTTGCTGTTTGTTTAGGTAGTTTGCTTTTGTTTTAAAGTGCTTGTTAGATAGTATACTATAGTATGGTAAATTAGTTAAGTGGCAAAACGAAAACACCCCACAAAAAAACAACTTAGACTAGACTTAGTGTTGTTAGGAGCTGTTTGCATAGTTTGGAACAAAACCGTGTGTGAAGCTGATTGTTCTTGTTTAATTTAGCTTAGTTGATCTTCATTAGACCTTAATCTAGTAGCTTAAGTGTTAGTTTAGTTGTATCCTTAAAAGAGAAAACTTGAACACAAAATAGATTAGTTGGTAGTTAGCTTGTAATCAAGTAGTTAAAATTCTGTTTTAGTAACTTTTGTGCAAACTGTCCAAAACGTTTTAGTGCTGCCTTGTTTAGCTTAGTTAGACTAGATTACAACATAGTTTAAGTGTTTAGATGTTTGTTTAGTTTAGCTCAAGAAAACCGAAAACCAAAGAACCAAAACAAAGTAGTTTTAGCTAGTAAGTGTGCTACCTACTTCAAGAGACATACGTTTGAACATCAACCCTTGCATCTAGTGTCATTTAGTTTAGAATCTGATTGCATCATACAAACGAAAACCAAACAAAAAAACAAGTAGGATAGATCACTTAAAAACCAAACAAAACAAGATAGCCTAGTTGCATCAAAACTGATTTTCCATTAGTTGTTAGTAACCAGCTTTTGTAAACTTCATTTAGGCACAACTAAGTTGCATTTAGCCATCTTAGAATTAGTTAGATCACTTGCATCAAAAACAAAAAAAGGAAAAAGGACAACCTGCCCAAAATCCGTGTGGATTAAAACAACTTTTAAAGCTCATTTGAAATCTTGGTACATGCTAATAGCTTTATCTTTTTGTTGATTTCAATTGTTTCAAACAACTTGTTGGACTTAGATATATTCTGGAAGTTAGGAATTGTTTAAGCCCCACATTGTTAAAGAGCTATCCAATTGTTGTTTTAGATCATTTTCTGAACTTACATTGCACTATATACGATTTGAACTTGTTGTAATTGTGAATTGAACTCCCACTACATAGTGTTTAGCCGTGTTGTGTACGAGGAACTTTCAAATTCCAAATACAACAAACCTTGTGCAATTAAAGGCCGTGGGCAATGTCTCATGTAGGCCGTGAGGAATAGTCTCACAACAATCAAGCAAACCATCCAAAGAAAGAAAATTAAGCTTGATTGAGAAATACGCGAGAGAAAAGCCAATATTTGTCAACAAGTAAGAGGCAAGACAAGAGAGAATTGCACAAGAAAGCCTAGTGAGGAAAAAAGCCCAAAGATAAACGTTGCATAAAAGGAAAATCCCGTGCAAAAGAAAGAAAGTGCCCAAACCAAACCCCAAAGTGTTGTAGTTTTGAAATAATTGAAAGTTTCTAAAGCAAACCCTTGCTAGCACTTTGTTTGTGTGTCTTTACTTTCACTTTACTACAATTGATAATTGCATATGCTGTAAAGTAAATTGAGGGATTGACTTAAAACAACCCCGTAGATTTCATTCAGCCCGAACAACAATTTGACTTCTGTGATTTACTTGAATCTTTAGGAGAAATAGTCCAAATTGCTGTTTTGAACAATTGTCAACATAAAATAGAGTATTTGCATCTTGTCAATATTTTAAATTGGTTTTTGAGATTGTCTTCTGAATCATGGGTCCCCAACAGAAAGATAGTACACCATCCCCGTCCCCATCTACTCCTGTTCCATCCCCAGTCCCTGTTACCCTAGAGAATATACAGCAAACACTCACTTTCCTTGTTAATCAGTTTGGTTTAATGAGAAGTGACATAGAGGATAACAAACAAAGGATAAACAACGTAGAAAAGCCAACCTCAGATCAAAAGGAACCTAGTATACCTTTTCAAGAAGGCACCTCTTATGGTAATGAGTCTCCTGTTCAACCTAGAAGAGTCACATCACATAGAGGTAGAGGTCGAGGTCGAGGTAGTAATGGTGGTCGTAGGAACATTTCTTTTGAGGAGAGATTTGATTATCTCCCTGAGTACAATGAAGAACACTATCCGGAAGAACGGTATGATGAACGTCAACCTGATAGAAATGAACCTCTTGAAGAAGAGTTCATTACTACTAAACTGACGATACCCTCCTTCCAAGGGAAAAGTGATCCTGAAGCTTATCTGCAATGGGAAACAAAAGTAGATCATATGTATTCTTGCATTAACTATTCTGAATTGGCCAAAGTGCGGTATGCAACTTTTGAATTTGTAGATTATGCTTTACTCTGGTGGGAGCAATTGCAGAACACCAGGAGAAGAACAAGACAGCCCCCTGTTGTTACTTGGTCCGAACTGAAACAAGAGATGAGGAAGAGATTCATATCTCCTTCCTATGAGAGAAGTATCTTCCAGAAATTACAACAACTTTCTCAAGGTAATAGATCTGTTGATGAATTTTATAAAGAATTAGAACATCTGCTTACCAGGGCTAACATAGAAGAAGCTGAGGAAGCCACAATGGCTAGATTTCTAGCTGGCTTGAACAAAGAGATTGCATTCAAGGTGGAACTCACACCTTACTCTGATCTGGCTTCTATGGTTCACATTGCTGAGAAAGTGGAAAGACAATTGAAGGTAAAAACTTCTAACCCTTCTTTTCGGACTAATCCTTTGAGTTTTCCCAGAACACAGCTCAGGACGCCTTTCCGTCCACAACAAGGTCAAGGCCGTGGATTCCAAGGAAAATCAACCCAGAACATCCAAAATCGTCCAAAGTTTCCAATCCCTGATAAAGGCAAAGCCAAGGTGGAAGGTACGCCTAATGTTAAGACTCGTGATATTCAATGTTTTAAATGCTTAGGAAAAGGTCATTTTGCTAATCAATGTCCCAACCCTAAACGCATCATGTTTATTGAAGAGTCTAATGAGTATTATTCTGAGGAAGAATTGGAAGAGAATGAAGAAAACAAAGAAATTGAGCAAACGTGTGAGGAAGAAGAAGAGATTAGTGAAGAGACTAATGAGTGTGAAACAAAAGAGTTCTTAGTTGTCCGTCGAGCCCTAAGTGCCCAAATTAAAACTGAAGAACCTGACATACAAAGAGAGAACATATTCCACATTCACTGTATGGTTAAAAAGAAAGTCTGCACTTTAATCATTGACTCCGGTTCATGTACCAATGTGGCAAGTTTTGAACTTGTTAGGAAACTTAAGTTACCTTTATTGAATCACCCCCATCCTTATAGACTTACGTGGCTTAACGAGTGTGGTGAAGTTAAAGTAACAAAGCAAGTCCTAATTTCTTTATCAATCGGTGGGTATTTTGCTGAGGTGTTATGTGATGTAGCCCCTATGCAATCAAGTCATATCTTATTAGGTAGACCGTGGCAATTTGACAACAAGTTACTTATGATGGTTACCTAAATAGATATTCCTTTAGGCATAACAACAAGCTATTCAAATTAAATGCCTTGCCCCCGCACAAAGTCTTTGAGGATCAACAACGCATCTTAAAAAGCCATAATGATCCAAAAGAAAAGGAATTGGAGAGGGTTTTCATCAAAGAAAATCAACTGAGAAGTTCTCATCTTAGGATTGAACCAAAAGAAAACAAGGTTTCTGCTGAACCATCTCTTAAGAAAAGCGCATTCTTTGCATCCCAAAGTGAGGTATTCCATGCTATCAATTCAAAGAAAACTGTTTATATCTTGCTTTACAAAGAAACTCTATTCTCTTCATCTGACATACCATCTACTTTACCAAGTGAAGTTGCATCTTTACTTCAAGAATTTTCTAGCTTGTTTCCTGAAGGAGATCCCCCAGGTTTACCACCTCTAAGAGGCATTGAGCATCAAATAGATTTCATTCCAGGAGCTGTTCTGCCAAACAGACCTGCCTATAGAGCCAATCCAGAGGAAACTAAGGAAATCCAAAAGCAAGTTGAGGAACTATTGACCCAGGGTAAAGTAAAAGAGAGTATGAGTCCTTGTGCTGTTCCTGTTATCATTGTCCCTAAGAAAGATGGAACTTGGAGAATGTGTACTGACTGTAGAGCCATCAATAAGATCACTGTGAAGTATAGATACCCTATTCCTAGGTTGGATGACATGTTGGATATGTTACATGGGTCTAGGTGCTTTAGCAAAGTAGATCTTAAGCAAGGATACTTCCAAGTGAGAATTAGGGAAGGTGATGAATGGAAAACCGCCTTTAAGACTAAATTTGGATTGTACGAATGGTTAGTTATGCCCTTTGGTTTAACCAACGCCCCTAGTACTTTCATGAGGTTAATGAATGAGGTCTTAAGGAAATTCATAGGGAAATTTGTAGTAGTTTACTTTGATGACATTCTTATCTACTCCAAAACCCTAAGTGAACACCTGAACCATCTAAGAGCTGTTTTTGCCACCCTACAGAAAGAAGAGTTATATGCTAATTTCAAGAAGTGTTCTTTCTGTCTGGAGAAGGTTACATTCTTAGGATTTGTGATTAGTGCTGAAGGAATTGAAATGGACCAAGAGAAAGTTAAATCCATAACTGAGTGGCCAACCCCTAAATCTGCTGGAGATATTAGGAGTTTTCATGGATTAGCTAGCTTCTATAGAAAGATTTCTCTACCCTAGCTGCACCCCTGCACCCTTGAATGAGTTAGTCAAGAAAGATGTAAGATTTGAATGGGGAGAATCACAACAACAAGCCTTTGAGGAACTTAAGAAACGTCTAACTTCTGCACCTATCCTGAGATTGCCCAACTTTGATGAAATGTTTGAAGTTGAATGTGATGCCAGTGGAGTTGGCATTGGAGCTGTATTGCATCAAGGTAACAAACCTGTTGCCTACTTTAGTGAGAAACTGAAAGGAGCTTCCATAAATTATTCAACCTATGATAAAGAATTGTATGCCCTTGTCCGTTCATTACAAACTTGGCAACATTATCTACAACCTAAGGAATTTGTGATTCATACTGATCATGAGAGCCTTAAGTATCTAAAAGGTCAAGAAAAATTGAATAAAAGACATGCCAAATGGGTTGAATACATTGAACAATTCCCTTATGTAATCAAGTATAAGCAAGGCAAAGAAAATGTTGTTGCTGATGCCTTATCTCGTCGCTATACTTTGATTACTACTCTTTCATGTAACATGTTTGGTTTTGAGTCTATCAAAGAGATGTATCATTCTGATCATGACTTTAGTTCTATATATCAAGCATGCACTGATTCCCCTTTTGCTAAATATTACTTGCATGATGGTTACTTGTTTAAAGAACATAAGTTATGTGTACCAATGTGTTCATTAAGAGAGTTGTTGATAAAAGAAGCTCATGGAGGAGGATTAATGGGTCATTTTGGCTCGTTAAAAACATTGGAAACACTTAAGGAACATTTCTTCTGGCCACATATGAGAGCACATGTTGATAAGGTATGTGACCAATGTATTACTTGCAAGCAAGCAAAGTCTAGAACACAACCACATGGATTATACACTCCTTTATCTGTTCCAAACTCACCTTGGACTGATATTTCTATGGACTTTGTATTAGGATTGCCTCGATCCAAAACTGGTAAAGATAGCATCTTTGTTATTGTTGATAGATTTTCCAAAATGGCACATTTCATTGCATGTAAGAAAGTTGATGATGCTATTCATATTGCTGATTTGTTCTTTAAGGAGATTGTTAGATTGCATGGCATGCCACGTACGATTGTTAGTGATAGAGATACAAAGTTTCTAAGTCATTTCTGGCGAGTTTTGTGGAGTAAACTTGGTACTAAATTGTTATTTTCTACAACTGCTCACCCACAAACCGATGGTCAAACTGAAGTTGTTAATAGAACTTTGTCTCAACTGTTACGTGTTGTCATTCAAAAGAACTTAAAGAATTGGGAAGATTGCTTAGCTTATATTGAGTTTGCATACAATAGAGTTGTTCATAGTGGAACATTGCATTCTCCTTTTGAAGTTGTTTATGGCTTTAACCCTTTGTCCCCGCTTGATCTTGTTCCCATACCTGTTCATGAACGTGTTAGTTTAGATGGTGAACGAAAAGCAAAACTTGTGAAAGAATTGCATGAAAAGGTTAAGTCACAACTTGAAGCTAAGAATAAAGTGTATGCCAATAGAGCCAACAGGAATCGTAAAGTTGTTATATTTGAACCTGGTGATCTTGTTTGGTTACACTTGAGGAAAGAAAGATTCCCTAAGGAAAGGGACTCAAAATTGAAGCCAAGAGGCGATGGACCGTTCAAAGTGTTGAAACGGCTTGGTGATAATGCCTATGTTCTCGATCTTCCTGAAGAAAGGTATGGTCCTATCTCTAAAACTTTTAATGTTGCTGACCTTTCTCCGTTTAGTATTGATTCAGATTCGAGGACGAATCCTTTTCAAGTGGGAGGGAATGATGAGCTACAGCCTAACCTTGTGGATACAAACACTGACGTTGACACCTCGATGCCCCACACAGGTCCCATGACAAGGAGTATGGCTAAGAAATTGTTACAATGTGTTGAATCATTTCTTTACAGGCATGAAGAGGATGAGCTAAGCAAAGATGATGTCCATTGGGTTTATATGATACAAGCTATGATTTAGTTGTATCCAAAACGTGTTGTACATATCTTTAGTTGTTCCTTTTATTATTGTTGGTTTGTTAACTTTGTTTTAGGATAGTTTGTGTTGTATTCTTGCCTTATCTTTCAGGTACACGTTTTAGCTTGAAGATGCAATTCAAACCTGAAATTTTGTCCAAGCAAAGAGGTGACAAACAAGTAGCTTACAAGCAAGGAGGTGATAAGCAAGTAGGTTACAAACAAGGAGGTGATAAGCTAGTAGCTTACAAGCAAGGAGGTGACAAGCACTCATGTCAAACTCAAGGCTTGTCCTCCACGCAAATAGTGAGCAAAACAAGCTGCTCAAAGCTTTAACCAATGAGAAGAAGTTTTGCAAATGTTCAAGCCAATCACACTCAAGTTGAAGACATGAAAACAAGCTGCACAAAGATTCATCCAATCAAAATGCTTGAGGGAAACCGTTGG
Source organism: Eustoma russellianum (assembly GCA_036186865.1). Lineage (NCBI taxonomy): Eukaryota > Viridiplantae > Streptophyta > Magnoliopsida > Gentianales > Gentianaceae > Eustoma > Eustoma russellianum. The sequence continues at coordinate 20,376,690 of AP025067.1, forward strand.
GCTAAGGAATGAGAAGGTTTGAATATTCAAAGACAACTTGCAACCAATCAAAGGCCTTTCTCAAGCAAGCTGCTACCTATCTAAGCCAATCAAATTGATCAAAGGAGGAAGGCTGGAAAAGAGGTTAAACACACGACAAGGCAACCAGCCTTTTGGAACCAAAAGTTGCTCAAACAATTTCCAAGCAAAGCATGTCATTTAGTCTAGTATTTTGTATATTAAATCTTGTACTTCTTAGCATTTTCGTTGGTTATAAGTAGAGCTAGAACCAGATTGTAAATGGAACCATGATCAATATACATTTCAACCAGAATTTCCTTCAAGGAGTTATCAACATTTCAAGTTGAAGTCTAAAGCCACTTACGGTTTTCTTTCAAGTTCCTAGCCTAGAACTTGGTAGTATTTGCTTCATCTTTTGGTTTACAAGCATCTTAAGGTCTCTTGAGGTTTTAGATGTGTTGGAGTGCCAAAGAGGGAGAGGTGTTGGCATAGATTGAGCCAAGAACAACGGTTAAAGATCAAGGGGTATCTTGGAGATGTTCTTTGACATAGCTTGTGTTCAAATCAGTTTGGAATAGGAGACAAAGTCCTTGGCAAAGTTTTCTAGCCTTCGTTTGGCTTATCACCATCCTTCTTGGGCACGAAAATCAATGGCACAACACATGGGCTCATGCTCTCTCTCACCTTGCCCTTGGCTAGTAGCTCCTCTACTTGGCGTCGGATCTCCTTTGTCTCCTCAGGATTTTCCCTATAGGCTGGTCTATTAGGCAATGTAGCACCGGGTATAAAATATATTTGGTTCTCCATCCCGCGCAAAGGTGGCAATCTAGCAGGTTCCTCCTCAGGGAACAAACCTGAACACTCTTCAAGAAAAGATACAACACCACTGGTAATGTGGAGGGTAAGTCACTCACAGAAAACAATGATTCTTTGTAAAGAATCATATAAACAGTCGTATGATCATATAAAGCATGTGAAACCTTAGAATGATTAGCAAATAATGCATGCTTCTTTTCTTGCTTGGTTAAGTTTTTCTTCGCTGAAGATTCAACCTTGGCCGAACCCTCCTTCATTGTCCCCTCCTTGTCCAAGTCCTTACGGGAATTGAGCCAAGTCTTTTCTTGCTTAAGGCTTTCAAGAAACGTCTTTTTAGCCTCTCTTTCAATAGGATCTGAACGCTTTTGTACAAGGCATTTTTGATCCTCATAGACTTTGTGCGGAGGCAATACATGCAATCTATACTCTTATTATCCATCTTAAATGAATATGTATTAAGGTAACCATCATGAATGACTCTCCTAACAAATTGACATGGTCGTCCCAAGAGAATATGACTAGCATGCATGGGTGCAATGTCAAAAAGAATGTGATCCTTATAATTGCCTATGGACAATGAAACCAAGACTTGTTTACTCACTTTAATTTCACCACATTCGTTAAGAAATGTCAAACTATAAGGCCGTGGATGTTTAGTTATGGGTAAGTCAAGTTTCCTTACTAATTCTTCACTAGCAACATTAGTACAAGATCATGCATCTACAATCATGGTGCATACATTTCCTTTTATCATGCAATGTGTATGAAATATGTTCTCTCTCTCTCTCTCTCTTGTTCATGGTCATCTACTTTAGTTTGTGCGTTAAGTTATCTCTTAGCAACTGAAAGCTCACTAGATGCAAGGTCTCCCTTAATAGTTCATTCCTCAACCTCATCATCTTCTACTCCCTGGTCAACATTCTCTACCTCTTTATGTTCAGAATCGGAATAATACTCTCCACTCTCCTTTATGTACATGATACGTTTAGTATTAGGACATTCAGATGTAATATGATCTAAACCCTGACATTTAAAGCATTTAATGTCCCTAGATCTACTAGAAGAGTTAGAAGATTTACCTTGAGGTTGTTCACCAACCTTTTGCTTGCCTTTGTCGATTTGGGAGGGAGCTTGTGGTGCACGACCTTTCTGTTGAGTGGACGGTGTAGTGGCTGCTGCACACGGACCTGAAATGGTGGCAATGTAGGGTGTGTAGCTTGGATTGATCGTGTAAACAGTGGATTCTGTCGAGTGCTAAACCTGTTCATGGGTTGGGTAGAGGTCGAATATTACCTTGTGTGAAAGGCCTCCTCAACTTTCTTTCCACCTTTGCCAAGTGTACCATCAATGCTAAGGTTGCACAGGATTACAACTCCACAAGAAGCACAATTTCTTTGTTTAATCCTTCTAGAAACCATGCCATGCTAGCATCTTCTCTTTCATCAATCTGTGCTCTCACCATCAACAACTCCATTTCTTTATCGTATTCATCAACAGTTCTGTTTCCCTGCTTGAGTTGTGTCCTTCTTCTTGTACTTATCATTTGATCCCACCAAAGAAGTGCATATTCTATAAACTCAATGGCTGCAAAACACACTTAGTTCAGAAAAGGAAGTACAAGAGTAAATGAGTTCTACCTTTCTTTCCCATTCAAGGTATGCTTCGGGATCACTTCGCCCCTGAAATGGAGGAACGTTTATCTTGATCTTATTGGAATCATCATCATGCTTATTGTCTCTAGGATTGTAACCACGATTATGAACATCATAGCCATGGTTTTAGCGTTAAAAGCTACGGTTTTCAACATCAAACTGTTCCTCATAATATCTTTCATGTTGACCATCATGCATATGTGGATCATCCTCGGGATACCTCTCTTCTAATGGTGGCATGTACACTGGGGCATGTTATAGGCCTCCTCTGCCTCGTCTTCTTTGCCCCATCATTTGACCTCGGCAAGGTGGATCAACTCGAACATGGCTTTGACCCTCAAATTGGGTAGGCTTATTTCTAACCATGCAGCCACTCCTTCTATGGTTCCTGGTTGAGATGTTTGGGGGTGGAGGTTAGACCTTTCAGCCTCTAATAGGTCTAACATCTCGATAATCCTTCTAAGCACTCCAAACACTTGCTCTTCTATTACGGGATTCCTCATATCCTACAAAGGCGGGGGAGTATTGGAATTCCTAAGCAGTGTATCATCCATCTAAACCTGAAACAAAATCAAAAGAACATAAAAAAAGGAAAACTGACACAAAGACTAAAGAAGCTTTGTTACGTCAGTGTAAAGAGAATTTCAACTTGTGCTTGTTCTTTCTTACTCGTATTTTTGACACTCAGCTTTTACCTCCCCTCTTTAAGTCCTTACAGACCCTTACAAGCCTTTTACCTCTCTTTTCTTATGCCTCTAATCCAATCATGGGCTAGAAGCAACCAAGATGAGCAACAACATGGAGGTCTTCAACAGCTTGTGCAATCTTCAAAACGGGATTAGTATCACCAAAGTAAGAATGGATACCGAACAAAGGAAAGACAACACACTTGGACAAACTCTAAGATTCAAGAAATTATGACACCAAATGTGATGTAAAGGGTTGAGACAAAGAATTGCTAAAGGGTTGCCTTGGGCAATCCATAACGACACTTAGACTTAATGCATTTAATCACACGTATGCAATGTCCAAGATGCATAAAGGAAGAAGTGTTTTTTTTGTCGTGGGTGTTGTAGGAAGTTTTGTGTTTTGATGGTACAAGAATACCTTTTGAAGCAATTCAAATAGCCTCTTTTGAATAACGGCTGTTTTGTACTACTTTTTTGTAACGCTTTTTTTGATGTTCTCTTTTTTGTGGGCTGAAATACAAGAAACTCAAAGTAACCAAAGGATTAATCAAAGAACACAACCATCTTCTTGCTCCAATTTTCTTTTCTTGTTCTAAGCCGAATCTTATACAAAAGGATGTTTAAAGACATTCTTGTGAAAAGAGACTCAATCTTTTGTAGTGTAAAGCTGTATGTATGAGTATGAATCACTTGTATGCATCAATAAACACAACACACAATGCAAGTAAGATGCACAAATCCAAACATGACTAAGAGCTTCAAATAGAAACAAGATTTAAAGTTAATAACGGTAGCTTTTTAGGCTAGTAGAAGCAATATAAGTGTGGCTGAAATGAAAGTTCTCTATGCAATGATCCTAATACCCAAGTATGTTTTCAAGCAAGGATGGATACAAGACAAAGTAACCCAAATGAAAACAGTCGTGAACAATAACAAAGATGCAACCTTTTGAATGTTTTAAAGATTGTCCTTGTCCTTTTGTAGGGTCCTTGTCAAGGTCACTCTAATATGTCACGGTCCTTTGTCAATATGTTTGAGGAGTTTCTGTATTTGTTCCTGTCCAATATGGCCAAATTGTCCAATATGGTCCAATAGGTCCAAAGTGTCCAATATGTCAAATAGGTCCAAAGTGTGCAATAAGTCCAACATGTCAAGGTATTGATATTGTCCAGTCCAGAAAGATAGGTTGTGTTTTTTTTAATAAAATAGCAAGTAGGATGAAAGTTTTAAGGTTGATTTTTTTTTGGAATGGAATTTTTTGATGACACAAAGATGAAGACAGAAAAGAGACAAAATGAAGGATAAATTAAAGGAGAACCTTTGCTTTGATACCTAATTGATGCGCGGTTGTCGCGTGTTGTACGAATCATCTTCTTTAACACTTCGATCCTTAACAGTTGTAGGCAAGAGTTTAACTCCCTTCTAGCTGTTGGTTACCAAGGTTTTTTGTTTGAGCCTTTCTCCTTCAAAAATTTCCCGTTTTCCAAGCAAGTTTGCACCTTCTTGGATGGCCTCACCTTTGATCATGGATATCCCCCACAAGGACCTTGATTGGATTCTAACTTTGATCTTCAAAGAAACAAAGAAAGCACTCAATTTGTTCTTGAGATAATCAAAGCAAAACTAACAAGTGTTTGTGAAGAGAAAGTATGCTATTTTTGCCTAAGAATTCTTATGAACAATTCTCCAACTTTTTCTATATGCTAAGGCCGGCCATGACCCATTTAAATAGGGCCAAGAAGATTAAAAATAGTCTAGTCTTATATCAAGTTTAGACTTATATCACTACTCGAACGGCTAGTCAAAAAGGCTACAAAAAGGGCTAAAAATATGGCAAACGGTCTGACCCCTTCTAGAAATAGATTCAGGTCTTTATCCCCTTCTTGAGAATTGTATATCATGATCTAAAATCTAATTTGGACTTTTGTATCACTTCATTTGGACATGAGATGAGTTAAATATGGCCCTCCAAAGTTTGGGTGTCCAGAATGTTTTCAGTATGGGCTCCTGAAAACTTGTATGAATTGTGGCCTACTTTTTGGATCAATTCCAGCTCGAATTAGGCCTCGACTCCTCTTAGAGAATTGTAGCCCATTGAGTGTAAAAAAAAATAAACATTAGTATTTCCCTGAATTTGGCCCACCCATTGAAGAGATAAGTCCAAATTACTAAAAACGTGTCACAGAATTTGGTGGAAACAGTACTTGAAGTCAACGCTATTTTTGGCCATCACGACGACAGGTCTTGGAGATATGTAAAAAATAAATGTGTTAGATCTTTGTCTTTTCTTTCCAATGAAACTTGAATCACTTGATTTGTCCTTGTGGTTGAAGAGATACAGCTGTTTTACAAAAACTGGTCCTGCAAAAAAATTACATTCCGAAATGGGCTTGCTTCTCTTCAACTCCTTTGGTCTTCAAACGTCTCCGACAACCTTACAAGTCCTTAAAACAATTCTAATAAACATAGAAACATGATAAACAACTCTAAAGGCCTACCAAGCTAAAAGACTCAAGGTTTGGTCATGCAAGACCGAAACAACAACCTTTACAAACAAGAAACATTAAATAAATGACTCAAGGAATGAAAGAAATAATACAATGACTCATATATGTTACAACACACAAAAACTCAAAGATTGGGTTCAAGTAGGTGAACCCAATGACCCTCTTTGTTCATAGGCTCGTCTCGCATATGTTTGACAAGAATGCATCAACTTCTTGTCTCAAACTCTTTGTCATACTTCTTGTCACTTTATTTGCATGGCCTTTGTGCCGCTTAGCACCTGTACCTCATCAAAACCGTATTCTAAGTTGGTTGCAAAAGATGTAGTCATTTGTTTCCTAAGTTATCCCACGGTTTTAGTTTGTGCGAATCTAGGCTGTGATTTTTTTCTTTAATGCAAAAGGAATGAAAAGAAAATGTTTGGATGGTGAAGAAATGGTGGTGAGAAATTAGATTGGTGGTGACTACAAGAATGACATAAAACGAAATGATAAAGGATGAAAAGAGTGACCTTGCTATGATATCAAATTGATGTGTACGCAGTGCATGATCCACTCTCCACCTCAAGCCTCCTCCTTGACAATGGTTTAGGCATAAAGGATTTGTACTCCCCTTTGCTTCCCTTGCGTTAGAATCAGCCTAGTGAGCTTTCCTTTGCATTGGAATAGTCGTTGCTTAGGCAAGTTGATTCAACCATCCTAGATGACATTCTTTCGCAATGGCAATCACCCTCAAATAGCTCAATCTTTGAGAGATCTTAACCTTGATTTTTAGTGCAAAACCAAGAAAACAAAGTGCAGCTTCTCAATGGAAAAGCAAGAAAAGTTTCATATAAAACAAATCTGGATTCCAAATCGGTTTACATGAGTCTAAATAGGAATAAGACCCTTCCTATCACTTAATTTAGTCAAAAACACAATAAAGAACATCTAATCTGGTCTTAGAAGGCAGACTTGGGAGCCTTCAACTGGGTTAAAGAAGGTCAAACTCCAAGAAGTATCCTTTCCCAAGGATACAAGCTCATTTTTGACGACGAGTCTATCTTGAGAATTTTAGTTCATGCCCTGAACTTGACCGTTGGCTTTTGAAAGACCCAATTTGGAGTTTTTATAAATGAGTTATGCATCCACAAAATTCATGCAATTTTCAGCTCTTTTTAGCCACACTTGTCTTGAATTCTTTAAGCCATCTTTCCATGCCATGCACGTCGTTTGAACACCAAAACGACACCAAAATGACCTTACAAAGCCAGAAAAAGTGATGCATGCAACACGTGGAAGAAGACTTAACAAAGGGTTAGGCACAAGGAAGAAGACTTCCTCTTGCTTCCTTAGTGAAACAAACGTATGGTTCAAACGAGCAAGAACCAACACTTCAAGATGGTCGTTCATCAGGCGAACCACAATGGCCCTCCTGGACGGTACCTTTAAGCAATGGCAACACCTTCGAAATGCTCAACTTTGAAGGATCTTAACTTAGGTTTTAATGCAAAACCAAGAAAACAAAGTCTCACAAGAAGTGAAGAAATTATCAAGAATTTTTATTCATCCAAATTTATTCTCCTAGGCGCCCCAAGGGGTCTATTTATAGGCTAAATAATCGTCATTTTCATCCTTAAAATGAGTAGAAATGATTTCAAATAAACTAGCTAACAAGTGTTTAAAAATTGAAAATTGTTTGAATTCAAAAATAAAACAAATCCTAGCTAAAATTTGAATTGATTATAGGATGCCATCTTCACATATCCAGCCGTGTATGATGATCAAATGAGGACTTGGAGAAGCTGATTTGATGAGTAGGATGTGGTTGAAGTTGAATTCAAAAGTTGGGTGAAGTTTGAATTCAAGTTGAGTTTGAATTGGAGTTCAATTTGAATTGATTGTTGATTATCCTCTACACTTCTTCCAGCCGATTTTGATGAATGATGAGGTGTTGGAGACCTGGTTTGAAGATGATAAAGTGGTTGGAATTGAATTCAAAGGTTGGTTGAAAATTGAATTCAAATTGAGTTTGAATTTGAATTCAAATTTGAATTGTGATCTCATCTCCTTCCTTCTTCAAAATATGGCGTGTGGATGGGTCAAAGATGGCTGAAAACTTCTTGACATTTAAATATCAAATTGGTTGAAACTTGAATCAAATCATGGTTTAAATTTCAAGTTTGAATTAAATTTTGGTCTTCCTTTTTGAATTCCATGTGGCCGCCCCCTTTGTTGATGGTTGGAGATAATTTTGAGTTCATTTTGAAAAGGAATTCCATCTTGGACCTCATTTGAACTTGTCTTGGTGTAGAGAAACATTCTTCTCAAGACAACATTCCTTTTGTCTCCTTTTTTGAAACACATGCATTTAAACCCTTTATGGACCTCCATTTGTCTTGGAACTTCCATGTACCTGCTTACCTACAAAGCAAACACAAAGAAACAAGGATCACAAGAAAACAAGATAAAAAAATAAAGAACACACGTTTTGGGGGTGGGGGTGGGAAAACACGTTCACAATGTTGGTTCCATGAGGTGAACCCACTGAGCCTTACGTTCATCTTGAACATGCTTGTACAAGAAGGTTCCAACTTGATGTCCAAGTTCTCTAGCCTTCCTTCTTGTCATAGGACTCATAACCTCTTGATGGGATCCCTGATCCTCATCAATCCCCCTCCTCAAGAGGATTCGTCCTCGAATCGAAGGGTTCGCGAGTGAAAGGTGTGAGGTCAGCAAAAGGATACGACCTTAAATCTAAACACACAATTGGATATGAGGGATACTCCACAAATGACTCATAAACTATGTAAGATACAAGTTCAAGCAAACCAAGTGCAATGATCATACATAATTTAAGTCTTACATGCTTAGGGTGAGCAATCAATTGAATGACGACATATGCAAATAACGACACATTGTAGCGCATATCTACATGAATTCTCAACAAGAAGCACCTCTTTCTAATGTGTTTAGGATGCACTAGCATGGTAGGTAGAAAACTCCTCAAATAAGATTTGTCATGCATGAAAGAGAAAGTATGTAAAACATTAGGAATAAACAACGTACCTTGTACGCTCCTTAGAACTCCCAAATTAGATGTATTTGAACTATCATGCTTGACAAAGCACAAATCAGCAGTCACATCAAGATTTTCATAATCAAAATCAGCTTGCAACGTAACGTCAAGTGGAATTTCATATTCATACTCGTGTAAATTAGAATTTTCATGGGATGGAATGTTACTATCAAAACATTCAAACAAATGATTATTATAAACAACCGATTGATGCTTCTCAACATTATCATGTGTATGCCCTAAGGCATCATTGTTCTCACTTGAAATGTCATTCCAAGCATTTTGTAAATTAGCATTTAAATCAAGCAAATCATGTGAATCATGTGTAGCACAAACAACTTTAGATTCAAGCTCATCACTTTCAGCACGCAACTCAATCTCATGTATATGAACATGATGAACATCAACAATTCTCCTAAGACCTTGCAATTTATTAAAGAGATCTGATCTGTATACTTTTTGTTCTTCTACGTCGAAAAGGATATCAAAGTTGTGTTCTTTTTGTGCTAGAAGTTTCTTACGAATGTCAGCATTACGTTCTAAGAACTTCACACGGTCATGTTCATTCAGCACATCAACTTTTTCATCATGAACGACATGCTTATCAATTGAAATTTCAGCTTCCTTTTCCTTAGGGTCGGTCCTAGACTTAGACATGCGTTGATGATCTGCGTGGACCTTACGGGAAGGAAGTGCATGCAACTTGTAAAGTTTACCATTCAATTTGAAAGAATGACGATTCAAATATCCATCATATTTTACATGTCTATCAAATTGCCATGGTCTACCAAGTAAAATATGACTAGCATGCATTGGTGTAACATCACATAAAACATCATCTTTGTAACTACCAATGCTAAGAGAAATCAAAACTTGCTTACTGACGCTAATTTCACCATAATCATTTAACCATGCAAGTTTATAAGGATGCGGATGATTAGTCATAGGCAAATTCAATTATCTTACCACTTCAATGCTAGCACATTCGCACAAGAACCGGAATCAATGATCATAATGCACACTTTACCATTTATCATTTAGTGGATATGAAAAATATTTTCTCTATGTTGTTCATGATCATCTAATTTTGGATGTGCATTCAAAGCTCTACGCACAACAAGAAATTCCTTAGTGTCATAATCATCTAGTGCGCCTAGATCCTCTTCAGGTTCAGTTTCATTATCATGCTTAGATTCATTTTCATGCTCGAACTTAGTCACATATTCATTAGTTTCCTCAATTAACATGATTCGTTTTACATTAGGACACTCTTTTCCTATGTGACCGCGACCTTGACATTTATAGCATTTAATGTCTCCAAACCTATTTGAGAGATCAGAGGAGTTCCTTGTGGAGGATTTTTGCTTGCCTCGCTCGTCTTGGTTTTGTGTGCACACGGTTGTCCATCCTTTGTGACGCGCCTTGGTCACGTGTTTGGCCTCCTGTAGGCCGAGTGTTTCCGTTGCCATGAGACTTGTTTGAAAACCTTGAAGAAGATTGATTAGTACGATAAGTGGAATTGAAATTTGAGGAACTATGTACCTTGAGTTGTTCAATCTTCTCAGCCATGTGGACCATGGTCGTTAGGTTGAGGTAAGGTTAAAGTTCAACCCGCTGTGTAATCTCCCTGTTTAGACCATGTAAGAAACGAGCCTTGGTTGATTCTTCAGGTTCCTGCAAGTTAGACCTTTCCAACAAGATTTCTAATTCTTTATAGAATTCGTCTATACTCTTGGAACCTTGCCTTAAATTTTGCAAACTGGTGAGAATAGAACTCTCAAAATTGTTCGGGATAACACGTTGTCTCATTTCAAACTACATTTCTTCCCAAGTGGCAATTGGAGGTTGTCTTGTTTTAGTTCTATTTCTACACAAGTTCGTCCACCAATTTAATGCGTACCTAGAAAACTCAATAGAAGCGTACCTCACCTTTTGTAACGCACTGTAGTTGGTACAAGAAAAGATTAGATCCCCTTTCGTTTCCCACTCCAAATATTCCTCCACATTACTTTTACTATAAAATGTTGGAATATTTATCTTTGTTTTTAGAAAATCGCCATCTTGTGGGAAAAATGGGTTTTGGCATCTTTGGTAACCACGGGGAGGGTGGTCATCAAAGTCATAATCATCGTGTTCAAAAGGAATGTAATCATCATTGTACCTTCTTGGAGCGTACCTTCTTGGTTGCGTTGGAGGGTTAAACCTTCTTGGCTCGATGTGCGGTGGTCTAAGGTTTTCATCCTCAACTTCTTCAGGTGGATGGCATCGTGTTTGAGGCATTGGAATGGCCCTGCTAGTGCTTGTCCATCACTCGTCTTGTAACTCCGTTCAACATCCTCCAATCGATGTTTGATTACCTCGTTGTTATGCATGAGTTTCTTTAACATCTCCAGCATTTGTTATTGTGTATTATCAACAGTCTCGGCCTCTTTTGACTTGCTAGATGCAGAATGATTGCTGCTCTCCATATTTTACCTAAAGTGATTAAAGAAAAACGAAAAGAAAAGAAAAGAAGCAAACTAACACAAAGACAAGTAAACGTTAAGTGATTAGTAAAAGCAAAATACGAATACTCCTCTTTCTCTTATTTCTCTCTCTTACCACTTTGTTTATTGGATAACCTGAAGTTAATAAGATTCAATGCGATCAATTAAGAAAGTGTTTGCCAATGCTTCTCCAATTCACAACGATCTCCGCTTGTTTCTCCTTGTTGCTTTCAACTTGCATCAAATAGTATCAAAACGGAATCAAAGAGAAATAGAAACAACTTGAACTTTTCTACTAAGATTCAAAGAAAGTAAGCAACCAAAAATTATGTATAAGGCTGAACCAACGATGAACTAAGGGTTATCGTGGGCAATCTTTAGTTAATTTTGATTCTGTGCACTTGCTATCCACAAAATAGTTCAAGTCATGCAACAGTCGAGCATCCAAGTGTGTGATTGGTTCAAGAATAGCAGTATAAGGAAAATAATTGTGGGGAGGACGGTTTATGTATAGTGAAACGAAATATGTATCCAAGGTTGTCAAATTGCACCAAAAATTTTCAAGTGATGCACAAACGTTTTGCCCTTTTGCTTTTTGTTGGACCTGTATAGCACCACTAGAGGGGGGGGTGAATAGTGGGTTAGCGGAAATTACACTACAATTACCTTCAAAAACTTGTTTGAAGACCCCTTTGCCTCTTTAGCCTCAGATTCTGGAATTTCCAGAAACAGTTCACTGTTTTGAGCACTTTGGTTGAACCACTTATACACCTGTGCAAGCTCTCAAACTTGGCAGAGATCAAGTTTAGGATGTTTATAGTATGTCATAAAAAATTCAATCAATTCCAAGCAAGTTAGCACGTTCAAATAAGCAAGATAAGTAAAGTGTGCAATTCTGGCAGTTTCAGGCAGAATGTTAGCTTAACTTCAAACGATGATATCTCAAAATCTACCCGTGCTATTTTGATGAATCTTATGTCAAATTAAACCTTATGATGTCTAGTTTAATTTGATATAAGGCTCACTTCAAGATTCGCAGGATAACCTATTCAAATTGAACAAGTTTTGCACACTGGTCAGAATTGTTCACAGAATGTAGCAACAATTTTGTGAAGACAATTTGAATATGCTAAACTCCTTAGAATTTAGTGATTCTTGCGGCTAATGAAAGCTAACACATTGAAGTATAATATATCCAAAATTCATGCAATTCTAAGACTGTTTGCCTGTTCAATTATGCGTGCCAAGTTAGTGTAATTCTCAGGCAGAAAACAGTAAGTGCAGGAAATAAGTAAAGAACACAAGGAATTATCCTGGTTCGGTCAATGTGACCTACTCCAGTCCCAAGAGACACCTTCTCTTGGATTTCACTAAACACCAAACACCAAAGTCACCTTACAAAGCCAAAGGAAGAAGCTTTTCACCAACTTCTTCAAGAGACTTCACCAAAACTGAAAAACAGCAACTAGTTTGTTTCACCTTTGCACCTTTGCACCTTTTGCTCACCTCTAAGGAGTAAGCTTTATACACCAGCTTCTCCCTTACAATATGTCGTTTAAAAGGTGTTGAAATGACAAGAAATGAAGAACTATACAATCATAAAGCTTGCTGCAAATGTGTTCTTCAATATAGAAGAGTAGAAGAGAAGAATGGAGACAAAGAGCTGAATGTCTTGCTTGCTTTTCTTTTGCTTTTCGTTGGTGCACTTTTACTCTTCACCTTTGGAGCTATTTATAGCCAAGAGGACAGCCTAAAGGCTCCTCAAAGTAGACGTTGGAGCTGGTTGAGAATGGAGAGATTTCAGCACTTTTCTAGCTATCCAAATGAAACTTATCTTTTGTTGCTTTGAATTGGTCTTCAAACTGAACTTTTATCCTTCATCTTATCCCATTATAGACGTTGGAGCTGAGGTGGAAAATGGCTTCATTTTAACGTTTAAGAGGCAGCTCCCAATCAGCAATGTCCATGTGTAAATAACTTGCCATGTGTGCAGCTGAATTGGCATGTGTTTTGAACAAATTTATCTCCTCATTTTGAACACTAAATGAACGTTGGAATGGCTAGAATCAAGGCATTGGAGAATAGTTCAAAGATAGATAGAAATCAGCCAAGCCTTTGAGTTTGAATTGGTCTCCAATATAGCCGTTGCATCTTTCTTGGTTGAGAGATTTTTGCTTCAACTTTGCTACATTGTAGGACTTGCTTTTTTGTCACTCATCATAATCTGAATTTTGACCATATAGCATACGAAATGTTGCTCCATTTTTGAGCCAAAATAGCCGTTGTAATATATGCAAGAATAGCCATTTGAAATCAGCACCAAAATAGGATTTCTTTCAACTTGCTTTGACTTGTTCAAAATCTGAACGTTTGTATGCCAATATCCGTGTGTATTTGTGAGCCAATATCCGTGTGCACACATATAATATATAGTCATTTATGTCTTCAACATGTAGCATAGAATACCATATGAAGAATGCCAAGAATTCCAAGAAAACCATATATGAGATAACCATAATATAAGAATTCCAATTGATATACCATGCTGCCCATGCTGCCCGTTTCCATAAATATAGGGCACGTACCATATGTGACATAAACACATATAAACATCATATAAACAATATATAACACGTTAGAAGATCCATTGGCAAGTGAAGAGACCAGAATACCCCTTAGCACAAAAATAGGAATTTTGTCCTAGGATGAACCTAGACATGGTGCTGCTCCAGATTCATTTTTGCCATGATGTGACATGACTTATAAATGTGTCATATGATCATATAAATCCGTTGGAAGAAGACCAAATAAGAATGAGAAGTCCAAATGGTGAAATTACCAAAATAACCCTTATAAAGATCAATAAGCTTCACCACCGTGTCAAGTCAGTTTTTATCCGTGTCAAGCATGCTTTTCCTCAGCCAATTAGATTCTAAATTGAATAAGGATCATGTGGGCTTTTGAATCACTCAATTTGGAGTTCATTTGCCCAAGATATGAACCAAAACCTGCAATAGGATACTAAACCGAGCAATTTGCCTTATATTGTAAGTCATGTGACTTCAAGGCTTGGTTAGATCATATAATTAACATGTATTGGCATATATATCATCTAAGATCAGTTTGAACATGTCTTGATTTAGACATGTGATTGAATTGGCCAAGTTCAATCTCATGATCTTAATCAAACTTGTTCAATCTTGATTCATTCAATCAATTTCACATTTAGCTCATAAATTCAATCTCATGCACACATATACTTTAAACATTATACACACATACATGCTCACATATGCATTTTGCAATATATCACAACAATCTACATGCTCACATATGCATTTTGCAATCATTCAAACATGATATATCACAACAATCTCCCCCTTTTGATGATTTGCAAAATTACCCCACATATGTGTATATTAAGCATCTAAATCAAGTATAAGCTTCTCTTTAAATCAAGTTAAGCTGCTCCCCCTTAATGTGTTATCTCCCCCTTAACATGATATACATATATCTCTCCTCCTTAATTTTGTAAATTATGCAAAAGACTGAATTGATTCAGCAATACCCAGAAAGTAGTTAGTTGTAAGCAATTAATCCAAGTCTTGCACGTAAATTCTCAAAGATAGCTTGATTAAGGGGTTTAGTGAATATGTCAGCTACTTGTTGATCAGTTCTAACATGTTCAATGTGTATATGTCCAAGATTAACATGATCACGGAGAAAATGATAACGTACTTCTATATGCTTTGCCTTAGAGTGTAGTACAGGGTTTTTAGACAAATTTATAGCACTTGTACTATCACAATAGATGGGGATATTATTTACTTGTATTTCAAAGTCTGAAAGTTGTTGTTTAATCCATAATAGTTGAGTACAACATAGACTTAAAGCCATATATTCTGCTTCAGTAGTAGAAAGTGCAACACTAGATTGTTTCTTTGAAAACCAAGATATTAGTGAGTTTCCTAGGAATTGACATGTTCCACTAGTGCTCTTTCTATCTACTCTACATCCACCATAATCTGCATCTGAATATGCATGTAGACTTAGACTAGATTGTCTATCATACCATAAGCCTAATGTTGGTGTATGTTGAAGATATCTAAATATTCTTTTTACAGCTTTAAAGTGTGACAACTTAGGCATACTTTGAAATCTTGCACACATACATACTGCAAACATAATATCAGGTCGACTAGCAGTTAGATATAGCAATGAACCAATCATAGACCTATATAGTTTTTCATCAAATGCAACACCATTTTCATCTTTGTCTAATTTTGTTGAAGTACACATTGGTGTTGGAGATGGTTTCAAGTTTTCAAAGTTGAATTTCTTTATCATATCTCTTATGTATTTGGCTTGATTGATATGTATACCACTTGATGTTTGTTTTATTTGCAAGCCTAAGAAATAGTTTAATTCACCAACCATAGACATTTCAAACTCAGACTTCATACAATCTTCAAAGTCTTTTACTAAGTTAGGACTAGTTGAACCAAAGATTATGTCATCTACATATATTTGTATTACAAGCAAATCTTTGTCTTTCTTTTTCAAGAATAAGGTACTATCTATGGTTCCTCTTTGAAAGTTGTTACTTAGTAAAAATTTGGCAAATCTTTCATACCATGCACGGGGGGCTTGTTTCAAACCATATAAGGCTTTCTTAAGTTTATATACATGATTAGGGTTCTTTGGATCTTCAAAGCCTGGTGGTTGTTTAACAAAAACTTCTTCTTGGATATAGCCATTTAAGAATGCACTCTTAACATCCATTTGGAATAGTTTGATGTTATTATAACATGCAAAAGCTAATAAGAGGCGTATGGATTCTAATCTTGCTACGGGGGCAAATGTTTCATCGTAATCAATACCCTCTTCTTGATTATATCCTTGAGCTACAAGTCTTGCTTTATTTCTTACTACAACCCCTTGTTCATTCATTTTGTTCCTAAACACCCATTTAGTTCCAATGATTGATTTATCCTCGGGCTTAGGTACTAAATCCCACACATTGTTTCTTTCAAATTGGTTTAACTCTTCATGCATTGCATCTATCCAATATGCATCGTTTAAGGCATCATTCACATTCTTAGGTTCAATTTGGGATATAAGTGCATGCCATTGATCATATTCATTAGGATCTATTTGCCTACGTGTTCTAACCCCTTGATTTACATCTCCTATGATAAGTTCTTGAGGATGCTTTTGTTTATCTCTTATTTGCCACCAATTACTTGGTTGTGCATCTTCAATAGGTTCATGATGTTCAATAGGTTGGTTAGGCACATTTTCTTCATTACGTTCTTGTGTAGGGGGAGTTTGAACTTCATGCATTTCAAGAGTTTGATTTGGTGTTTCAATTTGATCATTTGTAGGTGGTAGGATAAGTTCATCTTCATCATGAAGTATTTGATCATTTGGTACATAGATTTCATGTTGATTACTTGTTTGGAGATATGCATTTTCATTGAACTTCACATGTATAGATACAACTATCTTTCTTGTTTGTGTATTATAACATCTATATGCTTTAGAGTTCATTGAATATCCCACAAATATATGTTCATCAGACTTAGGATCAAACTTATCTAAGTTATCTTTTGTGTTCAATACAAAGCATTTACAACCAAAGACTTTTAGATAGTTTACTTTTGGGAGTCGTCCATTTAAGATTTCAAATGGTGTTTTGTTCAATTTCTTTCTTATTGATAGTCTGTTGATCATATAACTTGAAGTGTTTACTGCTTCAGCCCATAAGAATTTAGGTACTTTGTTTTCTACCATCATTGTTCTTGCTACTTCTTGAATAGTCCTATTCTTTCTTTCAACTACACCATTAAGTTGAGGAGTTCTTGGTGGGGAGAATTCATGTTTTATACCCTTTTCATTACAGAATTTGATTAATTCACTATTTTTAAACTCACCACCTCTATCACTCCTTATCTTAATAACATGTGATTCATGTTCATTTTCAAGTTGTCTAATTAGATTAGCTATAGATGATGCACTTTCATCTTTTGAAGCAAGAAACAATGTCCAAGTATATCTTGAGAAATCATCAACTATTACACATACATAATAACTTCCACCTAAGCTTCTTGTTCTACATGGACCAAATAAGTCTATATGCAAGAGTTCTAGTATTCTTGATGTTGTGACCTCGGTTTTAGGCTTAAGGGATTCTCTAACATGTTTGCCTTTGATACAAGATTCACATAGTTGAAAATCATCCAAGTTAAGTTTAGGCAATCCTTTAACAAGACTTTTAGCGTGTAGTTTTTCTAAGGTTGATATACCAATGTGTCCTAAACGTCTATGCCAAAGATTGGGATCAGATTCATGTGAAACAAGACATTTTGTGTTACTACTTAGCATATCATCCATGTTAAGCACATATATGCTTCCTTCACGTTTTCCTTTTAACACAACTTGATTGTTTTTATCCATTATCTTACAAGAAGTGGAGGAGAAGAGAACATTCAAGTTGTTGTCACATAGTTGAGAAACACTTAAAAGCTCAAAGGTTAAGTTACTTACAAGTAGGACGTTTTTGATCTCAAACTTGTTTGGATCACCAACCTTGCCTTTGCCAATTATTTGGCCTTGGTTGTTGTCTCCAAAGGTAACTTTGCCACCTTTTGCAACGTTCTTAAGTGTGCTAAACAAATTTTTGTTGCCCGTCATATGTCTTGAGCAACCACTATCAACTATCCAATTGGTTTTGTTCTTTTCATCTTCTTTGTTGTTATAACCAGCAACTTGTCTTTCTTTGATGTTATGTACCTACAAATGTAAATAACAACTTAGGTACCCTTTGATTTTGGGTCCTTTCAAGGTTAGACAAGTTAAGTTCATGTTAGTGTACCTTTAGGTACCCAAACTTGAACAACCTTTCTTGGTTTTGAAATGTTAAAATCATGTTGCATATAATGAACAAATAGTGGATTTTGATACATAGAATATGATGGAAAAGGGGCTGCACATTTATGTCTAGTTGAATAAGCATTGTAAGTTCTATATGCATTTGAATGTTGCCATGTATATGAGTTATATCTTGGCCGTGTATAAGCATTGAATTTAGGCCGTGTATACGCAAGATGTTGTGTGTGTCTAGGCCGTGTGTTGTAAACTGATTTAGGCCGAGTGAATGTCATGTTCTTCACATAAGCATGTTGTTGCATATAAGGCATAACTTGAGCAGATTTCATACTACTTTGTTTAGGCATTCTTGTATACATGTAAGCATGGTTTCTAGGTGTATTTGTTAGGTGCAGCAATTGTCCCGTGGCGTAGGCCGGTGGGCGTAGGCCGTGTGGGCCAAGTCACAGTCGAATGCCGTGGGCGCTTGTGTGTTGAATGCACTATAAGGCTAGGGTATGCGCATCTCCTGTCACCAATTGGTTTTGGGAGAGATGGTAGCGCCTGAGGTCCTACATTTACAACATAGTTAAAAGGTTTAGTTGGTTGTTTAGTTTAGCACAAGCAAATCCGAAAACTAAGAACAAAAAAGGGTAGTTTTAGTTAGCTATGTATGCTGCCTAGTCTCTAGTTGATACACGTTTGTTGTGTTGAATACATAAACACTTGCATCTAGTATCATCTAGCTTAGAAACTGATTGCATCATACAAACGAAAACCAAAACAAAAACAAGTAGAATAGATAATTTAAAAACAAAACAAAACAAGTTAGTTAGTTTGCATCAAAACTGATTTCCATTAGTGTTATAGTAATCAGCCCTTATAAATTGCATTTAGAAACAACTAAGTTGCATTTAGCTATCTTAAGATTAGTTAGATCATTTGCATCAAAAACAGAAAATTGCCAAAACCGTGTGTTTAGAACAAGTTTTTAAAGCTCATTTGAAATCTTTGAATGCTATTTGTTTAAACTTGTTGAATTTGATTTCACCACCCCCGTTACACCTTAAGTCATTGTTTGGTACAAACTTGATTGAATCTTTTAATTGAAACATTATTGACTTGAGATTTGTTAAAAGTGAAGTAAATTTGTAAGAAACAAGATTTGATTTCAAATTTTAACGTTGGCTTTACGTTTATCTTTACTTGGGATTGATTCAATTGTTTAAAGATTTTATTGGACTTAAGTTCTTACTTAGAATCACTTTGTCAATATTTATCCCTACACTGTTAAATTGCCGACCATGTTATCATCTTGTTGTCTTTACACTTCTTCAACTTGCATTGAACTTTCATCTATATTTGGTTGTTAAATTTGTGAAACAGTTTTCATATCATTAGTGTTCTTCCGTGTTGTTCAAAGAACGTTTCACAAAAGCCACACCAAAACTTGTGCAAGTAAAACCAAAGAAAAAGAAGCCGTGAGCAATGTCTCATAAAGGCAAGTGAGCAGTAGACTCGCAAAACAGACAAAGCCAATCCAAAGGAAAATAATTAGGCTTGTTTGTGAAAGAAACGGAGAGAAAAGTCATTTTTAACGTCAAAAAGCAAGAGACAAGACGTATGAGTGATTTGCACAAGAAGTGAGATATAGCCATCCAAAGTTCACAAAAGGTGAATTGTGCAAAACCAAAAGCAAATACCTACACCAAAAGTGTTGACTGTTGTAAAAGGTTCCTCGAACAAACCCTTGTTGAACACTTGTGTGTATGTACTGTCTTTCACTTTATTTACAATTGAATGTGCATTAAAGTTTAAAGTAAGTTAAAGGATTGTTCTGTACAAACCCTTAGCTTTCTTTGATTCAGCCAAAAACATCACTTGACCTCTATTTTTCTTTGAATCTTAGATAGTCCAAGATTGTTGTTTATTCAATTGTCAATTTGAAGTAGAAATTTACGTTTTGTTAAATTATAGTTTGATCTTACTTGCTTGTATTCTGACTTATTTATCTCATTGTTTTACCATCTTGGTTGATTGTTTTGATTAAACATGATTCTAAAAACCATTTGGGGAGTTGAATGCCATAGGAGAGACTATGATGAACTGGAAAAACGTATGAACTCCTTTGGTCGTACGAATGGTTTATGGGTTGGATATTGGGAATGTAAAACTCCTAGATATCAAACTCTTTCTCAGTGCAATAAAGACGTTAGTGCATATTACAATGAAATGCTTGATGATTTGTACTATGCTTATGTTGAAGAACATGAGGAATTAAGCATGATTAGGTTCTTTGCTGGATTAGATAAAGAGATCGCTGATTGCATGTCGTCTGAAAAATTCTCATCACTTTATGACATGTATAAAAAGGCAAAGATTGTTCAATCAAACCTAATCCCATGGCAAGTTAATCAAAACTATGGGTATGAACTGAACTCTTGTGATTCTGAAAATGACAAACCAAATCCAGTTAAGTTAAGCAATTTGAGTCAGACTATGGGTAATATTGAAAATGCATTGCTTCAACTTAGAGACATGGTGCAAGTATTGATAGAATCTGAAAAGAACAAAGACTTGCAATCTGACATTTCTGTGAATGATGGTTTGTATGAAATTAGCCCCAACATGCCTGAAACTGGAACTCCTTTATCTGAATTGCATGTTCAACCTTGTGTACTGTCTGAAGAAGACCCTTCACTTGAATCTGTTGGTGATTTCCAAAGTGTTAGTCGTTTGCTTATAGATGATGTTAATTGTGATAACACTTTGTCTGAAAATGATTTACATTGTGACATGCATATAAATGAAATCCCTGTGCATGATCTGCATTCTGCTGAGATGCTTGTTTCTGGGTTACAATCTGAATTACATCCTGTACATTTCATTGATGACGTTGATGTAAGTAATTCTGTTGAGAATGACATTGATAAACTAGATTCTTATGATTTGATGTTAGCTGAACTACATTGTCTACTTGATGTAGGCTTGATCATGATGCATTATTGAAATAGATTCAGCTACAAATGAACATAAATCCTTGGATGAACTAGTTAATGAATTGAATGACATATTTAGTATAGATGAAGATTCTATTTCTGAAATATCTATTTCATCTCATCTTGTTGAATGTCTGCCTGTTGTCATCTCAATTGATACATCTTGTCTAAATATTGCACATGTCTGTAAGATTTGTACATTTAGTGTTAACATGTTGCAATGTGCTTTTTGGATGTTGTTTTATCTGTTAGGATGTATGTGTTCTAAAATTTTTGTTATCATATTGTTAATACATCCTAAACATTTTAGAAAGCGTGTACACACCTTATTCTTTCTCTAAAGATAAGGATGCACCAAGGTATTTCACCTTCACCATTCTGTGTTATCATGTTCATATTGATTATGGTGTAGATGATCATGCGTGTACATCCTACATCCCTATCCCTTATTCTCTTCATGTTGAGATTCGAGGACGAATCATTTTCAAGAGGGAGGGAATGATGAGCCCACGATGGGGTCAACACAACATATTTTCATGTATCATTTATTGTCACATGTTAGTTCTGTAAGACATGGCATATCACTGTTAACTCCGCGCACACTAGTGCTACTTCTTATGTCTTATAGTCTTAACTAACCCTTAGGACATGTCATATATGTTGTGTATCTTGTGTTTGTTGCTTGGTGTCTTTGAAGATAGGTCAAAGAGAGCTTTACATTGAAGAAGCATGAACACCGATCGATCCATGTCCCATCTGATCGGATGATATCATTGTTCAAACAAAGCTTGAAAATACAATTGGAACCTGAATTTTTGTTCAAGCAAGGAGGTGATAAGCAAGTAGCTTACAAGCGAGGAGGTGACAAGCACTCATGTCAAATTCAAGAATTGTTCTTCACGTTGAAATGGATGGACAAGCTGCTCAAAGCTTTAACCAATAGGAAAAAGTCTTGCAAATGTTCAAACCAATCAAAAACAAGAAAGGAGACAACCAAGCAAGCTGCACAACAAATGAACCAATCAGATCCTTGAAGTTTAAGGCATGATTCACGCAAGATTGCTTTGAAAATTCAAAGCCAAACTTACAACCAATCAAAACCAAATTCAAAGCAAGCTGCTCCAAGTATTATCCAATCAAATTGATCAAGAAAGAAGGCTGAAAACAAGCATGGATTACACGGCAAAGGAACCAGCCTTCTTGGAACCAAAATTGTTCAAAAAGCAAGCATGTTATTCCTAGTCTTGTACTTTGTACTTTAAACCTTGTACTCTTGTAATTTTCGTAGGTTATAAGTAGCATAGGAATCAGAATGTAAAGAACAACAATTCATATATACATTTCAATCAAAACTTTCTTTAAGGAAATCTCAACTTTCTAGTTGAAGTTCAAGACCACTTAACGGTTTTCTTCCAAGTTCATAGCCTAGAACTTGTTAGTATTCACTTCATTTTTGGTTTACAGCATCTTAGGGTCTCAATGAGGTTTTAGATGTGTTGGAATGCCAAGGAGGAAGAGGCGTTGGCGTAAATTGAGCCAAGAACAAACGGTTACAGTTCAAAGGGTGTCATTGTGATGTTCTTTGCCATAGCTGAGGTTCAAATCAATTTGGAATAGGAGACAAAGTCCTTGGAAACGTTTTCTAGCCTTCATTAGGCTCATCACTTGACTTCACTACCGGGGTGACTTGACACACTTTTTGATGCACTATCCATTGCTGATTACCTGAAATCTAAGTTAAAGAAATAGAAAAACAGATACAAAGATAAGCAAACGTGATCTGGTTAGTTAAAAACCAAATATGTGCACTCTTCTTTCCTTTTTCTTTTCACTCACTTACACATTGTTTTTTTTTGAAAGTCTCACTTACACCTTGTTTCTTAGCTAATCTTGAACTAAAAATCAAAGTGAACAAAAAATGAGGGGTGATAGCCAATATGTCCTAAACAGTCCAGTATCAAGCTTCTTGGTACACGGTTTTTGTAGCGCATGGTCCAAATCACTCACTCCTCAATAGAAGTTCTTAATGCACTTTTTATAGGTTCAAAACAGTCCAACAAATGTTCAATCCAGTCCAAAACAGTAGGCAACTTAGTTTGTACAACATAGTTCAAAACAACTTGTTCTTGAGCCAACTGTTTAAATACTCAATTCAAAACCTTTTCACTCTCCAAAATAGTCCAATATATGTCTCAATATGTCAGAAACAACCCAAAAATGATCCAAAATCAGTCTGTAAACTGTTGCAAATTGAGTTCACCAAATAGTCCCAAGCAATTCAAATTGTGCAACAAACTTCTTCCAACCAAACGCAAACTTGAACAAAATAACTAAGAATCAAAGATATATTTGGACCAAAAGTGATGTATAAGGGTGAGCAAAAGAAAGACTAAGGGTAGCCAAGTGCAATCTTTAGTTAACTTAGGCTTTTATGCACACAAATTCACAACTCATTAATACAAGCTATAATCAGATTGTTCAACTGTTTTTGTGATGTGTGTAGGCTTGTTAGAAGGTTGGAAAAACAGTTTCAAAAGGGTAATAGTATGACACCAAACAAAGCAAGCAAATTCTCTCAATTGCATAAATTGAGTTTAAATAAGATGTGCCCTTCTTTTTCTTCACTTTTCATGTGTTTTTCATGGCCATTTTTTTTTCTTGATGTATATAGTACACGCAAGTTTCAGGCCCTTTTTTGTCTAAGGGCAGAAATGTAAATTTACTTGGCTGCCTTAAGAACGTTTTGTGCAGCCCACTCAATACACTTCCTTTGCTTTTTTTGGTGTTAAACCTGTGTAAAATGCCTTGGAGTAGGATATTTTTTATTTTGGGCAGGTCTGAGAGTGTGGGGTTTCAATGTTTTGGGGGTTTTTTTGGCCACTTCGGATATTTGGGGGTGTTTTGACAATAGGTTTAGGTTATAATGGATAGTTGAGAGTGTTTAGAATGTATTGAAGTGGGTGTTTTAAGGCTGTGAGGGTGTTGGTTCTGATTAATGGCACAAAGAAATTAAAAACAAGCTTATGGCTTTGGAATATAAATGCAAGAAGAGACAATTTTTTTGTATTATTAGGATTTAATGACAAAGAACAATGAAAACATGATGAGCCCCAACAAAGGATTAATGAGTCCCCACAAAGGCCTATCCCTATCGAGCCTACGCCTTAGATTCATGCATGATTATTCTATGTCCTACATGTCTAAAACAAGATGCAAGGGTTGGTGGGAAGGGCTGGATAGTCATTGATGAATAGGTGCCATTTTTTGTGTCTTTTGGTAGTTGTTTGTGTGTTTTCTTGTTTAGGGCATTTTATTCTTTTCACTCATTGTTAGGTATTTCACTTACATAACATATACTTTATTATCCTAGATGAGAATGATGCTTGGTGGCGTCTTTATCTTTGTAGGGAGCTTAATGGGAGAAGGCGTGTACTTGAGGAAGTGTCGGCAAGGAAGTTGATGCTGATTAGAGCAAACTTCAACCAATCATAACTCCTTTGTTTCAACTCGGAATGGTGTCAATATTGGGCTCAAACCTCAAACAGTTCTACAGCATTGATGAAGATGTCAAAGGCAAATTCCGAGTTTAGAAGTCTCTACAATGCAATCAAGTATCAAGACTCAAAAGGAGGTCAAAAGGCTCACAAGGTTCCTACTTTTTAAGGAATCATGACTACATTTTAGGAACTCAAGTTTTTGGCGAATTCCAAGCTTACAAGGACATTATGGCGGCCACCTTAAGCATTAGTGATGAGGCCCAGCCAAACCAAGAGCAGTCCACACTTGATATTACACCAATACAAGATGAGGGTTTCCAAACAAGAAGCATGGCAAGGAAACCGATGCATGAGGTGGGCACCTTTCTGTATAACATGTGGAGGATGAACCAAGTGAAGAAAACATCCATTGGGTCCATTTAGTGCAAGCATTGATATAGTTCATGCATGAAGTTTGTAATATATTAGTAGACTTAAGAGTGATATTTACATTTCCTTTTAGTTAGCTTTCTTTTCTTAATGAAGTGTTGTAATATAGTCTAGAGATGTCCTAGTATGTTGTATATGTTGTTTTGTATGTGTTTGAACTATTTTTAGGTTAAGGAAGAGTGATTGCAGACAAGGCAACGTCCAAACATGAAGCTACATCAAGATTATCAAGTTGACAGCTTGACACACTGATGATATTTCAGCCATATTTCCTCAACCCCAACTCTGATTGACCTGATTCTAATTGGAGCTTCAACATAAGAGATCAAGCTACAACTTTGACCAGCACATCTTCAGAAAATGACTTTATCAGGTTCAATGATGAGCCCCAACCAAAGCCAAGCCAAAAAGAATCAACCGCAGCGGGAGGTACACCAATGCAAGACAAGGGGCCTATAACAAGGAGCATGGCCAAGAAATTGATTCATGAAGTGGGAACCTTCCTTTACAAGAATGTTGAGGATGAACCAAGTCAAGATAGCCTACATTGGATCCATTTGTTACAAGATTTAACTTAGTTTTTAATCATGTCGTAATATATTAAGTAATCTTGTGTGTATTGACCATATTGTTGAGTGCTTAGCTTTCTTTCCTTTATAAACTGTTGTAAATTAACCAAGACATGTCCTAGTATGTTGCATATGTTTTTTGGTGTATGTTTGAACTGATTTTAGGCTAAGATTGATGTAGTCCATGCCACATGCCATACACCAAGTGATGAGCCAAATGAAGGCTAGAAAAACGTTCCTAGGACTTTGTCTTCTACTCCAAACTGATTTGAACCTCGGCTATGGCAAAGAACATCCCAATGACACCCCTTGAACTGTAACCGTTTGTTCTTGGCTCAATTATGCCAACACCTCTTCCTCTTTGGCATTCCAACACATCTAAAACCTCATTGAGACCCTAAGATGCTGTAAACCAAAAATGAAGTAAATACTAACAAGTTCTAGGCTATGAACTTGGAAGAAAACCGTTAAGTGGTCTTGAACTTCAACTAGAATAAGTTGAGATTTCCTTAAAGGAAGTTTTGATTGAAATGTATATATGAATTGTTCTTTGTACATTTAGGTTCCTACATTACTTATAGCCAACGATAATTAAAGAGTACAAGTTTAAAAATACAAAGTACAAGACTAAAATAATGACATGCTTTCTTGGAACTTTGTTTGAGCAACTTTCGGTTAAAGAAGGCTGGTTGCTTGCGTTTTCTTCCTTGCTTGATTTCAGCCATAGTTTTGATTGGTTAATACAATGAGCAGCTTGGCATGAATTAGGCTTTGATTGGTTGCAAGTTGGTCTTTGAATTTTCAACCCTTTTAGGCCTTAAACCAACGACTTCATCAAGGAATTTGATTGGAGCAATTGTTGTGCAGCTTGTATTCTTGACTTCAACTTGATTGTGATTGGTTTGAAGATTTACAAGACTCCTTCTAATTGGTTCATGATGTGAGCAGCTTGTACACCCATCTAACGTGAAGAACATTGCTTGAATTTGACATGAGTGCTTGTCACCACCTTGCTTGTAAGCTACTTGCACAACACCTCTTTGCTTGGACAAAAATTCAGATTCTAATTGCATTTCCAAGCTATGTACGTGTTCCTGAAAGACAAGGCAATAATACATATCCTAAAACAAGGTTAACCAACCAACAATAATAAAAAGAACAACTAAAGATATGTACATGTTTTTGATACAACTAGATCATAGCTTGTATCATATAAACCCAATGGACATCATCTTTGCTTGGTTCATCCTCTTCATGCCTATAAAGAAATGATTCAACACAATGTAATAACTTCTTAGCCATACTCCTTGTTATGGGACCTGTGTGGGGCATTGAGGTGTCATCGTCAGTGTTTGTATCCACAAGGTTAGGATGTAGCTCATCATTCCCTCCCACTTGAGAAGGATTCGTCCTCGAATCTGAATCAATACTAAACGGGGAAAGGACAGCAACATTAAAAGTTTTAGAGATAGGACCATACCTTTCTTCAGGAAGATCGAGAACATAGGCATTATCACCAAGCCGTTTCAATACTTTGAACGGTCCATCACCTCTGGGTTTCAACTTTGAATCCCTTTCCTTAGGGAATCTTTCTTTCCTCAAGTGTAATCAAACAAGATCACCAGGCTCAAATATAACAACTTTACGATTCCTGTTGGCTCTATTGGCATACACTTTATTCTTAGCTTCAAGTTGTGACTTAACCTTTTCATGCAATTCTTTCACAAGTTTTGCTTTCCGTTCACCATCTAAACTAACACGTTCATGAACAGGTATGGGAACAAGATCAAGCGGGGACAAAGGGTTAAAGCCATAAACAACTTCAAAAGGAGAATGCAATGTTCCACTATGAACAACTCTATTGTATGCAAACTCAATGTAAGCTAAGCAGTCTTCCCAATTTTTCAAGTTCTTTTGAATGACAACATGTAACAGTTGAGACAAAGTTCTATTAACAACTTCAGTTTGACCATCGGTTTGTGGGTGAGCAGTTGTAGAAAATAACAATTTAGTACCAAGTTTACTCCACAAAACACGCCAGAAATGACTTAGAAACTTTGCATCTCTATCACTAACAATTGTACGTGGCATGCCATTCAATCTAACAATCTCCTTAAAGAACAAATCAGCAATATGAATAGCATCATCAACTTTCTTACATGCAATGAAATGTGCCATTTTGGAAAATCTATCAACAACAACAAAGATGCTATCTTTACCAGTTTTGGATCGAGGCAATCCCAATACAAAGTCCATAGAAATATCAGTCCAAGGTGAGCTTGGAACAGATAAGGGAGTGTACAATCCATGTGGTTGTGTTCTAGATTTTGTTTGTTTGCAAGTAATACATTGGTCACAAACCTTATCAACATGTGCTCTCATATGCGGCCAGAAGAAATGCTCCTTAAGTGTTTCCAAAGTTTTTAACGAGCCAAAATGACCCATTAAACCTCCTCCATGAGCTTCTTTTATCAACAACTCTCTTAATGAACACATTGGTACACATAACTTATGTTCTTTAAACAAATAACCATCATGCAAGTAATACTTAGCAAAAGGTGAATCAATGCATGCTTGATAGATAGAACTAAAGTCATGATCAGAATGATACATCTCTTTGATAGACTCGAAACCAAACATGTTACATGAAAGAGTAGTAATCAAAGTATAGCGACGAGATAATGCATCAGCAACAACATTTTCTTTTCCTTGCTTATACTTGATCACATAAGGGAATTGTTCAATGAATTCAACCCATTTGGCATGTCTTTTGTTCAATTTTCGTTGACCTTTTAGATACTTAAGGCTTTCATGATCAGTATGAATCACAAATTCCTTGGGTTGCAGATAATGTTGCCAAGTTTGTAAAGAACGGACAAGGGCATACAATTCCTTATCATAGGTTGAATACTTTATGGAAGCTCCTTTCAATTTCTCACTAAAGTAGGCAACAGGTTTGTTACCTTGATGCAATACAGCTCCAATGCCAACTCCACTGGCATCACATTCAACTTCAAACATTTCGTCAAAGTTGGGTAATCTCAGGATAGGTGTAGAAGTTAGACGTTTCTTAAGTTCCTCAAAGGCTTGTTGTTGTGATTCTCCCCATTCAAATCTTACATCTTTCTTGACTAACTCATTCAAGGGTGCAGCTATGGTAGAGAAATCCTTCACAAAACGTCTATAGAAGCTAGCTAATCCATGAAAACTCCTAATATCTCCAGCAGACTTAGGGGTTGGCCATTCAGTTATGGATTTAACTCTCTTGGTCCATTTCAATTCCTTCAGCACTAATCACAAATCCTAAGAATGTAACCTTCTCCAGACAGAAAGAACACTTCTTGAAATTAGCATACATCTCTTCTTTCTGTAGGGTGAAAAAAACAGCTCGAAGATGGATAAGATGTTCACTTAGGGTTTTGGAGTAGATAAGAATGTCATCAAAGTAGACTACTACAAATTTCCCTATGAATTTCCTTAAGACCTCATTCATTAACCTCATGAAAGTACTAGGGGCGTTGGTTAAACCAAAGGGCATAACTAACCATTCGTACAATCCAAATTTAGTCTTAAAGGCAGTTTTCCATTCATCACCTTCCCTAATTCTCACTTGGAAATATCCTTGTTTAAGATCTACTTTGCTAAAGCACCTAGACCCATACAACATATCCAACATGTCATCCAACCTAGGAATAGGGTATCTATACTTCACAGTGATCTTATTGATGGCTCTACAGTCAGTACACATTCTCCAAGTTCCATCTTTCTTAGGGACAATGATGACAGGAACAGCACATGGACTCATACTCTCTTTTACTTTACCTTGGGTCAATAGTTCCTCAACTTGCTTTTGGATTTCCTTAGTTTCCTCTGGATTGGCTCTATAGGCAGGTCTGTTTGGCAAAACAGCTCCTGGAACGAAATCTATTTGATGTTCAATGCCTCTTAGAGGTGGTAAACCTGGGGGATCTCCTTCAGGAAACAAGCTAGAAAATTCTTGAAGTAAAGATGCAACTTCACTTGGTAAAGTAGATGGTATTTCAGATGAAAAGAACAGAGTTTCTTTGTAAAGCAAGATATAAACAGTTTTCCTTGAATTGATAGCATGGAATACCTCACTTTGAGATGCAAAGAATGCGCTTTTCTTTAGAGATGGTTCGGCAGTAACTGTGAATTCCTTCGGTTCAATTTTAAGATGTGAACTTTTCAGTTGGTTTTCCTTGATGAAAATCCTTTCCAATTCCTTTTCTTTTGGATCATTATGGCTTTTTAACATTCGTTGTTGATCCTCAAAGACTTTGTGCGGGGGCAAGGCATTTAATTTGAACAGTTTATTGTTATGCCTAAAGGAATATCTATTCAGGTAACCATCATATGTAACCTTGTTGTCAAATTACCACGGTCTACCTAATAAGATATGACTTGATTGCATAGGGGTTACATCACATAACACCTCAGCAGAATACCCACCAATTGATAAAGGAACTAAGACTTGCTTTGTTACTTTAACTTTACCACACTCATTAAGCCACGTAAATCTATAAGGATGGGGGTGATTAATTAAAGGTAACTCAAGTTTCCTAACAAGTTCAAAACTCGCCACATTGGTACATGAACCGGAGTCAATGATTAAAGTGCAGACTTTCTTCTTAACCATACAATGAATGTGGAATATGTTCTCTCTTTGTATGTCAGGTTCTTCAGTTTTAATTTGGGCACTAAGAGCTCGACGGACAACTAAGAACTCCTTTGTTTCACACTCATTAGTCTCTTCACTAATCTCTTCTTCTTCCTCACATGTTTGTTCAATTTAATTGTTTTCCTCACTCTCTTCCAATTCTTCTTCAGAATAATACTCATTAGACTCTTCAATAAACATGATGCGTTTAGGGTTGGGACATTGATTAGCAAAATGACCTTTTCCTAAGCATTTAAAACATTGAATATCACGAGTCTTAACATTAGGCGTACCTTCCACCTTGGCTTTGCCTTTATCAGTGATTGGAAACTTTGGACGATTTTGGATGTTCTGGGTTGATTTTCCTTGGAATCCACGGCCTTGACCTTGTTGTGGACGGAAAGGCGTCCTGGGCTGTGTTCTAGGAAAACTCATAGGATTAGTCCGAAAAGAAGGGTTAGAAGTTTTTACCTTCAATTGTCTTTCCACTTTCTAAGCAATGTGAACCATAGAAGCCAGATCAGAGTAAGGTGTAAGTTCCACCTTGAATGCAATCTCTTTGTTCAAGCCAGCTAGAAATCTAGCCATTGTGGCTTCCTCAGCTTCTTCTATGTTAGCCCTGGTAAGCAGATGTTCTAATTCCTTATAAAATTCATCAACAGATCTATTACATTGAGAAAGTTGTTGCAATTTCTGGAAAATGCTTCCTTCATAGGAAGGAGATATGAATCTCTTCCTCATCTCTTGTTTCAGCTCGGACCAAGTAACAACAGGGGGCTGTCTTGTTCTTCTCCTGGTGTTCTGCAATTGCTCCCACCAGAGTAAAGCATAATCTACAAATTCAAAAGTTGCATACCGCACTTTGGCCAGTTCAGAATAGTTAGTGCAAGAATACATATGATCTACTTTTGTTTCCCATTGCAGATAAGCTTCAGGATCACTTTTCCCTTGGAAGGAGGGTATTGTCAGTTTAGTAGTAATGAACTCTTCTTCAAGATGTTCATTTCTATCAGGTTGACGTTCATCATACCGTTCTTCCGGATAGTGTTCTTCATTGTACTCAGGGAGATAATCAAATCTCTCCTCAAAAGAAATGTTCCTACGACCACCATTACTACCTCGACCTCGACTTCTACCTCTATGTGATGTGACTCTTCTAGGTTGAACATGAGACACATTACCATAAGAGGTGCCTTCTTGAAAAGGTATACTAGGTTCCTTTTGATCTGAGGTTGGCTTTTCTACGTTGTTTATCCTTTGTTTGTTATCCTCTATGTCACTTCTCATTAAACCAAACTGATTAACAAGGAAAGTGAGTGTTTGCTGTATATTCTCTAGGGTAACAGGGACTGGGGATGGGACAGGAGTAGATGGGGACGGGGATGGTGCATTATCTTTCTGTTGGGGACCCATGATTCAGAAAACAATCTTAAAAACCAATTTAAAATATTGAAAAGATGCAAATACTCTACTTTATGTTGACAATTGTTCAAAACAGCAATTTGGACTATTTCTCTAAAGATTCAAGAAAATCACAGAAGTCAAATTGTTGTTCGGGCTGAATGAAATCTACGGGGTTGTTTAAGACAATCCCTTAATTACTTTACAGCATATGCAATTATCAATTGAAGTAAAGTGAAAGTAAAAGCACACAAACAAAGTGTCAGCAAGGGTTTGCTTTAGAAACTTTCAATATTTCAAAGCTACAACACTTTGGGTCGGTTTGGGCACTTTCTTTCTCTTGAGCTTTGCACGGAAATTTTCCTTTATGCAATGTTTAATTTTGGCTTTCCTCACTTGGTTTTCTTGTGCAATTCTCTCTTGTCTTGCCTCTTACTTGTTGACAAATATTGGCTTTTCTCTCGCGTATTTCTCAATCAAGCTTAATGTTCTTTCTTTGGAGGGTTTGCTTGATTGTTGTGAGACTACTCCTCACGGCCTACATGAGTCATTGCTCACGGCCTTCAATTGCACAAGGTTTGTTGTATTTGGATTTTGAAAGTTTCTCGTACACAACACGGCTAAACACTATGTAGTGAGAATTCAATTCACAATTACAACAAGTTCAAATTGAATGTAGTGCAAAGTAAGTTCAGAAATTGATCTAAAACAACAATTGAATAGCTCTTTAACAATGTGGGGCTTAAACAATTCCTAACTTTCAGAATGTATCTAAGTCCAACAAGTTGTTTGAAACAATTGAAATCAACAAAAAGATAAAGCTATTAGCATACACCAAGATTTCAAATGAGCTTTAAAGAGTGGTTTAGATCACACGGTTTTGGGCACTTGTTTTTCTGTTTTTTTTTATGCAATTGATCTATCTATTCTTAAGATAGCTAAATGCAACTTAGTTGTATCTAAATGCAATTATAAGGGCTGATTACTTTAACAACTAATGGAAATCAGTTTTGATGCAAAGTAAGCTAACTTGTTTTGTTCTGTTTTTAAGTGATCTATCCTACTTTGTTTTTGTTTGGTTTTTGTGTTTGTATGATGCAATCAGATTCTAAACTAAATGATACTAGATGCAAGTCTACTTAACACACGTATATCAACTAGAAACTAGGCAGTATACATAGTTAACTAAAACTACTTGTTTTGTTCTTTAGTTTTCTGATTTCTTGTTCTAAGCTAAACAACCAACTAAACCTTTAAACTATGTTGTAAACTAGTCTAACTAAGCTAAATAAGTCAACAACTAAAACGTCTAAAACAGATTGCACACAACTACTAAAATCAGAATTTAACAACTTGATTACAAACTAAACTATCAACTATTCTAATTTGGTGTTCAAGTTTTCTGTTTTAAGGACTTAACTAAACTACCATTTAAACTTCTAGATTAGGATCTAATGAACATAATCTAAGCTAGATTGAACAAGAACAATCAGGTTACACACGGTTTTTAACTAGACTACACAAACAGGTTCTAACACACTTAAGTCTAGTCTAAGTTCTTTTTGTGTTGGTTTTCGGTTTTGCTACTTAAAACTAATTTACCAAACTATTGTAAACTATCTAATAAACACTTTAAAACATAAACTACCTAAACTAACAGATTCTAAATGGACATAAAATCAGTTCACTATACGGTTTGGGCAGCAACATTCATATGCAAGTTTAAACAATGTAAACATGAATAGAAGACTAACCAACGCTCTGATACCAATTGATGAGCCAAATGAAGGCTAGAAAAACGTTCGTAGGACTTTGTCTTCTACTCCAAACTGATTTGAACCTCGGCTATGGAAAAGAACATCCCAATGACACCCCTTGAACTGTAACCATTTGTTCTTGGCTCAATTATGCCAACACCTCTTCCTCTTTGGCATTCCAACACATCTAAAACCTCATTGAGACCCTAAGATGCTGTAAACCAAAAATGAAGTAAATACTAACAAGTTCTAGGCTATGAACTTGGAAGAAACCGTTAAGTGGTCTTGAACTTCAACTAGAATAAGTTGAGATTTCCTTAAAGGAAGTTTTGATTGAAATGTATATATGAATTGTTCTTTGTACATTTAGGTTCCTACATTACTTATAGCCAACGAAAATTAAAGAGTACAAGTTTAAAAATACAAAGTACAAGACTAAAATAATGGCATGCTTTCTTGGAACTTTGTTTGAGCAACTTTCGATTAAAGAAGGCGGTTGCTTGCGTTTTCTTCCTTGCTTGATTTCAGCCATAGTTTTGATTGGTTAATACAATGAACAGCTTGGCATGAATTAGCCTTTGATGGGTTGCAAGTTGGTCTTTGAATTTTCAACCCTTTTAGGCCTTAAACCAACGACTTCATCAAGGAATTTGATTGGAGCAATTGTTGTGCAGCTTGCATTCTTGACTTCAACTTGATTGTGATTGGTTTGAAGATTTGCAAGACTCCTTCTAATTGGTTCATGATGTGAGCAGCTTGTACACCCAATCTAACGTGAAGAACATTGCTTGAATTTGACATGAGTGCTTGTCACCACCTTGCTTGTAAGCTACTTGCACAACACCTCTTTTCTTGGACAAAAATTCAGATTCTAATTGCATTTCCAAGCTATGTACGTGTTCCTGAAAGACAAGGCAATAATACATATCCTAAAACAAGCTTAACCAACCAACAATAATAAAAAGAACAATTAAAGATATGTACAACATGTTTTTGATACAACTAGATCATAGCTTGTTTCATATAAACCCAATGGACATCATCTTTGCTTGGTTCATCCTCTTCATGCCTATAAAGAAATGATTCAACACAATGTAATAACTTCTTAGCCATACTCCTTGTTATGGGACCTGTGTGGGGCATTGAGGTGTCATCGTCAGTGTTTGTATCCACAAGGTTAGGCTGTAGCTCATCACCAAGTTGAGTTAAAAGGGCAAGCTGGCAGGGGGACACACTCTTAGTATTTCACCAATATCTCATCAACCACAACTCCAATTGACGTGATTCTAGTTGGAGCCAGACGAAAAGACATTATGCTACAACTTTGGTGTTTTGCACATTCTCAGATTCGTCCGTTATCAAGCATAAAGAATGCCATAAAGTTGAAGCTGTTGATTTTCAAATGTCCACAGCTGGACGCAACTAAAACCTCAACGCGTGATATCTGTCATTCCAACTCCAAATCATATGATTCAAAAGCCTAAATTCAAGTTCTTTTTGTTATCCACAACTTTCATGAAGACTGTTTTTCGATCCAATCAGAGAGAGGTCTTCACAATCCACTTGCAGAAGTAATTGCACCAATTCTGCTGAGATTTGAGAGATGAAGACTTTTGCTTCCAACAATAATTTACTTCTACTTTTGAGACATTGCTTTCATTGGCTGATAGTTAGGTTATTATGTAATCACTTAATGTATCTTAGGCCTTGATGAGGCTGAGGAGCAGCCCCCTAATGAGGAGCTTGCACAAGGTGCCCTTAACCATAAGGGGCCTTTGACAAGGAGCCAAACCAAGAGGCTTGATGGTTTTCAACTTGGTTTTGATGTTGGCTCTTTTCTAACCAAACATGTGCAAGATGAACCAATGGATGTTCCTCCTAAATGGGTGCTCATTGTTGAGCCTAAGAACTGATTATCCAATGATAGTCAGTCCGCTTGTTGGTGCCGTTTCTGTGGCTTTTAGTTGTCTTTTCGTTTGTTTCTTTTAAAGTTTGTTTAGAAAACTTATGTTTGGTGTATGAGTGTGTTTTGTAGGTGTTACAAATCTTGGATCAAACGTTTTGAGCTTTGGAAAGGAGGGCTTCTCAGATTTGGACCAAGCTTGTCCATACAAGGCTGTTTTGTGATTTTGGGCTTTCAAACGATATTGGGAGTGCATGGAACCAGCTGGACCTTAAAGAAGACTTAATTTGGAGCATCTTTCATGTTTTGGGTTTTGCCAAAATCAGTCCACAAAAAGAGATACAAGAGATGCAAGAAAGAAGTCCAAAACAAGCCCAATCATGCAATTTAGGGTTTCGGCTATCTTGAGGCAAGGGCTGCCGCCTAGGCCTCTTCAAGGGTGACTAAGAGACCTTCCATAATGATATAAATCAGCTTGGAAGGATTGGAATGAATTATGGAAGTCATAAATTGAAGATTTGGAGGCTTGAAGGAAGGTGGTTGCTTGGCACCATTGTCCATCACATTCAAGACTTGAAGGACGTTTGGAGAGTGAAGAAAGATCGGGACAACATCAATATACGAACCATATTCGTATCAAGTGGTATCAGAGCTCTCGTTTATCTTCATCTCAAATATCTTTTCTTGTGTCGTTTTGTGTCATTCTTGTTTCTTTTCTCAAACATTCAAAAAAAAAACGTCTATTGTCAAAAAAAAAAGAAAAGACTTCACCTTTTGCATCAATATTGATCCCCTATCATTAAAGATCTCATCTTTAACACACTTAATCATAGGATCATTGTTGTTTGCATTGAATAGGATTTAACTCCATCTAAAAATCAGTCCAAGGCCTAAAAGAAGCTACCTTTGAGTCGAATACCTTGTTGTTAACGAAGCTTTTAATTAAATTTGCTTGTGTGATATTGAATACAAGTTTGTTTGTTTTGGTTGTATTGGTATCCAAGGGAAAATCTTTGTTCTACTACGCATCCATACAAGCACAAAAAGGATCATCTTTTGAGCATACACAACTGATTCTCGCAAAAGCAAACAAGGGTTACATCAAGGCTTCTTAGAACGTCAAAAAAAAAAACAAAAAAAAAAGGCAAAGAAAAACGTGCACAACAACAACCAAAAAAAAGTGCACAAAGAAAGGAAGAGAAAAGAAGTTCCTTTTGTACAAAAGTTCCCTCTTTTTGCATCTACTATCCACGTTGACAAAAGCAAAACAAAACCGTGTGTTTGCCCAAAACAACACACATAAAACCTTCAAATTCTCAACCTTGGATACGCATTCATACTATCAATCAAAGAACTTGCATTTGATATTGCATAAGTTGGTTTAATTAAAGATTGCCCAGGACAACCCCTAGCAATTCTTTGGTTCAGCCAACTACATCACTTTTGGTTTCTTGTTTCTTTGAATCATAGTTATTAAGTGTGTTTAAAAATTGTGCTCTAGATTTCTTGAAGCTGTTTTACCACTTGTTGATCAATTGGTGTTTTTGAAGGCAAAAGAAGCTTGCAAGGACAGAAAACGAAACAGATTGTGGTTAGCCAATTTGGGACTTGCCTTAAGAGGTTCTAGCTCACGATTGGCCAAGGAAAAACACTTGAACAATTGAGAGAAAACAAGGGAGGACAAAAAAAAAAGGCCAAACAGAATTTTCGTTTTCCTTTTTTTGTTTTCACTAACGACTCACTTTTGTTTCTTGTGTTAGTTTTCTTCTTTTCTTGTTTGTGAAAGCGTTTCAGGTTGCCATGGAGGGGTCAAACAGTACCCAAGGAGGAGGAGACAAATTGGAATTTTCCATGGAAAAGATGGCACAAATGCTTGCTACCATGCAATCTAGGTTGGATGAGTGGGAAGCAAAGATGACATCCAACACACCTCCTACCCAAGAACAGCCCCCACCCCAAAGCCAAGGCCAAACATCCCGTGGAACTGAACCTAAGGGGTCCACAAGCATGGGAGGTAGAGGAGGAGCAAGGGGTAGAGGAGATAGGAGACACGGAATGAGACCACAACCTGTTAGGGAGGAATGGAATGACTACTATGAAGAGGAAGAGGTTGAGGAGGTATACCCAAGACCTCAAGGCTGAATACAACCTAGAAGGTATGTACCCCAAGAGGATGATTATTTGAAAACCAAAATAAACATTCCACCCTTTTATGGTAAAAGTGACCCTGAAGCTTACATTGAGTGGGAGAGAAAAGTTGACATGATCTTTTCCTATACCAACTATACCGAGTTGCAAAAAGTGAGATATGCAAGTATAGAGTTCTTGGAATATGCCTTGATTTGGTGGGACCAAACTCAAAGTATAAGAAGAAGGACTAGACAACCCACAATTGGAACTTGGGATGAGATGAAATACGAGATGAGAAAGAAATTCATTCCAGAATCTTATGAGAGGTCCATGTTCCAAAAGTTGCAATGCCTAACTCAAGGAAATAAAAGTGTGGATGAATACTTTAAGGAGTTAGAGAGTTTGTTGATAAAAACCGATACTGAAGAAACTGAGGAGGCAACCATGGCTCGGTTTTTGGGAGGTC
Organism: Eustoma russellianum; assembly: GCA_036186865.1. Taxonomy (NCBI): domain Eukaryota; kingdom Viridiplantae; phylum Streptophyta; class Magnoliopsida; order Gentianales; family Gentianaceae; genus Eustoma; species Eustoma russellianum. The sequence continues at coordinate 20,414,591 of AP025067.1, forward strand.
TTAATAAGGAGATTGGGTTTCAACTTGAGCTCACTACCTACGTTGATCTCAATTCCATGGTTCACAAAGCTGAGAAAATTGAGCGGCAATTAAAGGTACGTTCTTCTTCTAGTGGATTTGGTTTTAGAACTAATGCTTCTTCTTTTTCTAAAGTGCAGCCTAGGTCTAATGGCAATGGAGGAGCACGGCCAAGTTCAAACACATTCGGCCAAAACGGTTCTAGCGCTCCAAATAAGCCACACTTCACTCAAAGGACCAACGGAGCAAATCTAGGTCAAAATGACAAAAGCAAAGGCAAAGCACCCGCAAACCCTCCAAGAACAAGGGAGATTGAGTGTTTTAAATGTAGAGGGAGAGGACACTATGCAAGGGACTGCCCTAATGCCAAGAAAGTGTTGTACCTTGAGGAAACAAATGAATTCTATTCAGAAGAGGAGGAAGAAGAGGCCACAAAGGAAGAGTACCAAGAGGACTCAGCTGAGGAGATAAAGAGTTGTTGGACCTGTATAGCACCACTAGAGGGGGGGGGTGAATAGTGGATTAGCGGAAATTGCACTATGATTACCTTCAAAAACTTGTTTGAAGACCCCTTTGCCTCTTTAATCTCAGATTCTGAAAATTCCAGAAACAGTTCACTGTTTTGCACGTTTTGGTTGAACCACTTATACACCTGTGAATGCTCTCAAACTTGGCAGAGATCAAGTTTAGTATGTTTATGATATGTCATAAAAATTTCAGCCAATTCTAAGCAAGTTAGCACGTTCAAATATGCAAGATAAGTAAAGTGTGCAATTCTGGCAGTTTCAGGCAGAATGTTAGCTTAACTTCAAACAATGATATCTCAAAATCTACCCGTGCTATTTTGATGAATCTTATGTCAAATTAAACCTCAAGATGTCTAGTTTAATTTGATATAAGGCTCACTCCAAGATTCGAAGGATAGCTTATTCAAATTGCACAAGTTTGCACACTGGTCAGAACTGTTCACAGAATGTAGCAACAATTTTGTGAAGACGATTTGACTGAGCTAAACTCCTCAGAATTTAGTGATTCTTGCGGCTACTGAAAGCTAACACATTGAAGTATAATATATCCAAAATTCATGCAATTCTAAGAACGTTTGCTTGTTCAATTATACGTGCCAAGTGTGTGTAATTCTCAGCCAGAAAACAGTAAGTGCAGGAAATAAGTAAAGAACACAAGGAATTATCCTGGTTCGGTCAATGTGACCTACTCCAGTCCCAAGAGACACCTTCTCTTGGATTTCACTAAACACCAAACACCAAAGTCACCTTACAAAGCCAAAGGAAGAAGCTTTTCACCAACTTCTTCAAGTGACTACACCAAAACAGCAACTAGTTTCACCTTTGCACCTTTTCACCTTTTGATCACCTCTAAGGAGTAAGCTTTATACACCAGCTTCTCCTTCACAAATATGTCGTATAAAGGTGTTGAAAATGACAAGAATTGAAGAACTATACAATCATAAAGCTTGCTACAAATGTGTTCTTCAATATAGAAGAGAAGAAGAGAAGAATGGAGACAAAGAGCTAATGTCTTGCTTTGCTTTCTTTGCTTTCGTTTGGATGCTCTTTCTCTTCACCCTTTGGAGCTATTTATAGCCAAGAGATCAGCCTAGTAGCTCCTCAACATAGCCGTTTGGATGGATGAGAATGGATAAGAAATCAGCACTTTTCTAGCCACCAAAATCCAGCCTTTGAAATTCAAACTAAACCTGACCGTTTGTTGCTTTGACATGGTCTTCAAATCTGAATTTTTATCCTCTTATGAACGTTGGAGATGAGGTGGAAATAGGCTTCATTTAAATGTTTAAAAAACAGCTCCAATCAGCAATGTACATGTGTAAATATCTTGCCATGTATGCGTGTGTTTTTGAACAGATTTTTGCCCTTCTTTTTGAATGCCAAAATGACGTTGAAAGAGGTTGAAAAAGGCTCCACATGAACGTTTGGATGAACGTTAGTATGACCTAAAAAATAGGCATTGGATAATAACTAGAAATCAGCCACATCTTTTAATTTGAATAAGTCTTCAATTCTTTATCATATATGGCCGTTGGTATGTGCTAATAGAGATCAGCCAAGTCTTTTTTGAATAAGTCTTCAACATTTTGAACCACATAGCCGTTGCATATTTGCTAAAATATAGAGAGAATTCAGCTAGCCTTTGAACTTGACTTGGTCTTCAACTTTTGAATATATGTAGCCGTTTGAATATAAGAGATTTTTGCTCCAATCTTTGAACAAAATATAGCCGTTTGCTTTGAGAGAATTTTGCTCCATATTTCAACTAAGATAGCCGTTTGTAACATGATAAGAATAGCCAAGAATAATCACTTAAAATCAGCACCAAAATAGTAGCTTAATCCACCTTGCCTTGACTTGTTCAAAATCTGAATTTTGAACATAATTTGCGTGCCATCATCCAATAACCGTGTGCACAATATAATATATAGTCTTCAACATGTAGCATAGAAAACCATATAAAGAATACCAAGAATTCCAAGAAAACCATAGATGTGATCACCATAATATAAGAATTCCTCTTGAGATACCATGCTGCCCGTTTCCATAAAAATAGGGCACGTACCATATGTGACATAAACACATATAAATATCATATGAACAATATATAACATGTTGGAAGATCAATTGGCAAGTGAAATGACCAGAATACCCTTCAGCACAAAAATAGGAACTTTGTCCTAGGATGAACCTAGACATGGTGCTGCTCCAGATTCATTTTTTGCCATGATGTGACATGACTTATAAATGTGTCATATGATCATATAAGTCCGTTGGAAGAAGACCAAATAAGAATGAGAAGTCCAAATGATGAAATTACCAAAATAGCCCTTATATAGGTCAATAAGCTTCCCACCGGGTCAACTCAGTTTTAACCCGTGCCAAGCATGCTCTTCCTCAGCCAATTAGATTCTAAATTGAATAAGGATCAAGTGGGCTTTTGAATGACTCAATTTGGAGTTCATTTGCTCAAGATATGAACCAAAACCTGCAATAGGATACTAAACCGAACAATTTGCCTTATATTGTAAGTCATGTGACTTCAAGGCTTGGTTAGTTCATATAATAAACATGTATTGACATATATATCATCCAAGATCAGTTTGAACATGTCTTGATTAAGATATGTGATTGAATTGGCCAAGTTCAATCTCATGATCTTAATCAAACTTGTTCAATCTTGATTCAATCAATCAATTTCACATTTAGCTCATAAGTTCATGTCTTGCACAATCAATTTCATATGTAAACGTTACACACATATATATCACATATGCATTTTCTAATCACAACAATTACACATATGCACACATATACATTTTGCACAACAATTACACATATGCTCACATATACATTTTGCAATCACTCAAACATACTATATCTCAACAATCTCCCCCTTTTGATGATTTGCAAAATTACCCCACATATGTGTATATTAAGCATTTAAATCAAGTGTGCAATCTAAATCAAGTGTTGTAATCTGTGTAATCAAGTAAGCATCTAAATCAAGTGTAAGCTGCTCCCCCTTAATGTGTTATCTCCCCCTTAACATGATATATATATACACATTTATTTCTCCCCCTTAATTTTGTAAATTATGCAAAAGACTGTTATTCAGGTGTAAGCAATTAATCCAAGTCTTGCACGTAAAGTCTCAAAGATAGCTTGATTAAGGGGTTTAGTGAATATATCAGCTACTTGTTGATCAGTTCTAACATGTTCAATGTGTATATGTCCAAGATTAACATGATCACGGAGAAAATGATAACGTACTTCTATATGCTTTGCCTTAGAGTGTAGTACAGGGTTTTTAGACAAATTTATAGCACTTGTACTATCACAATAGATGGGGATATTATTTACTTGTATTTCAAAGTCTGAAAGTTGTTGTTTAATCCATAATAGTTGAGTACAACATAGACTTAAAGCCATATATTCTGCTTCAGTAGTAGAAAGTGCAACACTAGATTGTTTCTTTGAAAACCAAGATATTAGTGAGTTTCCTAGGAATTGACATGTTCCAGTAGTGCTCTTTCTATCTACTCTACATCCACCATAATCTGCATCTGAATATGCATGTAGACTTAGACTAGATTGTCTATCATACCATAAGCCTAATGTTGGTGTATGTTGAAGATATCTAAATATTCTCTTTACAGCTTTAAAGTGTGACAACTTAGGCATACTTTGAAATCTTGCACACATACATACTGCAAACATAATATCAGGTCTACTAGCAGTTAGATATAGCAATGAACCAATCATAGACCTATATAGTTTTTCATCAAATGCAACACCATTTTCATCTTTGTCTAATTTTGTTGAAGTACACATTGGTGTTGGAGATGGTTTCAAGTTTTCAAAGTTGAATTTCTTTATCATATCTCTTATGTATTTGGCTTGATTGATATGTATACCATTTGATGTTTGTTTTATTTGCAAGCCTAAGAAGTAATTTAATTCACCAACCATGGACATTTCAAACTCAGACTTCATACAATCTTCAAAGTCTTTTACTAAGTTAGGATTAGTTGAACCAAAGATTATGTCATCTACATATATTTGTATTACAAGCAAATCTTTGTCTTTCTTTTTCAAGAATAAGGTACTATCTATGGTTCCTCTTTGAAAGTTGTTACTTAGTAAAAAGTTGGCAAATCTTTCATACCATGCACGGGGGGCTTGTTTCAAACCATATAAGGCTTTCTTAAGTTTATATACATGATTAGGGTTCTTTGGATCTTCAAAGCCTGGTGGTTGTTTAACAAAAACTTCTTCTTGGATATAGCCATTTAAGAATGCACTCTTAACATCCATTTGGAATAGTTTGATGTTATTATAACATGCAAAAGCTAATAAGAGGCGTATGGATTCTAATCTTGCTACAGGGGCAAATGTTTCATCGTAATCAATACCCTCTTCTTGATTATATCCTTGAGCTACAAGTCTTGCTTTATTTCTTACTACAACCCCTTGCTCATTCATTTTGTTCCTAAACACCCATTTAGTTCCAATGATTGATTTATCCTCGGGTTTAGGTACCAAATCCCACACATTGTTTCTTTCAAATTGGTTCAACTCTTCATGCATTGCATCTATCCAATATGCATCGTTTAAGGCATCATTCACATTCTTAGGTTCAATTTGGGATATAAGTGCATGCCATTGATCATATTCATTAGGATCTATTTGTCTACGTGTTCTAACCCCTTGATTTACATCTCCTATGATAAGTTCTTGAGGATGCTTTTGTTTATCTCTTATTTGCCACCAATTACTTGGTTGTGCATCTTCAATAGGTTCATGATGTTCAATAGGTTGGTTAGGCACATTTTCTTCATTATGTTCTTGTGTAGGGGGAGTTTGAACTTCATGCATTTCAAGAGTTTGATTTGGTGTTTCAACTTGATCATGTGTAGGTGGTAGGATAAGTTCATCTTCATCATGAAGTATTTGATCATTTGGTACATAGATTTCATGTTGATTACTTGTTTGGAGATATGCATTTTCATTGAACTTCACATGTATTGATTCAACTATCTTTCTTGTTTGTGCATTATAACATCTATATGCTTTAGAGTTCATTGAATATCCCACAAATATATGTTCATCAGACTTAGGATCAAACTTATCTAAGTTATCTTTTGTGTTCAATACAAAGCATTTACAACCAAAGACTCTTAGATAGTTTACTTTTGGGAGTCGTCCATTTAAGATTTCAAATGGTGTTTTGTTCAATTTCTTTCTTATTGATAGTCTGTTGATCATATAACTTGATGTGTTTACTGCTTCAGCCCATAAGAATTTAGGTACTTTGTTTTCTACCATCATTGTTCTTGCTACTTCTTGAATAGTCCTATTCTTTCTTTCAACTACACCATTAAGTTGAGGAGTTCTTGGTGGGGAGAATTCATGTTTTATACCCTTTTCATTACAGAATTTGATTAATTCACTATTTTTAAACTCACCACCTCTATCACTCCTTATCTTAATAACATGTGATTCATGTTCATTTTCAAGTTGTCTAATTAGATTAGCTATAGATGATGCACTTTCATCTTTTGAAGCAAGAAACAATGTCCAAGAATATCTTGAGAAATCATCAACTATTACACATACATAATAACTTCCACCTAAGCTTCTTGTTCTACATGGACCAAATAAGTCTATATGCAAGAGTTCTAGTATTCTAGATGTTGTGAACTCAGTTTTAGGCTTAAGGGATTCTCTAACATGTTTGCCTTTGATACAAGATTCACATAGTTGAAAATCATTCAAGTTAAGTTTAGGCAATCCTTTAACAAGACTTTTAGCGTGTAGTTTTTCTAAGGTTGATATACCTATGTGTCCTAAACGTCTATGCCAAAGATTGGGATCAGATTCATGTGAAACAAGACATTTTGTGTTACTACTTAGCATATCATCCATGTTAAGCACATATATGTTTCCTTCACGTTTTCCTTTTAACACAACTTGATTGTTTTTATCCATTATCTTACAAGAGGTGGAGGAAAAGAGAACATTCAAGTTGTTGTCACATAGTTGAGAAACACTTAAGAGCTCAAAGGTTAAGTTACTTACAAGTAGAACGTTTTTGATTTCAAACTTGTTTGGATCACCAACCTTGCCTTTGCCAATTATTTGACCTTGGTTGTTGTCTCCAAAAGTAACTTTGCCACCTTTTGCAACGTTTTTAAGTGTGCTAAACAAATTTTCATTGCCAGTCATATGTCTTGAGCAACCACTATCAACTATCCATTTGGTTTTGTTCTTTTCATCTTCTTTGTTGTTATATCCAGCAACTTGTCTTTCTTTAATGTTATGTACCTACAAATGTAAATAACAACTTAGGTACCCTTTGATTTTGGGTCCTTTCAAGGTTAGACAAGTTAAGTTCATGTTAGTGTACCTTTAGGTACCCAAACTTGAACAACCTTTCTTGGTTTTGAAATGTTAAAATCATGTTGCATATAATGAACAAATAGTGGATTTTGATACATAGAATATGATGGAAAAGGGGCTGCACATTTATGTCTAGTTGGATAAGCATTGTAAGTTCTATATGCATTTGAATGTTGCCATGTATATGAGTTATATCTTGGCCGTGAGTAAGCATTGAATTTAGGCCGTGTATAAGCAAGATGTTGTGTGTATCTAGGCCGTGTGTTGTAAAGTGATTTAGGCCTAGAGTATGTCATGTTCTTCACATAAGCATGTTGTTGCATATAAGGCATAACTTGAGCAGATTTCATACTACTTTGTTTAGGCATTCTTGTATACATGTAAGCATGATTTCTAGGTGTATTTACCTTCCTATATGTTGATGCATTTTGCAATCTTTGTGATGAAGGTGGTGTGGGCAGAATAGGTTCATTTCTAAATGCATTTGGCCTATATTTCATGTTGGTTGAAGATGATACAAATGTTGTTTTCTTAGGTGTGTATTCAGCTTCTTCAACATATCCAAGACCTTGTTTGACATTTCCATGCTTTTGAGATGCAATAAGAGTGTCTAACATGTTGGAACCATTCTTAAATTGTTCTAAAGATTTGTTCAAGTCTAGGTTGCATGCTTTCAATGATTCAAATTCAGTTTGTATTTCATGCAATTTAGACTTTAAAACGTTGTAATCAACACATTGCACACATTGCACATTTTCATGTTTGTTCTTAAGTTCCTTAATCTGATTTTGCATTGAACTAATAGTGTTAGATGATTCAAGTTGAAGAACTTCTAGTTGAGAAGTTAGATTCAAGTTAGACGTCTCCAACTTGTTCTTCTCCTCAACTATTCTTTTCTTCTCCTTGGATAGCTTCTTATATCTATTATGCAACTTTTCTAATTCATCCAACAATTCATCTTGAGTAAAATCACATTCAGAATCAGAATCGAATGTTACCTCATTTGTAGACTTTGAAGCCAAACATGTTTGTGCAACTTCAGATTCCTCCTCGGATTCGGATGAAGATGTGTCATCCCAAGAGCTTGAACTTACCTTGAGAGCTTTCTTCCTCCTTTGCATAGGTTCTACTCTAGTTTTTGTCCTTGTCTTTTCATCCATGTCACGGTTTTTTGTTCTTGTTTGGACAATCATATGAGATGTGTCCTTGTTTGCCACATTCATAACACTTAAGTTCTTTATCATACCATTTACCATCTTGTTTGTTAGATTTCACATTGATAGGGGCGGCTGATTTTGCTTGTCTTTTAGTTGGTCTTTTCTTGAACAACTTCCTTAAACGCCTAGCTAACAACATTATGTCTTCTTCATCACTTTCATCATCACTTTCATACTCGGCTTGATTAGATAATTCGGGTTCATTTGTTACAAATGCAAGTGATTTAGACTTGTTACTAGTTTCAGCCTTTCTTATATTCAACTTGTTTTCATAAACTTTTAAGGAACCTATCAATTCATCAAGTTTTATTTGAGAAAGATCTTTGCTTTCTTCAATGGCACTAACTTTGGCATCCCATTCACTTGGCAAACTTCTCAAAACTTTTTGCACTTTTTCTTTCATCAAAAACGTTTTACCAAGAGATTCAAGTGAGTTGTATAAGTTAGTAAGCCTTAAATCCATATCAACAATTGATTCATTAGGCAGTAAATGAAATGATTCAAGTGTAGTCATTAACATGTTAATCTTTGATTCCTTAACTTGATTAGTTCCTTCATGCTTCATTTCAAGACATTTCCACATATCCTTTGCACTTGAACAAGAAGAGACATAGGCAGATTCACTCCTACTTAAACCATTCAATAATAATTGCATTGCTTTAGCATTAAGACTCATTTTCTTTTTATCTTCATCACTCCAATCTTTTCTATATTTCTCAACTTCTTTTGATAAGCCATCAATTATAACATGCTTAGTAGGCACATAAGGTCCATCTTCAATGATAGACCACAAGTCTATATCAATAGCCATTAAGAACAATTTCATCCTAAGTTTCCAATGACTAAAGTTTTCTCCATCAAAAAGAGGTGGTCTTTGTGTGGACATGCCTTCTAATTCTATTTTCATGTGTGACTTAGACATGCTTCTTAGTGTGTGAGAAAACGTTTAAAACACTTATAAGAAGGAAAGAAAGTGTCACCTTGTTGTAGATACCAAATATGAAGAATATAAGACAACTAGAAAATTTCCAGCAACTTTGCAACTTGGAGTGTAGACTGTTTTCAGCTCAAATCAGAATATGGTGCTCAACCAGGCTCTGATACCAATTGTTGGACCTGTATAGCACCACTAGAGGGGGGGGGTGAATAGTGGATTAGCGGAAATTGCACTATGATTACCTTCAAAAACTTGTTTGAAGACCCCTTTGCCTCTTTAATCTCAGATTCTGAAAATTCCAGAAACAGTTCACTGTTTTGCACGTTTTGGTTGAACCACTTATACACCTGTGAATGCTCTCAAACTTGGCAGAGATCAAGTTTAGTATGTTTATGATATGTCATAAAAATTTCAGCCAATTCTAAGCAAGTTAGCACGTTCAAATATGCAAGATAAGTAAAGTGTGCAATTCTGGCAGTTTCAGGCAGAATGTTAGCTTAACTTCAAACAATGATATCTCAAAATCTACCCGTGCTATTTTGATGAATCTTATGTCAAATTAAACCTCAAGATGTCTAGTTTAATTTGATATAAGGCTCACTCCAAGATTCGAAGGATAGCTTATTCAAATTGCACAAGTTTGCACACTGGTCAGAACTGTTCACAGAATGTAGCAACAATTTTGTGAAGACGATTTGACTGAGCTAAACTCCTCAGAATTTAGTGATTCTTGCGGCTACTGAAAGCTAACACATTGAAGTATAATATATCCAAAATTCATGCAATTCTAAGAACGTTTGCTTGTTCAATTATACGTGCCAAGTGTGTGTAATTCTCAGCCAGAAAACAGTAAGTGCAGGAAATAAGTAAAGAACACAAGGAATTATCCTGGTTCGGTCAATGTGACCTACTCCAGTCCCAAGAGACACCTTCTCTTGGATTTCACTAAACACCAAACACCAAAGTCACCTTACAAAGCCAAAGGAAGAAGCTTTTCACCAACTTCTTCAAGTGACTACACCAAAACAGCAACTAGTTTCACCTTTGCACCTTTTCACCTTTTGATCACCTCTAAGGAGTAAGCTTTATACACCAGCTTCTCCTTCACAAATATGTCGTATAAAGGTGTTGAAAATGACAAGAATTGAAGAACTATACAATCATAAAGCTTGCTACAAATGTGTTCTTCAATATAGAAGAGAAGAAGAGAAGAATGGAGACAAAGAGCTAATGTCTTGCTTTGCTTTCTTTGCTTTCGTTTGGATGCTCTTTCTCTTCACCCTTTGGAGCTATTTATAGCCAAGAGATCAGCCTAGTAGCTCCTCAACATAGCCGTTTGGATGGATGAGAATGGATAAGAAATCAGCACTTTTCTAGCCACCAAAATCCAGCCTTTGAAATTCAAACTAAACCTGACCGTTTGTTGCTTTGACATGGTCTTCAAATCTGAATTTTTATCCTCTTATGAACGTTGGAGATGAGGTGGAAATAGGCTTCATTTAAATGTTTAAAAAACAGCTCCAATCAGCAATGTACATGTGTAAATATCTTGCCATGTATGCGTGTGTTTTTGAACAGATTTTTGCCCTTCTTTTTGAATGCCAAAATGACGTTGAAAGAGGTTGAAAAAGGCTCCACATGAACGTTTGGATGAACGTTAGTATGACCTAAAAAATAGGCATTGGATAATAACTAGAAATCAGCCACATCTTTTAATTTGAATAAGTCTTCAATTCTTTATCATATATGGCCGTTGGTATGTGCTAATAGAGATCAGCCAAGTCTTTTTTGAATAAGTCTTCAACATTTTGAACCACATAGCCGTTGCATATTTGCTAAAATATAGAGAGAATTCAGCTAGCCTTTGAACTTGACTTGGTCTTCAACTTTTGAATATATGTAGCCGTTTGAATATAAGAGATTTTTGCTCCAATCTTTGAACAAAATATAGCCGTTTGCTTTGAGAGAATTTTGCTCCATATTTCAACTAAGATAGCCGTTTGTAACATGATAAGAATAGCCAAGAATAATCACTTAAAATCAGCACCAAAATAGTAGCTTAATCCACCTTGCCTTGACTTGTTCAAAATCTGAATTTTGAACATAATTTGCGTGCCATCATCCAATAACCGTGTGCACAATATAATATATAGTCTTCAACATGTAGCATAGAAAACCATATAAAGAATACCAAGAATTCCAAGAAAACCATAGATGTGATCACCATAATATAAGAATTCCTCTTGAGATACCATGCTGCCCGTTTCCATAAAAATAGGGCACGTACCATATGTGACATAAACACATATAAATATCATATGAACAATATATAACATGTTGGAAGATCAATTGGCAAGTGAAATGACCAGAATACCCTTCAGCACAAAAATAGGAACTTTGTCCTAGGATGAACCTAGACATGGTGCTGCTCCAGATTCATTTTTTGCCATGATGTGACATGACTTATAAATGTGTCATATGATCATATAAGTCCGTTGGAAGAAGACCAAATAAGAATGAGAAGTCCAAATGATGAAATTACCAAAATAGCCCTTATATAGGTCAATAAGCTTCCCACCGGGTCAACTCAGTTTTAACCCGTGCCAAGCATGCTCTTCCTCAGCCAATTAGATTCTAAATTGAATAAGGATCAAGTGGGCTTTTGAATGACTCAATTTGGAGTTCATTTGCTCAAGATATGAACCAAAACCTGCAATAGGATACTAAACCGAACAATTTGCCTTATATTGTAAGTCATGTGACTTCAAGGCTTGGTTAGTTCATATAATAAACATGTATTGACATATATATCATCCAAGATCAGTTTGAACATGTCTTGATTAAGATATGTGATTGAATTGGCCAAGTTCAATCTCATGATCTTAATCAAACTTGTTCAATCTTGATTCAATCAATCAATTTCACATTTAGCTCATAAGTTCATGTCTTGCACAATCAATTTCATATGTAAACGTTACACACATATATATCACATATGCATTTTCTAATCACAACAATTACACATATGCACACATATACATTTTGCACAACAATTACACATATGCTCACATATACATTTTGCAATCACTCAAACATACTATATCTCAACAAGAGTGATGAAGAGGGTGCATATAAGGACTTTCTTGTGGTAAGAAAAGCCTTAAGTGCACACATGAAGGAGGAAGAAGAAAACTTGCAAAGGGAGAACATTTTCCACATCCATTGTTTGGTAAAAGGCAAAACTTGCACTTTAATTATTGATAGTGGTTCTTGTGCTAATGTTGCAAGTATTGAACTTGTTAGAAAGCTAGATTTACCTATGATTGATCATTCCCATCCCTATAGGTTATCTTGGCTAAATGATTGTGGTGAGATTCATGTGTCTAAACAAGTTCTGATTTCTTTATCTATTGGCAGCTACAAAGATGAAATTTTGTGTGATGTAGCTCCTATGCATGCTAGTCATATTTTGTTAGGTAGACCTTGGCAATTTGACAAGCATGTTATTTATGATGGTAGATTGAACATGTATGCTTTTACGTTCAATGGCAAAAAGTTTAAGTTACATGCATTGTCTCCACATAAAGTTTATGAGGATGCTAAGAGGATGAAGAAGAACCATTCAGATCCTAAGGAAAAGGAGGCTGAAAAAAGGTTCTTAGAGGTTCTTAAAAAGGAGAGAAGAAGCCTTTTGGAGGCTACAAACTCCTCGGCCAAGGGTACACAACCCACGGCCCAAACCAGTCCATCCTCACCCACGGTTCAAACACTTTCACAAGCATCCACTCCACAAATTTCACGTCCACCTAAGAAGCATGCTTTCTTTGCAAAATCTCGTGAAGTTACCCATGCATTGTATGATAATAAAACTGTTTTGGTGATGCTTTACAAAGATAGTGTTGCATGCTTGTTTTCTAAGAATGACTTACCATCTACCTTGCCTAGTGGTGTTGTTTCTTTGTTGGAAGAATTTGCAGATTTGTTTCCCGAGGAGGAACCACACGGGTTGCCACCTTTAAGAGGGATTGAGCACCACATTGACTTTATTCCAGGGGCTGTCCTACCTAATAGGCCAGCTTATAGAGCCAATCCGGAGGAAACAAAGGAGATACAAAGGCAAGATGGAGGCATCCAATGAAACCCTAGCCGTTTTGTGGAGTAGCTTTACAAGACTTGTAATCATATAAATAGATCACTTAGCATTTCTTTGAGTAGTTAGACTATTTTTCATCATTGAACTAAAAACCCTAGTGTTTTATGTTATCTTTTGTTCTTGAGTTTTCTTGAATAAAAGTTTGTGTTTTTTCCTTTGGTTTACACATATCTAAATCAAGGCTAGACCCAATTAAGGATTGTGTGTTCCTTGTTGGTGATCCACAATCCAAGGATACGGAACGACGTGTTGGATTGAGCGGATTCAAACACACCTAACCAAACGATTTTGGAGGCTTGAAGGAAGGTGGTTGCTTGGCACCATTGTCCATCACATTCAAGACTTGAAGGACGTTTGGAGAGTGAAGAAAGATCGGGACAACATCAATATACGAACCATATTCGTATCAAGTGGTATCAGAGCCAAGGAGGATCTCTTAGCCAAGGAGAAGGTGAGGGAAAGTATGAGTCCAAGTGCAGTGCCAGTCATCCTTGTTCCAAAAAAAGACGGCACTTGGAGGATGTGTACAGATTGTAGGGCCATCAACAAAATCACGGTAAAGTATAGGTATCCCATTCCTAGACTTGATGATATGCTTGATATGTTGCATGGTTCGCAATGGTATACGAAAATTGATTTGAAAAGTGGTTATTTTCAAGTGAGGATAAGAGAGGGTGATGAATGGAAAACAGCTTTTAAAACTAAATTTGGATTGTATGAATGGTTAGTTATGCCTTTTGGGTTAACTAATGCACCTAGTACTTTCATGAGACTAATGAATGAAGTTTTGAGAGCTTTTATTGGGAAGTTTGTTGTGGTTTATTTTGATGACATCTTGATCTATTCTAAGACCTTAGAAGAACATTTAGATCACATAAGAGCTGTTTTTGAAAAGCTAAGGAAAGAAAAACTTTATGCTAACTTTAAGAAATGTTCTTTTTGTTTGGACAAAGTTGTTTTTCTTGGTTTTGTAATCAGTTCTGCAGGGATTGAAATGGATCAAGACAAGGTGAAATCCATCCTTGAATGGCCTACACCAAAGAGTGTGGGAGAAGTGAGGAGCTTTTATGGTTTGGCAGGTTTTTATAGGCGGTTTGTCAAAGACTTTTCAACCGTAGCCGCACCATTGAATGAGATAGTCAAGAAGGAGGTTGGATTCCATTGGGGGGACGCCCAACAAAGGGCGTTTGATGAGCTTAAAAGACGTCTCACTACAGCACCTATCTTGAAGTTGCCCAACTTTGATGATACATTTGAGATAGAGTGTGATGCGAGTGGCGTGGGAATTGGAGCTGTTCTAACCCAAGGTACGCATCCTATTGCTTATTTTAGTGAAAAGTTGAAAGGTGCTGCATTGAACTATCCTACTTATGATAAGGAGTTGTATGCTTTGGTAAGGTCCTTACAAACTTGGCAACACTACTTGCAACCCAAAGAGTTTGTCATTCATACTGATCATGAAAGTTTGAAATACCTTAAGAGTCAAGGAAAACTGAATAAGAGGCATGCAAAATGGGTTGAGTTTATTGAGCAATTTCCTTATGTCATTAAGTATAAGCAAGGAAAAGATAACATAGTTGCTGATGCTTTGTCGAGAAGGTATACTTTGATTACTAAGTTGTCTTCACACTTGCTTGGCTTTGAATTTGTTAAGGAATTGTATAAGGATGATTCTGATTTTGCTTCCATTTATGATGCATGTGTTGATTCTCCTTTTGGTAAATTTTATTTGCATGATGGCTATTTGTTTAAGGAGAAACGATTATGCGTTCCTAAGGGATCAATGCGAGAGTTGTTGGTTAAGGAAGCACATGGGGGCGGGTTAATGGGACACTTTGGAGTTTTAAAAACTTTAGAAACTTTAAAGGAACATTTCTTTTGGCCTCACATGAAATCAGATGTTGCAAAGGCTTGTAGTAGTTGCATCACTTGTAGGCAGGCTAAGTCCAAAACACAACCTCATGGTTTGTACACACCCTTGGACGTACCTAGTGCACCTTGGGAGGACATTTCTATGGACTTTGTTCTTGGCTTACCTAGATCAAAAGGTGGTAGAGATAGTGTCTTTGTTGTGGTAGACAGATTCTCTAAGATGGCACACTTTATTGCTTGTCACAAAGTAGATGATGCTTCTTACATTGCAAATCTGTTCTTTAAAGAAGTTGTTCGATTGCATGGCATGCCTAAAACAATTGTTAGTGATAGGGACAGTAAATTCTTGAGTCATTTTTGGCGTGTGCTTTGGAGCAAGTTGGGAACTAAGCTTTTGTTTTCTACTACTGCACATCCACAAACAGATGGCCAAACTGAAGTGGTAAATCAGACCTTGTCACAAATGTTGCGTGCTTTAATCCAAAGCAATCTGAAAAATTGGGAAGAATGTTTACCACATATTGAGTTTGCTTACAATAGGGCTGTTCATAGTGGGTCCTTGTATTCCCCTTTTGAAGTTGTCTATGGTTTTCTACCCCATTCCCCACTTGATTTGTTGCCTATTCCAATTGATGAGCATACTAGCATGGATGGTAAACAACGAGCTGAAATGATCAAAAAGTTGCATGAAAAAGTTAAACTTCAACTTGAACGAAAGAATAGACAGTATGCCAAACAAGCTAACAAGCATAGAAAAGCTGTTGTGTTTTATCCTGGAGATCTTGTTTGGTTGCATTTAAGGAAGGAACGATTTCCTAAGGAGAGGAAGTCCAAGCTTATGCCTAGAGGAGATGGACCTTTTAAGGTCATTCAAAAGGTTGGTCCAAATGCTTACGTGCTTGATCTTCCTCCAGACAGGTATGGTTCAGTTTCCAACACCTTCAATGCAAGTGATCTTTCCCCTTTTGAGCATTTTTATCTTGATGATTCGAGGGCGAATCCTTTTGAGGAGGGGGGGATTGATGAGGCTGAGGAGCAGCCCCCTAATGAGGAGCTTGCACAAGGTGCCCTTAACCATAAGGGGCCTTTGACAAGGAGCCAAACCAAGAGGCTTGATGGTTTTCAACTTGGTTTTGATGTTGGCTCTTTTCTAACCAAACATGTGCAAGATGAACCAATGGATGTTCCTCCTAAATGGGTGCTCATTGTTGAGCCTAAGAACTGATTATCCAATGATAGTCAGTCCGCTTGTTGGTGCCGTTTCTGTGGCTTTTAGTTGTCTTTTCGTTTGTTTCTTTTAAAGTTTGTTTAGAAAACTTATGTTTGGTGTATGAGTGTGTTTTGTAGGTGTTACAAATCTTGGATCAAACGTTTTGAGCTTTGGAAAGGAGGGCTTCTCAGATTTGGACCAAGCTTGTCCATACAAGGCTGTTTTGTGATTTTGGGCTTTCAAACGATATTGGGAGTGCATGGAACCAGCTGGACCTTAAAGAAGACTTAATTTGGAGCATCTTTCATGTTTTGGGTTTTGCCAAAATCAGTCCACAAAAAGAGATACAAGAGATGCAAGAAAGAAGTCCAAAACAAGCCCAATCATGCAATTTAGGGTTTCGGCTATCTTGAGGCAAGGGCTGCCGCCTAGGCCTCTTCAAGGGTGACTAAGAGACCTTCCATAATGATATAAATCAGCTTGGAAGGATTGGAATGAATTATGGAAGTCATAAATTGAAGATTTGGAGGCTTGAAGGAAGGTGGTTGCTTGGCACCATTGTCCATCACATTCAAGACTTGAAGGACGTTTGGAGAGTGAAGAAAGATCGGGACAACATCAATATACGAACCATATTCGTATCAGGCCTATAGATAGAGGAGTTAGTCCTTTGTAAGAAACACACATTTATGAAAACAAATTTCAGCCGAAGTTTTTTGAACCATTGTGTTCTTGTTTCTCCTTGAATCTAGACTAGGTTCCATTCAAGACTTGAGCTATCTTGGATGTATTTTCCTTATACTTGGGAGGGACAATGTCTAAGAGGGTTAATTCTTGCTTAGAAACATTTGAACTCATTTATGGGGAGGCTCAATGAAGACTGCCGAAAACAGTCCAGCTTGAGCAAAGTGGTTTCCATTCCATTGTGCTTTTCATCCAAGATGATTGGGGAGGTTGTGTTGAGTTAAAGGAAGGTCCAATCTTCGTGTTCAATCCGTGCATCAAGTGGATCAGAGCAAAGGTTACACTTTAACTCAGCTATCTTTAAATTCCGTCAAACTTTTGTTTATTCTTCTTGTTCTCATCTCTAGTGCCATTCAATCTACCCTTAGGAGGTTGAATATCTTTGTTGTGTCTTCATTTCAGTTTTCCTTGCCACTAAATTCGAAAATTAAAAAAAATTCTGTTTCTCTTTGAAATTCAGTTGTGTGAATCTCCTAAATTACAAAGTTATGAAATTTTTTGAACTTGGCATCATCTTTCATGCACAACCCACGCCACACTTATTATCCATATACTGAACATCTTGATCCAATCACACACTTGAATGCTAGATTATTGCATGATTTGAATCATATTGTGGAAAATAAGTGCATGGAATCAAAATTGACTAAAGATTGCCCATAGCAACCCTTAGTTCATCTTTGATTCAGCCTTATACATAAATTTTGGTTGCTTAATTTCTTTGAGTATTAGTACAAAAGTTCAAGTTTGTCTCTATTTCTCTTGATTCTGTTTTGATACTATTTGGTGCAAATTGAAAGAAAAAGGGAGGAACAAGTGTAGATCGTTGTGATTTGGAGAAGCATTGGCAAACACTTTCTTAATTGATCACTTTGTATCTTATTAACTTCAGGTTATCCAAGAAACAAAGTGGTAAGAGAGTGGAAATAAAAGAAAGAGGAGTGTTCGTATTTTGTTTTCAGTAATCAATTAACGTTTGCTTGCCTTTGTGTTAGTTTGCTTCTTTTCTTTTCTTTTCGTTTTGTTTGAACACTTTAGGTAAGACATGAATAGTAGCACTCACTCCGCGTCTAGCAAGTCCAAAGAAGCCGAGACTGTTGACAACACGCAACAACAAATGCTAGAACGCTAAAGAAACTCATGCATGAAAACGAGGTAATCAAACACAGGTTGGAGGATGTTGAACGGAGCCAAAAGACAAGTGATGGACAAGGCACTAGCAGGGCCGTTCCAATGCCTCAAACACGGCGACATCCACTTGAAGAAGTTGAGGATGAAAACCTTAGACCACCACACATCGAGCCTGATGAGGCTGAGGAGCAGCCTCCTAATGAGGAGCTTGCACAAGGTGCCCTTAACCATAAGGGGCCTTTGACAAGGAGCCAAACCAAGAGGCTTAATGGTTTTCAACTTGGTTTTGATGTTGGCTCTTTTCTAACCAAACATGTGCAAGATGAACCAATGGATGTTCCTCCTAAATGGGTGCTCATTGTTGAGCCTAAGAACTGATTATCCAATGATAGTCAGTCCGCTTGTTGGTGCCGTTTCTGTGGCTTTTAGTTGTCTTTTCGTTTGCTTCTTTTAACGTTTGTTTAGAATACTTATGTTTGGTGTATGAGTGTGTTTTGTAGGTGTTACAAGTCTTGGATCAAACGTTTTGAGCTTTGGAAAGGAGGGCTTCTCAGATTTGGGCCAAGCTTGTCCACACAAGGCTGTTTTGGGATTTTGGGCTTCCAATTGAGATGGGGCGTGCATGGAGCCAGCTGGACCTTGAAGAAGACTTAATTTGGAGCATCTTTCATGTTTTGGGTTTTGCCAAAATCAGTCCACAAAAAGAGATACAAGAGATGCAAGAAAGAAGTCCAAAACAAGCCCAATCATGCAATTTAGGGTTTCGGCTATCTTGAGGCAAGGACAGCCGCCTAGGCCTCTTCAAGGGTGATTAAGAGACTTTCCATAATGATATAAATCAGCTTGGAAGGATTGGAATGAATTATGGAAGTCACAATTGAAGATTGGGAGCAAATAAGGAGATAATTCAAGGAAAAGGAAGTTACCAAAATTAAATCATTGGCAAAAGGAAGGCATGTGTGGCGTTTTTAAGGAAGCAAAGGAGGCACAAGGCAAGTCTAGAAGAATGGTAATAATGCAATAATTGATGATTGAGACAATAATTGAGGATTTGCCAAGAGAAGGGAGCTTACCATAAATAACAAAATTCAGATTTGTGCACATGGAAGGGAAGGAGGCGCCAACTTGGATCTTCCAAGAAACCCTAGCCGTTTTTGTGTAGAAGGTTTACAAGACTTGTAATCATATAAATAGATCACTTAGCCTTTCTTTGAGTAGTTAGACTAGTTTTCATCTTTGAACTAAAAACCCTAGTATTTTATGTTATCTTTTGTTCTTGAGTTTTCTTGAATAAAAGTTTGTGTTTTTCCTTTGGTTTACACATATCTAAATCAAGGCTAGACCCAATTAAGGATTGTGTGTTCCTTGTTGGTGATCCACAATCCAAGGATACGGAACGACGTGTTGGATTGAGCGGATTCAAACACACCTAACCAAACGATTTTGGAGGCTTGAAGGAAGGTGGTTGCTTGGCACCATTGTCCATCACATTCAAGGCTTGAAGGACGTTTGGAGAGTGAAGAAAGATCAGGACAACATTCACATACGAACCATATTCGTATCAAGTGGTATCAGAGCTCTCGTTTATCTTCATCTCAAATATCTTTTCTTGTGTCGTTTTGTGTCATTCTTGTTTCTTTTCTCAAACATTCAAAAAAAAAAACGTCTATTGTCAAAAAAAAAAAAAGACTTCACCTTTTGCATCAATATTGATCACCTATCATTAAAGATCTCATCTTTAACACACTTAATCATAGGATCATTGTTGTTTGCATTGAATAGGATTTAACTCCACCTAAAATCAGTCCAAGGCCTAAAAGAAGCTACCTTTGAGTCAAATACCTTGTTGTTATCGAAGCTTTTAATTAAATTTGCTTGTGTGATATTGAATACAAGTTTGTTTGTTTTGGTTGTATTGGTATCCAAGGAAAAATCTGTTCTTTCTACTACACATCCATACAAACACAAAAAGGATCATCTTTCAAGCATACACAACTGAATTTCGCAACAACAAACAAAGGTTGCATCAAGGCTGCTTGAAACGTCAAAAAAAAAAAAAAAGGAAAAGAAACGTGCACAACCCAACAAAAAAAAGTGCACAAAGAAAGGAAGAGAAAAGAAGTTCCTTTTGTACAAAAGGTTTCATCTTTTGCCTCTACCATCCAAGTTCACAAAAGTAAACAAAAGGCCGTGTGTTTTTCCCCAAAAACAACACACATCAAACCTTCAAATTCCCCACCTTGGATACACATTCATACTAACAATCAAAGAGCTTGCATTTGATATTGCATAAGTTGGTTTAATTAAAGATTGCCCAGGACAACCCCTAGCAATTCTTTGGTTCAGCCAACTACATCACTTTGGTTTCTTGTTTCTTTGAATCATAGTTATTAAGTGTGTTTAAAAAAAATTGTGCTCTAGATTTCTTGAAGCTGTTTTACCACTTGTTGATCAATTGGTGTTTTTGAAGGCAAAAGAAGCTTGCAAGGAAAGAAAACGAAACAGATTGTGGTTAGCCAATTTGGGACTTGCCTTAAGAGGTTCTAGCTCAAGATTGGCCAAGGAAAAACACTTGAACAATTGAGAGAAAACAAGGGAGGACAAAAAAAAACAAAAAAAGGCCAAACAGATTTTCGTTTTTTTCCTTTTTGTTTTCACTAACAACTCACCTTTGTTTCTTGTGTTAGTTTTCTTCTTTTCTTGTTTGAGAAGGCGTTTCAGGTTGCCATGGAGGGGTCAAACAGTACCCAAGGAGGAGGAGACAAAGTGGAATTTTCCATGGAGAAGATGGCACAAATGCTTAGTAACATGCAATCTAGGTTGGATGAATGGGAAGCAAGGATGACATCCAACACACCTCCTACCCAAGAACAGCACCCACCTCAAAGCCAAGGCCAAACATCCCGTGGAACTGAGCCTAAGGGGTCCACAAGCATGGGAGGTAGAGGAGGAGCAAGGGGTAGAGGAGATAGGAGACACGGAGTGAGACCACAACCTGTTAGGGAGGAATGGAATGACTTCTATGAAGAGGAAGAGGTTGAGGAGATAAACCCAAGACCTCAAGGCCGAATACAACCTAGGAGGTATGTACCCCAAGAGGATGATTATTTGAAAACCAAAATAAACATTCCACCCTTTTATGGTAAAAGTGACCCTGAAGCTTACATTGAGTGGGAGAGAAAAGTTGACATGATCTTTTCCTATACCAACTATACCGAGTTGCAAAAAGTGAGATATGCAAGTATAGAGTTCTTGGAATATGCCTTGATTTGGTGGGACCAAATTCAAAGTATAAGAAGAAGGACTAGACAACCCACAATTGGAACTTGGGATGAGATGAAATACGAGATGAGAAAGAAATTCATTCCAGAATCTTATGAGAGGTCCATGTTCCAAAAGTTGCAATGCCTAACTCAAGGAAATAAAAGTGTGGATGAATACTTTAAGGAGTTAGAGAGTTTGTTGATAAAAACTGATACTGAAGAAACCGAGGAGGCAACCATGGCTCGATTTTTGGGAGGTCTAAATAAGGAGATTGGGTTTCAACTTGAACTCACTACCTACGTTGATCTCAATTCCATGGTTCACAAAGCTGAGAAAATTGAGCGGCAATTAAAGGTACGTTCTTCTTCTAGTGGATTTGGTTTTAGAACTAATGCTTCTTCTTTTTCTAAAGTGCAGCCTAGGTCTAATGGCAATGGAGGAGCACGGCCAAGTTCAAACACATTCGGCCAAAACGGTTCTAGCGCTCCAAATAAGCCACACTTCACTCAAAGGACCAACGGAGCAAATCTAGGTCAAAATGACAAAAACAAAGGCAAAGCACCCGCAAACCCTCCAAGAACAAGGGAGATTGAGTGTTTTAAATGTAGAGGGAGAGGACACTATGCAAGGGACTGCCCTAATGCCAAGAAAGTGTTGTACCTTGAGGAAACAAATGAATTCTATTCAGAAGAGGAGGAAGAAGAGGCCACAAAGGAAGAGTACCAAGAGGACTCAGCTGAGGAGATAAAGAGTGATGAAGAGGGTGCATATAAGGACTTTCTTGTGGTAAGAAAAGCCTTAAGTGCACACATGAAGGAGGAAGAAGAAAACTTGCAAAGGGAGAACATTTTCCACATCCATTGTTTGGTAAAAGGCAAAACTTGCACTTTAATTATTGATAGTGGTTCTTGTGCTAATGTTGCAAGTATTGAACTTGTTAGAAAGCTAGATTTACCTATGATTGATCATTCCCATCCCTATAGGTTATCTTGGCTAAATGATTGTGGTGAGATTCATGTGTCTAAACAAGTTCTGATTTCTTTATCTATTGGCGGTTACAAAGATGAAATTTTGTGTGATGTAGCTCCTATGCATGCTAGTCATATTTTGTTGGATAGACCTTGGCAGTTTGACAAGCATGTTATTTATGATGGTAGATTGAACATGTATGCTTTTACTTTTAATGGCAAAAAGTTTAAGTTGCATGCATTGTCTCCACATAAAGTTTATGAGGATGCTAAGAGGATGAAAAAGAACCATTCAGATCCTAAGGAAAAGGAGGCTGAAAAAAGGTTCTTAGAGGTTCTTAAAAAGGAGAGAAGAAGCCTTTTGGAGGCTACAAACTCCTCGGCCAAGGGTACACAACCCACGGCCCAATCCAGTCCACCCTCACCCACGGTTCAACCACTGTCACAAGCATCCACACCACAAATTTCACGTCCACCTAAGAAGCATGCTTTCTTTGCAAAATCTCGTGAAGTTACCCATGCATTGTATGATAATAAAACTGTTTTGGTGATGCTTTACAAAGATAGAGTTGAATGCTTGTTTTCTAAGAATGACTTACCATCTACCTTGCCTAGTGGTGTTGTTTCTTTGTTGGAAGAATTTGCAGATTTGTTTCCCGAGGAGGAACCACATGGGTTGCCACCTTTAAGAGGGATTGAGCACCACATTGACTTTATTCCAGGGGCTGTCCTACCTAATAGGCCAGCTTATAGAGCCAATCCGGAGGAAACAAAGGAAATACAAAGGCAAGTGGAGGATCTCTTGGCCAAGGAGAAGGTAAGGGAAAGTATGAGTCCAAGTGCAGTGCCAGTCATCCTTGTTCCAAAAAAAGATGGCACTTGGAGGATGTGTACAGATTGTAGGGCCATCAACAAAATCACTGTAAAGTATAGGTATCCCATTCCTAGACTTGATGATATGCTTGATATGTTGCATGGTTCACAATGGTATACGAAAATTGATTTGAAAAGTGGTTACTTTCAAGTGAGGATAAGAGAGGGTGATGAATGGAAGACAGCTTTTAAAACTAAATTTGGATTGTATGAATGGTTAGTTATGCCTTTTGGGTTAACTAATGCACCTAGTACATTCATGAGGCTAATGAATGAAGTTTTGAGAGCTTTTATTGGGAAGTTTGTTGTGGTTTATTTTGATGACATCTTGATCTATTCTAAGACCTTAGAAGAGCATTTCGATCACATAAGAGCTGTTTTTGAAAAGCTAAGAAAGGAAAAACTTTATGCTAACTTTAAGAAATGTTCTTTTTGTTTGGACAAAGTTGTTTTTCTTGGTTTTGTAATCAGTTCTGCAGGGATTGAAATGGATCAAGACAAGGTGAAATCCATCCTTGAATGGCCTACACCAAAGAGTGTGGGAGAAGTGAGGAGCTTTCATGGTTTGGCAGGTTTTTATAGACGGTTTGTCAAAGACTTTTCAACCGTAGCCGCACCATTGAATGAGATCGTCAAGAAAGAGGTTGGATTCCATTGGGGGGACGCCCAACAAAGGGCGTTTGATGAGCTTAAAAGACGTCTCACTACAGCACCTATCTTGAAGTTGCCCAACTTTGATGATACATTTGAGATAGAGTGTGATGCAAGTGGCGTGGGAATTGGAGCTGTTCTAACCCAAGGTAAGCATCCTATTGCTTATTTTAGTGAAAAGTTGAAAGGTGCTGCATTGAACTATCCTACTTATGATAAGGAGTTGTATGCTTTGGTAAGGTCCTTACAAACTTGGCAACACTACTTGCAACCCAAAGAATTTGTCATTCATACTGATCATGAAAGTTTGAAGTACCTTAAGAGTCAAGGAAAACTGAATAAGAGGCATGCAAAATGGGTTGAGTTTATTGAGCAATTTCCTTATGTCATTAAGTATAAGCAAGGAAAAGATAACATAGTTGCTGATGCTTTGTCTAGAAGGTATACTTTGATTACTAAGTTGTCTTCACACTTGCTTGGCTTTGAATTTGTTAAGGAATTGTATAAGGATGATTCTGATTTTGCTTCCATTTATGATGCATGTGTTGACTCGCCTTTTGGTAAATTTTATTTGCATGATGGCTATTTGTTTAAGGAGAAACGATTATGCATTCCTAAGGGATCAATGCGTGAATTGTTGGTTAAGGAAGCACATGGGGGCGGGTTAATGGGACACTTTGGAGTTTTTAAAACTTTAGAAACTTTAAAGGAACATTTCTTTTGGCCTCACATGAAATCAGATGTTGCAAAGGTTTGTAGTAGTTGCATCACTTGTAGGCAGGCTAAGTCCAAAACACAACCTCATGGTTTGTACACACCCTTGGACGTACCTAGTGCACCTTGGGAGGACATTTCTATGGACTTTGTTCTTGGCTTACCTAGATCAAAAGGTGGTAGAGATAGTGTCTTTGTTGTGGTAGACAGATTCTCTAAGATGGCACACTTTATTGCTTGTCACAAAGTAGATGATGCTTCTTACATTGCAAATCTGTTCTTTAAAGAAGTTGTTCGATTGCATGGCATGCCTAAAACAATTGTTAGTGATAGGGACAGTAAATTCTTGAGTCATTTTTGGCGTGTACTTTGGAGCAAGTTGGGAACTAAACTTTTGTTTTCTACTACTGCACATCCACAAACAGATGGCCAAACTGAAGTGGTGAATAGAACTTTGTCACAAATGTTGCGTGCCTTAATCCAAAGCAATCTGAAAAATTGGGAAGAATGTTTACCACATATAGAGTTTGCTTATAATAGGGCTGTTCATAGTGGGTCTTTGTATTCCCCTTTTGAAGTTGTCTATGGTTTTCTCCCCCATTCCCCACTTGATTTGTTGCCTATTCCAATTGATGAGCGTGCTAGCATGGATGGTAAGCAACGAGCTGAAATGATCAAAAAGTTGCATGAAAAAGTTAAACTTCAACTTGAACGAAAGAATAAACGGTATGCCAAACAAGCTAACAAGCATAGAAAAGATGTTGTGTTTTATCCTGGAGATCTTGTTTGGTTGCATTTAAGGAAGGAACGATTTCCTAAGGAGAGGAAGTCCAAGCTTATGCCTCGAGGAGATGGACCTTTTAAGGTCATTCAAAAGGTTGATCCAAATGCTTATGTGCTTGATCTTCCTCCAGACAGGTATGGTTCAGTTTCCAACACCTTCAATGTAAGTGATCTTTCCCCTTTTGAGCATTTTTATCTTGATGATTCGAGGGCGAATCCTTTTGAGGAGGGGGGGATTGATGAGGCTGAGGAGCAGCCTCCTAATGAGGAGCTTGCACAAGGTGCCCTTAACCATAAGGGGCCTTTGACAAGGAGCCAAACCAAGAGGCTTAATGGTTTTCAACTTGGTTTTGATGTTGGCTCTTTTCTAACCAAACATGTGCAAGATGAACCAATGGATGTTCCTCCTAAATGGGTGCTCATTGTTGAGCCTAAGAACTGATTATCCAATGATAGTCAGTCCGCTTGTTGGTGCCGTTTCTGTGGCTTTTAGTTGTCTTTTCGTTTGCTTCTTTTAACGTTTGTTTAGAATACTTATGTTTGGTGTATGAGTGTGTTTTGTAGGTGTTACAAGTCTTGGATCAAACGTTTTGAGCTTTGGAAAGGAGGGCTTCTCAGATTTGGGCCAAGCTTGTCCACACAAGGCTGTTTTGGGATTTTGGGCTTCCAATTGAGATGGGGCGTGCATGGAGCCAGCTGGACCTTGAAGAAGACTTAATTTGGAGCATCTTTCATGTTTTGGGTTTTGCCAAAATCAGTCCACAAAAAGAGATACAAGAGATGCAAGAAAGAAGTCCAAAACAAGCCCAATCATGCAATTTAGGGTTTCGGCTATCTTGAGGCAAGGACAGCCGCCTAGGCCTCTTCAAGGGTGATTAAGAGACTTTCCATAATGATATAAATCAGCTTGGAAGGATTGGAATGAATTATGGAAGTCACAATTGAAGATTGGGAGCAAATAAGGAGATAATTCAAGGAAAAGGAAGTTACCAAAATTAAATCATTGGCAAAAGGAAGGCATGTGTGGCGTTTTTAAGGAAGCAAAGGAGGCACAAGGCAAGTCTAGAAGAATGGTAATAATGCAATAATTGATGATTGAGACAATAATTGAGGATTTGCCAAGAGAAGGGAGCTTACCATAAATAACAAAATTCAGATTTGTGCACATGGAAGGGAAGGAGGCGCCAACTTGGATCTTCCAAGAAACCCTAGCCGTTTTTGTGTAGAAGGTTTACAAGACTTGTAATCATATAAATAGATCACTTAGCCTTTCTTTGAGTAGTTAGACTAGTTTTCATCTTTGAACTAAAAACCCTAGTGTTTTATGTTATCTTTTGTTCTTGAGTTTTCTTGAATAAAAGTTTGTGTTTTTCCTTTGGTTTACACATATCTAAATCAAGGCTAGACCCAATTAAGGATTGTGTGTTCCTTGTTGGTGATCCACAATCCAAGGATACGGAACGACGTGTTGGATTGAGCGGATTCAAACACACCTAACCAAACGATTTTGGAGGCTTGAAGGAAGGTGGTTGCTTGGCACCATTGTCCATCACATTCAAGGCTTGAAGGACGTTTGGAGAGTGAAGAAAGATCGGGACAACATTCACATACGAACCATATTCGTATCAGAGCCAAGAAGGTTTGTTCCTCCAACGCAACAAAGGAGGTACACTCCAAGAAGGTACAATGATGATTACATTCCTTTTGAACACGATGATTATGACTTTGATGACCACCCTCCCCGTGGTTACCAAAGACGCCAAAACCCCCTTTTCCCACAAGATGACGATTTTCTAAAAACAAAAATAAACATTCTAATGTTTTATGGTAAAAGTAATGCGGAGGAATACTTAGAGTGGGAGTAGAAAGTGGATCTAATCTTTTCTTGCACCAAATACACTGAGTTACAAAAGGTGAGGTACGCTTCTATTGAGTTTTCGGGTTTACGCCTTAAATTGGTGGACAAATTTGTGTAGAAATAGGACTAAGACAAGACAACCTCCAATTGTCACTTGGGAAGAAATGAAATTTGAAATGAGACAACGATTTATCCCAAACAATTATGAGAGTTCTATTTTCACCAGGATGCAAAACTTAAGGCAATATTCTAAGAGTGTAGACGATTTCTATAAAGAATTAGAAATCTTGTTGGAAAGGTCTAACTTGCAAGATCTGAAGAAGCAACCAAGGCTCGTTTCTTACATGGTCTAAACAGGGAGATTGCACCACGGGTTGAACTTCAACCTTACCTCGACCTAATGACCATGGTCCACATAGCTGAGAAGATTGAACAACTAAAGGTACGTAGTTCCTCTAATTTCAATTCCACTTATCGTACTAATCAATCTTCATCTTCAAGCAAGCTTTCAAGAACAGGAAGCTCACGACCTACAGGAGGCCAAACACGTGATCAAAACACAACAAAAAAGTTCGACAACCGTGTGCAGGACACACAAAAGCAAGATGACCGAGCCCAACAAAAGGCTCCTACAGGGAATTCTTCTGATCTCTCAAACAGGTTTAGAGACATTAAATGCTATAAATGTCAAGGTCGTGGTCACATAGGAAAAGAGTGTCCTAATGCTAAACGGGTCATATTAATTGAGGAGACTAATGAATATATTAGGTCCGAGCATAAAAACGAGTCTGAGCATGATATGAAACTGAACCTGAAGAGGATCAAGGCGCACTAGATGATTATGACACTAAGGAATTTATTGTTGTGCGTAGAGCTTTGAACGCATATCCGAAATTAGATGATCATGAACAACATAGAGAAAATATTTTCCATATCCACTGCATGATAAATGGTAAAGTGTGCACTATGATCACTGACTCCGGTTCTTGTGTGAATGTGGCTAGCATCGAATTGGTAAGAAAACTGAATTTGCCTATGACTAATCATCCGCATCCTTACAAACTTGCATGGTTAAATGATTGTGGTGAAGTTAGCGTCAGTAATCAAGTTTTGATTTTTCTTAGTATTGGTAGTTACAAAGATGATGTTTTATGTGATGTTGCACCCATGCAACATTTTATGTGATGTTCCACCCCACAAAGTCCACGAAGATCACTAACGCATGTCTAAGTCTAGGACCGACCCTAAGGAAAAGGAAGCTGTGAGAAAATTTGTTGAATGCATGAAAAGTGAGAACAAAAAACAAGAAAGTAAGGGAAAAGAGGCTGTACCCATAAGTGTCAACGATTCCAAAAAGAAGTGTGGGTATTTCGCAAAGAAAAGAGAGGTCACACGAGCCCTTTATAGCAACCAAACCGTTCTCATTCTCATTCCCAAGGCGTGTCACCCATCAGGATTACCACCTTTAAGAGGGATAGAACACCAGATTGATTTTGTCCCAGGAGCCGCCCTACCCAATAGACCCGCCTATCGAGCCAACCCTGAAGAAACCAAAGAAATCCAAAGGCAGGTAGAGGAACTCCTAGCGAGTGGACAAATCCGAGAGAGCCTAAGCCCGTCAGCCGTCACTGTCGTTTTAGTACCCAAAAGGATGTAACCTGGAGAATGTGTATCGATTGTCGTGTCATAAACAAAATTACCGTCAAGTACAGGCGCCCCATACCTAGGTTGGATGATATGTTGGATATGTTGCATGGATCTAAATATTTCACCAAAATTGACCTTAAACAAAGGGTACTTCCAAGTGCGGATACGAGAAGGGGACGAATGGAAGACTGCATTCAAAACCAAGTTTAGGCTCTATGAGTTGTTAGTGATGCCCTTTGGCCTCACCAACGCCCCTAGCACCTTTATGAGGTTAATGAATGAAGTCTTACGAGCTTTAATAGGACGATTTGTTGTGGTTTACTTTGACGATATCCTAATCTATTCCCAAACCATAGAAGACTACCTTGACCATATTAGGGTTGTTTTTGAAAAGCTTAAGTAAGAACAACTTTACGCCAACTTTAGGAAGTGCTCTTTTTTGTTTGGAACGAGTAGTCTTCCTAGGATTTGTCATTTCGGCTGAGGGAGTAGAGATGGATGAGGAGAAGGTTAGGTCAATTGTGGAGTGGCCTACACCTAAGAATGTAGGGGAAGTTCGCAGTTTCCAAGGACTTGCAAGTTTTTATAGGTGATTTGTCAAAGATTTTTTATCCATAGCTGCACCCCTAAATGAAATTGTGAAAAAAGATGTGCCTTTTAGGTGGGAAGTGCCACAACAACAGGAATTTGATGAACTTAAACGGAGGCTAACCACTGCACCCACGCTTACGTTACCAAATTTTGACGAAACTTTTGAGATTGAGTGTGATGCAAGTGGAGTGGATATTGGAGCGGTATTGACCCAAGGTAAGAAACCCATAGCCTACTTTAGTGAGAAGTTGAAAGGTGCTGTATTGAATTAATCTACCTATGATAAGGAACTTTATGCCCTCGTGAGATTCCTACGAACTTGGCAACACTACCTACAACCTAGGGAGTTTGTGATCCACACTGACCATGAGAGCCTCAAGTACCTTAAAGGGCAAGGAAAGTTGAACAAAAGACATGCTAAGCGGGTAGAGTTTATAGAGCAATTCCCTTACGTGATTAAGTACAAACAAGAAAAGGACTGTTGTGATATATCATGTTTGAATGATTGCAAAATGCATATGTGAGCATGTAGATTGTTGTGATATATTGCAAAATGCATATGTGAGCATGTATGTGTGTATAACGTTTAAAGTATATGTGAGCATGGGATTGAATTTATGAGCTAGAATTTATGAGCTAAATGTGAAATTGATTGAATGAATCAAGATTGAACAAGTTTGATTAAGATCATGAGATTGAACTTGGCCAATTCAATCACATGTCTAAATCAAGACATGTTCAAACTGATCTTAGATGATATATATGCCAATACATGTTAATTATATGATCTAACCAAGCCTTGAAGTCACATGACTTACAATATAAGGCAAATTGCTCGGTTTAGTATCCTATTGCAGGTTTTGGTTCATATCTTGGGCAAATGAACTCCAAATTGAGTGATTCAAAAGCCCACATGATCCTTATTCAATTTAGAATCTAATTGGCTGAGGAAAAGCATGCTTGACACGGATAAAAACTGACTTGACACGGTGGTGAAGCTTATTGATCTTTATAAGGGTTATTTTGGTAATTTCACCATTTGGACTTCTCATTCTTATTTGGTCTTCTTCCAACGGATTTATATGATCATATGACACATTTATAAGTCATGTCACATCATGGCAAAAATGAATCTGGAGCAGCACCATGTCTAGGTTCATCCTAGGACAAAATTCCTATTTTTGTGCTAAGGGGTATTCTGGTCTCTTCACTTGCCAATGGATCTTCTAACGTGTTATATATTGTTTATATGATGTTTATATGTGTTTATGTCACATATAGTACATGTCCTATATTTATGGAAACGGGCAGCATGGTATACCAATTGGAATTCTTATATTATGGTTATCACATATATGGTTTTCTTGGAATTCTTGGCATTCTTCATATGGTATTCTATGCTACATGTTGAAGACATAAATGACTATATATTATATGTGTGCACACGGATATTGGCACAAATCATGTTCAAACCTTCAGCTTTTGAACAAGTCAAGGCAAGTTGAAACAAACCCTATTTTGGTGCTGATTTCAAATGATTATTCTTGTATATTTTGGAGCTGTTTTCAACGGCTATGTTGGCTCAAAAATGAAGAAAAATTTCGTATGTTATATGGTCAAGATTCAGGTTATAATGTGTGACAAAAACAAGTCCTACAATGTAGCAAATTTGAAGCAAAAGTCTCTCAACCAAAGCCATATGCAACGGCTATATGATTGAAGACCAAGTCAAGCTGATTTCTATCTATCTTTGAACTACTCTCCAATGCCTATCTTCTAGGCCATTCCAACGTCCATTTAGTGTTCAAAATGAGGAGATAAAATTGTTCAAAACACATGCAAATTCAGCTGCATACATGGCAAGTTATTCACACATGGACATTGCTGATTGGAGCTGCCTTTTAAACGTTCAAATGAAGTCATTTTCCACCTCAGCTCCAACGTCTATAATGGGATAAAAGTTCAGTTGGAAGACCAATTCAAAGCATCAAAAGATCAACTTTATCTTGAAAGTCAAATGCTGAATTTGGATAGCTAGAAAAGTGCTGATTTTTCTCCATTCTCAACCAGCTCCAACGTCTACTTTGAGGAGCCTTTAGGCTGTCCTCTTGGCTATAAATAGCTCCAAAGGTGAAGAGTAAAAGTGCACCAACGAAAAACAAAAGAAAAGCGAGCAAGACATTCAGCTCTTTGTCTCCATTCTTCTCTTCTACTCTTCTATATTGAAGAACACATTTGCAGCAAGCTTTATGATTGTATAGTTCTTCATTTCTTGTCATTTCAACACCTTTTAAACGACATATTGTAAGGGAGAAGCTGGTGTATAAAGCTTACTCCTTAGAGGTGAGCAAAAGGTGCAAAGGTGCAAAGGTGAAACAAACTAGTTGCTGTTTGTTTTGGTGAAGTCTCTTGAAGAAGTTGGTGAAAAGCTTCTTCCTTTGGCTTTGTAAGGTGACTTTGGTGTTTGGTGTTTAGTGAAATCCAAGAGAAGGTGTCTCTTGGGACTGGAGTAGGTCACATTGACCGAACCAGGATAATTCCTTGTGTTCTTTACTTATTTCCTGCACTTACTGTTTTCTGCCTGAGAATTACACTAACTTGGCACGCATAATTGAACAAGCAAACAGTCTTAGAATTGCATGAATTTTGGATATATTATACTTCAATGTGTTAGCTTTCATTAGCCGCAAGAATCACTAAATTCTGAGGAGTTTAGCATATTCAAATCGTCTTCACAAAATTGTTGCTACATTCTGTGAACAATTCTGACCAGTGTGCAAAACTTGTTCAATTTGAATAGGTTATCCTACGAATCTTGAAGTGAGCCTTACATCAAATTAAACTAGACATCATAAGGTTTAATTTGACATAAGATTCATCAAAATAGCACGGGTAGATTTTGAGATATCATCGTTTGAAGTTAAGCTAACATTCTGCCTGAAACTGCCAGAATTGCACACTTTACTTATCTTGTTTATTTGAACGTGCAAACTTGCTTGGAATTGACTGAAATTTTTATGACATACTATAAACATTCTAAACTTGATCTCTGCCAAGTTTGAGAGCTTGCACAGGTGTATAAGTGGTTCAACCAAAGCGCTCAAAACAGTGAACTGTTTCTGGAAATTCCAGAATCTGAGGCTAAAGAGGCAAAGGGGTCTTCAAACAACTTTTTGAAGGTAATTGTAGTGTAATTTCCGCTAACCCACTATTCACCCCCCCTCTAGTGGTGCTATACAGGTCCAACAATTGGTATCAGAGCAAGGTTGAGCACCATATTCTTATTTGAGCTGAAAACAGTTTACACTCCAAGTTGCAAAGTTGCTGGAAATTTTCTGGTTGTCTTATATTCTTCATATTTGGTATCTACAACAAGGTGACACTTTCTTTCCTTCTTATAAGTGTTTTAAACGTTTTCTCACACACTAAGAAGCATGTCTAAGTCACACATGAAAATAGAATTAGAAGGCATGTCCACACAAAGACCACCTCTTTTTGATGGAGAAAACTTTAGTCATTGGAAACTTAGGATGAAATTGTTCTTAATGGCTATTGATATAGACTTGTGGTCTATCATTGAAGATGGACCTTATGTGCCTACTAAGCATGTTATAATTGATGGCTTATCACAAGAAGTTGAGAAATATAGAAAAGATTGGAGTGATGAAGATAAAAAGAAAATGAGTCTTAATGCTAAAGCAATGCAATTATTGTTGAATGGTTTAAGTAGGAGTGAATCTGCCTATGTCTCTTCATGTTTAAGTGCAAAGGATATGTGGAAATGTCTTGAAATGAAGCATGAAGGAACTAATCAAGTAAAGGAATCAAAGATTAACATGTTAATGACTACACTTGAAACATTTCATTTACTGCCTAATGAATCAATTGTTGATATGGAT
The DNA here is from genome assembly GCA_036186865.1 of Eustoma russellianum. Taxonomy (NCBI): domain Eukaryota; kingdom Viridiplantae; phylum Streptophyta; class Magnoliopsida; order Gentianales; family Gentianaceae; genus Eustoma; species Eustoma russellianum. Next base: position 20,448,050 of record AP025067.1, read on the forward strand.
TTAAGGCTTACAAACTTATACAACTCACTTGAATCCCTTGGTAAAACGTTTTTGATGAAAGAAAAAGTGCAAAAAGTTTTGAGAAGTTTGCCAATTGAATGGGATGCCAAAGTTAGTGCCATTGAAGAAAGCAAAGATCTTTCTCAAATAAAACTTGATGAATTGATAGGCTCTTTAAAAGTTTATGAAAACAAGTTGAATATAAGAAAGGCTGAAACTAGTAACAAGTCTAAATCACTTGCATTTGTAACAAATGAACCCGAATCATCTAATCAAGCCGAGTATGAAAGTGATGATGAAAGTGATGAAGAAGACATAATGTTGTTAGCTAGGCGTTTAAGGAAGTTTTTCAAGAAAAGACCAACTAAAAGACAAGCAAAATCAGCTGCCCCTATCAATGTGAAATCTAACAAACAAGATGGTAAATGGTATGATAAAGAACTTAAGTGTTATGAATGTGGCAAACAAGGACACATCTCATATGATTGTCCAAACAAGAACAAAAACCGTGACATGGATGAAAAGACAAGGACAAAAACTAGAGTAGAACCTATGCAAAGGAGGAAGAAAGCTCTCAAGGCAAGTTCAAGCACTTGGGATGACACATCTTCATCCGAATCCGAGGAGGAACCTGAAGTTGCACAAACATGTTTGGCTTCAAAGTCTACAAATGAGGTAACATTCGATTCTGACTCCGAATGTGATTTTACTCAAGATGAATTGTTGGATGAATTAGAAAAGTTGCATGATAGATATAAGAAGCTATCCAAGGAGAAGAAAAGAATAGTTGAGGAGAAGAACAAGTTGGAGATGTCTAACTTGAATCTAACTTCTCAACTAGAAGTTCTTCAACTTGAATCATCTAACACTATTAGTTCAATGCAAAATCAGATTAAGGAACTTAAGAACAAACATGAAAATGTGCAATGCGTGCAATGTGTTGATTTCAACGTTTTAAAGTCTAAATTACATGAAATACAAACTGAATTTGAATCATTAAAAGCATGCAACCTAGACTTGAACAAATCTTTAGAACAATTTAAGAATGGTTCCAACATGTTAGACACTCTTATTGCATCTCAAAAGCATGGAAATGACAAACAAGGTCTTGGATATGTTAAAGAAGCTGAATACACACCTAAGGAAACAACATTTGTATCATCTTCAACCAACATGAAATATAGGCCAAATGCATTTAGAAATGAACCTATTCTGCCCACACCACCTTCATCACAAAGATTGCAAAATGCATCAACATATAGGAAGGTAAATACACCTAGAAACCATGCTTACATGTATACAAGAATGCCTAAACAAAGTAGTATGCAATCTGCTCAAGTTATGCCTTATATGCAACAACATGCTTATGTGAAGAACATGACATACTCTCGGCCTAAATCAGTTTACAACACACGGCCTAGACACACACAACATCTTGCGTATACACGGCCTAAATTCAATGCTTATACACGGCCAAGATATAACTCATATACATGGCAACATTCAAATGCATATAGAACTTACAATGCTTATCCAACTAGACATAAATGTGCAGCCCCTTTTCCATCATATTCTATGTATCAAAATCCACTATTTGTTCATTATATGCAACATGATTTTAACATTTCAAAACCAAGAAAGGTTGTTCAAGTTTGGGTACCTAAAGGTACACTAACATGAACTTAACTTGTCTAACCTTGAAAGGACCCAAAATCAAAGGGTACCTAAGTTGTTATTTACATTTGTAGGTACATAACATCAAAGAAAGACAAGTTGCTGGTTATAACAACAAAGAAGATGAAAAGAACAAAACCAATTGGATAGTTGATAGTGGTTGCTCAAGACATATGACGGGCAACAAAAATTTGTTTAGCACACTTAAGAACGTTGCAAAAGGTGGCAAAGTTACCTTTGGAGACAACAACCAAGGCCAAATAATTGGCAAAGGCAAGGTTGGTGATCCAAACAAGTTTGAGATCAAAAACGTCCTACTTGTAAGTAACTTAACCTTTGAGCTTTTAAGTGTTTCTCAACTATGTGATAACAACTTGAATGTTCTCTTCTCCTCCACTTCTTGTAAGATAATGGATAAAAACAATCAAGTTGTGTTAAAAGGAAAACGTGAAGGAAACATATATGTGCTTAACATGGATGATATGCTAAGTAGTAACACAAAATGTCTTGTTTCACATGAATCTGATCCCAATCTTTGGCATAGACGTTTAGGACACATTGGTATATCAACCTTAGAAAAACTACACGCTAAAAGTCTTGTTAAAGGATTGCCTAAACTTAACTTGAATGATTTTCAACTATGTGAATCTTGTATCAAAGGCAAACATGTTAGAGAATCCCTTAAGCCTAAAACCAAGGTCACAACGTCAAGAATACTAGAACTCTTGCATATAGACTTATTTGGTCCATGTAGAACAAGAAGCTTAGGTGGAAGTTATTATGTATGTGTAATAGTTGATGATTTCTCAAGATATACTTGGACATTGTTTCTTGCTTCAAAAGATGAAAGTGCATCATCTATAGCTAATCTAATTAGACAACTTGAAAATGAACATGAATCACATGTTATTAAGATAAGGAGTGATAGAGGTGGTGAGTTTAAAGATAGTGTATTAATCAAATTCTGTAATGAAAAGGGTATAAAACATGAATTCTCCCCACCAAGAACTCCTCAACTTAATGGTGTAGTTGAAAGAAAGAATAGGACTATTCAAGAAGTAGCAAGAACAATGATGGTAGAAAACAAAGTACCTAAATTCTTATGGGCTGAAGCAGTAAACACTTCAAGTTATATGATCAACAGACTATCAATAAGAAAGAAATTGAACAAAACACCATTTGAAATCTTAAATGGACGACTCCCAAAAGTAAACTATCTAAAAGTCTTTGGTTGTAAATGCTTTGTATTGAACACAAAAGATAACTTAGATAAGTTTGATCCTAAGTCTGATGAACATATATTTGTGGGATATTCAATGAACTCTAAAGCATATAGATGTTATAATGCACAAACAAGAAAGATAGTTGAATCTATACATGTGAAGTTCAATGAAAATGCATATCTCCAAACAAGTAATCAACATGAAATCTATGTACCAAATGATCAAATACTTCATGATGAAGATGAACTTATCCTACCACCTACAAATGATCAAATTGAAACACCAAATCAAACTCTTGAAATGCATGAAGTTCAAACTCCCCCTACACAAGAACATAATGAAGAAAATGTGCCTAACCAACCTATTGAACATCATGAACCTATTGAAGATGCACAACCAAGTAATTGGTGGCAAATAAGAGATAAACAAAAGCATCCTCATGAACTTATCATAGGAGATGTAAATCAAGGGGTTAGAACACGTAGGCAAATAGATCCTAATGAATATGATCAATGGCATGCACTTATATCCCAAATTGAACCTAAGAATGTGAATGATGCCTTAAACGATGCATATTGGATAGATGCAATGCATGAAGAGTTAAACCAATTTGAAAGAAACAATGTGTGGGATTTAGTACCTAAACCCGAGGATAAATCAATCATTGGAACTAAATGGGTGTTTAGGAACAAAATGAATGAACAAGGGGTTGTAGTAAGAAATAAAGCAAGACTTGTAGCTCAAGGATATAATCAAGAAGAGGGTATTGATTACGATGAAACATTTGCCCCCGTAGCAAGATTAGAATCCATACGCCTCTTATTAGCTTTTGCATGTTATAATAACATCAAATTATTCCAAATGGATGTTAAGAGTGCATTCTTAAATGGCTATATCCAAGAAGAAGTTTTTGTTAAACAACCAGCAGGCTTTGAAGATCCAAAGAACCCTAATCATGTATATAAACTTAAGAAAGCCTTATATGGTTTGAAACAAGCCCCCCGTGCATGGTATGAAAGATTTGCCAACTTTTTACTAAGTAACAATTTTCAAAGAGGAACCATAGATAGTACCTTATTCTTGAAAAAGAAAAACAAAGATTTTCTTGTAATACAAATATATGTAGATGACATAATCTTTGGTTCAACTAATCCTAACTTAGTAAAAGACTTTGAAGATTGTATGAAGTCTGAGTTTGAAATGTCTATGGTTGGTGAATTAAACTATTTCTTAGGCTTGCAAATAAAACAAACATCAAGTGGTATACATATCAATCAAGCCAAATACATAAGAGATATGATAAAGAAATTCAACTTTGAAAACTTGAAACCATCTCCAACACCAATGTGTACTTCAACAAAATTAGACAAAGATGAAAATGGTGTTGCATTTGATGAAAAACTATATAGGTCTATGATTGGTTCATTGCTATATCTAACTGCTAGTAGACCTGATATTATGTTTGCAGTATGTATGTGTGCAAGATTTCAAAGTATGCCTAAGTTGTCACACTTTAAAGCTGTAAAAAGAATATTTAGATATCTTCAACATACACCAACATTAGGCTTATGGTATGATAGACAATCCAGTCTAAGTCTACATGCATATTCAGATGCAGATTATGGTGGATGTAGAGTAGATAGAAAGAGCACTAGTGGAACATGTCAATTCCTAGGAAACTCACTAATATCTTGGTTTTCAAAGAAACAATCTAGTGTTGCACTTTCTACTACTGAAGCAGAATATATGGCTTTAAGTCTATGTTGTACTCAACTATTGTGGATTAAACAACAACTTTCAGACTTTGAAATACAAGTAAATAATATCCCCATCTATTGTGATAGTACAAGTGCTATAAATTTGTCTAAAAACCCTGTACTACACTCTAAGGCAAAGCATATAGAAGTACGTTATCATTTTCTCCGTGATCATGTTACTCTTGGACATATACACATTGAACATGTTAGAACTGATCAACAAGTAGCTGACATATTCACTAAACCCCTTAATCAAGCTATCTTTGAGCATTTACGTGCAAGACTTGGATTAATTGCTCACACCTGACTACTACACCGTGCACATAGTTCAGTCTTTTGCATAATTTACAAAATTAAGGGGGAGAGATATATGTATATCATGTTAAGGGGGAGATAACACATTAAGGGGGAGCAGCTTAACTTGATTTAAAGAGAAGCTTATACTTGATTTAGATGCTTAATATACACATATGTGGGGTAATTTTGCAAATCATCAAAAGGGGGAGATTGTTGTGATATATCATGTTTGAATGATTGCAAAATGCATATGTGAGCATGTAGATTGTTGTGATATATTGCAAAATGCATATGTGAGCATGTATGTGTGTATAACGTTTAAAGTATATGTGAGCATGGGATTGAATTTATGAGCTAGAATTTATGAGCTAAATGTGAAATTGATTGAATGAATCAAGATTGAACAAGTTTGATTAAGATCATGAGATTGAACTTGGCCAATTCAATCACATGTCTAAATCAAGACATGTTCAAACTGATCTTAGATGATATATATGCCAATACATGTTAATTATATGATCTAACCAAGCCTTGAAGTCACATGACTTACAATATAAGGCAAATTGCTCGGTTTAGTATCCTATTGCAGGTTTTGGTTCATATCTTGGGCAAATGAACTCCAAATTGAGTGATTCAAAAGCCCACATGATCCTTATTCAATTTAGAATCTAATTGGCTGAGGAAAAGCATGCTTGACACGGATAAAAACTGACTTGACACGGTGGTGAAGCTTATTGATCTTTATAAGGGTTATTTTGGTAATTTCACCATTTGGACTTCTCATTCTTATTTGGTCTTCTTCCAACGGATTTATATGATCATATGACACATTTATAAGTCATGTCACATCATGGCAAAAATGAATCTGGAGCAGCACCATGTCTAGGTTCATCCTAGGACAAAATTCCTATTTTTGTGCTAAGGGGTATTCTGGTCTCTTCACTTGCCAATGGATCTTCTAACGTGTTATATATTGTTTATATGATGTTTATATGTGTTTATGTCACATATAGTACATGTCCTATATTTATGGAAACGGGCAGCATGGTATACCAATTGGAATTCTTATATTATGGTTATCACATATATGGTTTTCTTGGAATTCTTGGCATTCTTCATATGGTATTCTATGCTACATGTTGAAGACATAAATGACTATATATTATATGTGTGCACACGGATATTGGCACAAATCATGTTCAAACCTTCAGCTTTTGAACAAGTCAAGGCAAGTTGAAACAAACCCTATTTTGGTGCTGATTTCAAATGATTATTCTTGTATATTTTGGAGCTGTTTTCAACGGCTATGTTGGCTCAAAAATGAAGAAAAATTTCGTATGTTATATGGTCAAGATTCAGGTTATAATGTGTGACAAAAACAAGTCCTACAATGTAGCAAATTTGAAGCAAAAGTCTCTCAACCAAAGCCATATGCAACGGCTATATGATTGAAGACCAAGTCAAGCTGATTTCTATCTATCTTTGAACTACTCTCCAATGCCTATCTTCTAGGCCATTCCAACGTCCATTTAGTGTTCAAAATGAGGAGATAAAATTGTTCAAAACACATGCAAATTCAGCTGCATACATGGCAAGTTATTCACACATGGACATTGCTGATTGGAGCTGCCTTTTAAACGTTCAAATGAAGTCATTTTCCACCTCAGCTCCAACGTCTATAATGGGATAAAAGTTCAGTTGGAAGACCAATTCAAAGCATCAAAAGATCAACTTTATCTTGAAAGTCAAATGCTGAATTTGGATAGCTAGAAAAGTGCTGATTTTTCTCCATTCTCAACCAGCTCCAACGTCTACTTTGAGGAGCCTTTAGGCTGTCCTCTTGGCTATAAATAGCTCCAAAGGTGAAGAGTAAAAGTGCACCAACGAAAAACAAAAGAAAAGCGAGCAAGACATTCAGCTCTTTGTCTCCATTCTTCTCATCTACTCTTCTATATTGAAGAACACATTTGCAGCAAGCTTTATGATTGTATAGTTCTTCATTTCTTGTCATTTCAACACCTTTTAAACGACATATTGTAAGGGAGAAGCTGGTGTATAAAGCTTACTCCTTAGAGGTGAGCAAAAGGTGCAAAGGTGCAAAGGTGAAACAAACTAGTTGCTGTTTGTTTTGGTGAAGTCTCTTGAAGAAGTTGGTGAAAAGCTTCTTCCTTTGGCTTTGTAAGGTGACTTTGGTGTTTGGTGTTTAGTGAAATCCAAGAGAAGGTGTCTCTTGGGACTGGAGTAGGTCACATTGACCGAACCAGGATAATTCCTTGTGTTCTTTACTTATTTCCTGCACTTACTGTTTTCTGCCTGAGAATTACACTAACTTGGCACGCATAATTGAACAAGCAAACAGTCTTAGAATTGCATGAATTTTGGATATATTATACTTCAATGTGTTAGCTTTCATTAGCCGCAAGAATCACTAAATTCTGAGGAGTTTAGCATATTCAAATCGTCTTCACAAAATTGTTGCTACATTCTGTGAACAATTCTGACCAGTGTGCAAAACTTGTTCAATTTGAATAGGTTATCCTACGAATCTTGAAGTGAGCCTTACATCAAATTAAACTAGACATCATAAGGTTTAATTTGACATAAGATTCATCAAAATAGCACGGGTAGATTTTGAGATATCATCGTTTGAAGTTAAGCTAACATTCTGCCTGAAACTGCCAGAATTGCACACTTTACTTATCTTGTTTATTTGAACGTGCAAACTTGCTTGGAATTGACTGAAATTTTTATGACATACTATAAACATTCTAAACTTGATCTCTGCCAAGTTTGAGAGCTTGCACAGGTGTATAAGTGGTTCAACCAAAGCGCTCAAAACAGTGAACTGTTTCTGGAAATTCCAGAATCTGAGGCTAAAGAGGCAAAGGGGTCTTCAAACAACTTTTTGAAGGTAATTGTAGTGTAATTTCCGCTAACCCACTATTCACCCCCCCTCTAGTGGTGCTATACAGGTCCAACAAGGACAATATAGTTGCTGATGCCCTCTCTAGGAAATACACGGTAGTGACTACATTATCCTCACAATTCTTAGGATTCGAATCACTTAAGGACTTGTACCCCAATGACCATGATTTTGACACCATTTTTGAGGCACGTAAAGAGGCACCATTTGGAAAATTCTACATGCATGAGGGATACCTTTTCAAAGAGCATAAACTCTGTGTTCCCCAATCTTCCCTACGAGAAGCATTGACTAGAGAAGCCCATGGAGGAGGATTAATGGGTCATTTCAGAGTGTTCAAAACCCTTGAAACCCTTAAGGAACATTTCTATTGGCCACACATGCACGTAGATGTTGAGAGGTTATGTGGTAGTTGCATCACTTGCAAACAAGCCAAATCCAACAAGTCCCAACCATATGGCCTACACAAGCCCTTACCCGTTCCTAATTCCCCTTGGATTGACATTTCCATAGACTTTGTTTTAGGACTTCCTAGGTCTTGAGGAGGGCGCGATAGCATTTATGTTGTGGTAGATAGGTTTTAAAAAATGGCACACTTTATTGCATGTAGGAAAGTTGATGACGCCACACATGTTGCTGACTTGTTCTTTAAAGAAATCGTGAGATTGCATGGCATGCCACATACCATTGTAAGTGATAGAGACACGAAATTTCTAAGTCACTTTTGGCATGTTTTGTGGGCTAAACTTGGTACTCAATTAATGTTTTCTACCATGGCTCACCCACAAACTGATGAACAAACTGAAGTAGTTAATCGTACTCTTTCTCAACTCTTGCATGCCATTTTGCAAAAAACATCTTAAACATTGGGAAGATTTTTTACCATATATCGCGTTTGCATACAATAGGAGTGTCCATCACGGTACATTGCATAGTCCATTTGAAATCGTGTATGGTTTTAACCCCTTGTCTCCCCTTGATTTGATCCCTATTCCCGTGCATGAACGTTCAAGTCTTGATCGTAAACAAAAAGCAGAAAAGATAAGAAACTTGATGAGCCCACGATGGGGTCAACGCAACATATTTTCATGTATCATTTATTGTCACATGTTAGTTCTATAAGACATGGCATATCACTGTTAACTCCGCACACACTAGTGCTACTTCTTATGTCTTATAGTCTTAACTAACCCTTAGGACATGTCATATATGTTGTGTATCTTGTGTTTGTTGCTTGGTGTCTTTGAAGATAGGTCAAAGAGAGCTTCGAGGACGAACCCTTCTCAAGTGGGAGGGAATGATGAGCTACAGCCTAACCTTGTGGATACAAACACTGATGATGACGCCTCACTGCCCCGCACAGGTCCCATAACAAGGAGTATGGCTAAGAAGTTGTTACATTGTGTTGAATCATTTCTTTATAGGCATGAAGAGGATGAACCAAGCAAAGATGATGTCCATTGGGTTTCCATGATACAAGCTTTGATCTAGTTGTATCAAAAGCATGTTGTACATATCTTTAGTTGTTCTTTTTAATATTGTTGGTTGGTTAACCATGTTTTTGGATAGTTTGTGTTGTATTATTGCCTTGTCTTTCAGGTACACGTACTTAGCTTGAAAATGCAATTAGAACCTGAATTTTTGTTCAAGCAAGGAGGTGATAAGCAAGTAGCTTACAAGCAAGGTGGTGACAAGCACTCATGTCAAATTCAAGAATTGCTCTTCACGTTGGAATGGATGGACAAGCTGCTCATTTCATGAACCAATTGGAAGAAGTCTTGCAAATCTTCAAACCAATCAAAAAACAAGCAAAGAGACAAGCAAGCAAGCTACATAACAAATGAACCAATCAAATTGAGATTGTTAAGGCCTAACTCACGCAAAGGAAGGGTTGAAAATTCAAAGACCAACTTGCAACCAATCAAAGGCATTGCAAACCAAGTTGCTCAAAGTAGTATCCAATCAAAATTGATCTAGAAATATGGTTGAAACAAGCAAAGAATGCACGGAAAGCAACCAGAATTCTTGGAACAAAAGTTGTTCAAAAAGCAAGCATGTCATTTAGTCTTGTACTTTGTACTTTAAACCTTGTACTCTTGTAATTTTCGTTTTGTATAAATAGCATAGGAATCAGAATGTAAAGAACAACAATTTGATATACATTTCAATCAAAACTTCCTTTAAGGAAATCTCAACTTTCTAGTTGAAGTTTAAGACCACTAACGGTTTTCTTCCAAGTTCATAGCCTAGAACTTGTTAGTATTCACTTCATCTTTTGGTTTACAGCATCTTAGGGTCTCATTGAGGTTTTAGATGTGTTGGAGTGCCAAAGAGGGAGAGGTGTTGGCATCAATTGAGCTAAGAACAACGGTTACAGTTCAAGGGGTGTCTTTGTGATGTTCTTTGCCATAGCTTTTGTTCAAATCAGTTTGGAATAGGAGACAAAGTCCTTGGCAACGTTTTCTAGCCTTCATTTGGCTCATCAATTGGTATCAGAGCGTTGGTTAGTCTTCTATTCATGTTTACCTTGTTTAACTTGCATAAAATGATGCTGCCGTGTAGCAAACTGTTTGTTCTTATATCCATTTAGAATCTGTTTGTTTAGGTAGTTAGTTTATGTTTTAAAGTGTTTATTAGATAGTTTACAATAGTTTGGTAACTTAGTTTTTAGTAGCAAAAACTGAAACACCACAAAAAGAACATAGACTAGACTTAAGTGTGATAGAATCCCTTTGTGTAGTTTAGGTTAAAACTGTGTGTGTAACCTGATTGTTCTTATTCAATCTAGCTTAGATAATGTTCATTAGGTCCTAATCTAGAAGTAAACGGCAGTTTAGTGATTCCTTAAAACAGAAAACTTGAACACCAAAAATAGATTAGTTGATAGATTAGTTTGTAATCAAGTTGTTAAAATTCTGTTTTAGTAGTTGTGTGCAATTTGTTTACACGTTTTATTTGCTGCCCTATTTAGCTTAGTTAGAGTAGTTTGCAACATAGTTTAAGTGTTTTAGTTGGTTGTTTAGTTTAGCACAAGAAATCCGAAAACTAAGAACAAAACAAGTGGTTTTAGTTAACTAAGTGTGCTGCATAGTTTCTAGTGTTACACGTTTGATAAGTAGGATATAAACACTTGCATCTAGTATCATCTAGCTTAGAAACTGATTGCATCATACAAACAAAAACCAAACAAAAACAAAGTAGGATAGATCACCTAAAAACAAAACAAAACAAGCTAGCTAGTTTGCATCAAAGCCGATTTCCATTAGTTGATATAGTAATCAGCCTTATAAACTGCATTTAGAAACAACTAAGTTGCATTTAGCTATCTTAAGATTAGTTAGATCATTTGCATCAAAAACAGAAAAAAAACCGAAACAATTTAGTTTAAACTTGATTAAATCTTTGAATGCTATTTGTTTAAACTTGTTGAATTTGATTTCACCACCCCCGTTACACCTTAAGTCATTGTTTGGTACAAACTTGATTGAATCTTTTAATTGAAACATTATTGACTTGAGATTTGTTAAAAGTGAAGTAAATTTGTAAGAAACAAGATTTGATTTCAAATTTTAACGTTGGCTTTACGTTTATCTTTACTTGGGATTGATTCAATTGTTTAAAGACTTTATTGGACTTAAGTTCTTACTTAGGATCACTTTGTCTATATTTATCCCTACACTGTTAAATTGCCGACCCTGTTATCATCTTGTTGTCTTTACACTTCTTCAACTTGCATTGAACTTTCATCTATATTTGGTTGTTAAATTTGTGAAACAGTTTTCATATCATTAGTGTTCTTCCGTGTTGTTCAAAGAACGTTTCACAAAAGCCACACCAAAACTTGTGCAAGTAAAACCAAAGAAAAAGAAGCCGTGAGCAATGTCTCATAAAGGCAAGTGAGCAGTAGACGCACAAAACAGACAAAGCCAATCCAAAGGAAAATAATTAGGCTTGTTTGTGAAAGAAACTGAGAGAAAAGTCATTTTTAACGTCAAAAAGCAAGAGACAAGACGTATGAGTGATTTGCACAAGAAGTGAGATATAGCCATCCAAAGTTCACAAAAGGTGAATTGTGCAAAACCAAAAGCAAATACCTACACCAAAAGTGTTGACTGTTGTAAAAGGTTCCTCGAACAAACCCTTGTTGAACACTTGTGTGTATGTATTGTATTTCACTTTATTTACAATTGAATGTGCATTAAAGTTTAAAGTAAGTTAAAGGATTGTTCTGTACAAACCCTTAGCTTTCTTTGATTCAGCCAAAAACATCACTTGACTTCTATTTTTCTTTGAATCTTAGATAGTCCAAGATTGTTGTTTATTCAATTGTCAATTTGAAGTAGAAATTTACGTTTTGTTAAAGTTATAGTTTGATCTTACTTGCTTGTATTCTGACTTATTTATCTCATTGTTTTACCATCTTGGTTGATTGTTTTGATTAAACATGATTCTAAAAACCATTTGGGGAGTTGAATGCCATAGGAGAGACTATGATGAACTAGAAAAACGTATGAACTCCTTTGGTCGTACGAATGGTTTATGGGTTGGATATTGGGAATGTAAAACTCCTAGATATCAAACTCTTTCTCAGTGCAATAAAGACGTTAGTGCATATTACAATGAAATGCTTGATGATTTGTACTATGCTTATGTTGAAGAACATGAGGAATTAAGCATGATTAGGTTCTTTGCTGGATTAGATAAAGAGATCGCTGATCGCATGTTGTCTGAAAAATTCTCATCACTTTATGACATGTATAAAAAGGCAAAGATTGTTCAATCAAACCTAATCCCATGGCAAGTTAATCAAAACTATGGGTATGAACTGAACTCTTGTGATTCTGAAAATGACAAACCAAATCCAGTTAAGTTAAGCAATTTGAGTCAGCCTATGGATAATATTGAAAATGCATTGCTTCAACTTAGAGACATGGTGCAAGTATTGATAGAATCTGAAAAGAACAAAGACTTGCAATCTGACATTTCTGTGAATGATGGTTTGTATGAAATTAGCCCCAACATGCCTGAAACTGGAACTCCTTTATCTGAATTGCATGTTCAACCTTGTGTACTGTCTGAAGAAGACCCTTCACTTGAATCTATTGGTGATTTCCAAAGTGTTAGTCGTTTACTTATAGATGATGTTAATTGTGATAACACTTTGTCTGAAAATGATTTACATTGTGACATGCATATAAATGAAATCCCTGTGCATGATCTGCATTCTGCTGAGATGCTTGTTTCTGGGTTACAATCTGAATTACATCATGTACATTTCATTGATGACATTGATGTAAGTAATTCTGTTGAGAATGACATTGATAAACTAGATTCTTATGATTTGATGTTAGTTGAACTAGATTGTCTACTTGATGTAGAGCTTGATCATGATGTCATTATTGAAATAGATTCAGCTACAAATGAACATAAATCCTTGGATGAACTAGTTAATGAATTGAATGACATATTTAGTATAGATGAAGATTCTATTTCTGAAATATCTATTTCATCTCATCTTGTTGAATGTCTGCCTGTTGTCATCTCAATTGATACATCTTGTCTAAATATTGCACATGTCTGTAAGATTGGTACATTCAGTGTTAACATGTTGCAATGTGCTTTTTGGATGTTGTTTTATCTGTTAGGATGTATGTGTTCTAAAATTTTTGTTATCATATTGTTAATACATCCTAAACATTTTAGAAAGCGTGTACACACCTTATTCTTTCTTCAAAGATAAGGATGCACCAAGGTATTTTACCTTCACCATTTTTATTATCATGTTCCTATTTGGTTATGGTGTAGTTGAGCATACGTGTACATCCTAAACCCCTATCCCTTATTCTATCCATGTTGAGATTCGAGGACGAATCATTTTCAAGAGGGAGGGAATGATGAGCCCACGATGGGGTCAACGCAACATATTTTCATGTATCATTTATTGTCACATGTTAGTTCTGTAAGACATGGCATATCACTGTTAACTCCGCACACACTAGTGCTACTTCTTATGTCTTATAGTCTTAACTAACCCTTAGGACATGTCATATATGTTGTGTATCTTGTGTTTGTTGCTTGGTGTCTTTGAAGATAGGTCAAAGAGAGCTTCGAGGACGAACCCTTCTCAAGTGGGAGGGAATGATGAGCTACAGCCTAACCTTGTGGATACAAACACTGATGATGACGCCTCACTGCCCCGCACAGGTCCCATAACAAGGAGTATGGCTAAGAAGTTGTTACATTGTGTTGAATCATTTCTTTATAGGCATGAAGAGGATGGACCAAGCAAAGATGATGTCCATTGGGTTTCCATGATACAAGCTTTGATCTAGTTGTATCAAAAGCATGTTGTACATATCTTTAGTTGTTCTTTTTAATATTGTTGGTTGGTTAACCATGTTTTTGGATAGTTTGTGTTGTATTATTGCCTTGTCTTTCAGGTACACGTACTTAGCTTGAAAATGCAATTAGAACCTGAATTTTTGTTCAAGCAAGGAGGTGATAAGCAAGTAGCTTACAAGCAAGGTGGTGACAAGCACTCATGTCAAATTCAAGAATTGCTCTTCACGTTGGAATGGATGGACAAGCTGCTCATTTCATGAACCAATTGGAAGAAGTCTTGCAAATCTTCAAACCAATCAAAAAACAAGCAAAGAGACAAGCAAGCAAGCTACATAACAAATGAACCAATCAAATTGAGATTGTTAAGGCCTAACTCACGCAAAGGAAGGGTTGAAAATTCAAAGACCAACTTGCAACCAATCAAAGGCATTGCAAACCAAGTTGCTCAAAGTAGTATCCAATCAAAATTGATCTAGAAATATGGTTGAAACAAGCAAAGAATGCACGGAAAGCAACCAGAATTCTTGGAACAAAAGTTGTTCAAAAAGCAAGCATGTCATTTAGTCTTGTACTTTGTACTTTAAACCTTGTACTCTTGTAATTTTCGTTTTGTATAAATAGCATAGGAATCAGAATGTAAAGAACAACAATTTGATATACATTTCAATCAAAACTTCCTTTAAGGAAATCTCAACTTTCTAGTTGAAGTTTAAGACCACTAACGGTTTTCTTCCAAGTTCATAGCCTAGAACTTGTTAGTATTCACTTCATCTTTTGGTTTACAGCATCTTAGGGTCTCATTGAGGTTTTAGATGTGTTGGAGTGCCAAAGAGGGAGAGGTGTTGGCATCAATTGAGCTAAGAACAACGGTTACAGTTCAAGGGGTGTCTTTGTGATGTTCTTTGCCATAGCTTTTGTTCAAATCAGTTTGGAATAGGAGACAAAGTCCTTGGCAACGTTTTCTAGCCTTCATTTGGCTCATCAAAACTGCATGAACACGTAAAAACACAACTTGAGAAGAAAAACCAAGCTTATGAAAAATGAGCCAACAAACATAGAAAACAAGTTGTGTTTGAACCAGGTGATTTGGTGTTGTTACATTCACGCAAAGAAAGGTTTCCCAATGAACGAAATTCAAAATTGTTGCCTAGAGGAGATGGACCATTCAAAGCCTTAAAACGCATAGGTGATAATGCTTACATCCTTGATCTTCCCAAGAGGTATGGTTTTATTTCTTCTACTTTTAATTTGGCTGACCTCACCCCTTTCACTGCTGACCCTTCCGATTCGAGGACGAATCCTCTTGAGAAGGGGGGATCGATGAGGATCGGGGATCCCATCAAGAGGTCATGGGTCCTATGACAAGAAGGAGGACTAGAGAACTTGAACATCAAGTTGGAACCTTCTTGTACAAGCATGTTCAAGATGAACCTAAGGCTCATTGGGTTCACCTCATGGAACCCACGTTGCAAACATATTCTCCCACCCCCCAAAACGTGTATTCTTTATTTTGAATATTGTTTTGTTTTATTGTGATCCTTGTTTAGATGTGTTGATTTGTTGGAAATTAGGTACATGGAAGATCCAAGCCAAATGGAGGTCCACAAAGGGTTTAAAAGCGTGTGTACCTAAAGAAGGAGACAAAAGGAATGTCTGTCATGAGGAGAATGTTTGCCTCAACAAGTTCAAATGTTGTCCAAACTGGAATCTCTTCTTAAAATTAGTTCAAGATTATCTCCATCCACAACAAAAGGGGCGGCCACTTGAAGCTCAAAAGTGGAGATCAAATTGAATTCAAACTTGAAGACAAACTTGAATTCAAACTCAACCATGATTTGAATTTCAAGTTCCAACCAATTTGAGACTTAAATTTCAAAGCACAAGAGCAGATTTCAGCCAATAATCCACACGCCATTCTTGAACCAAGGAGGAGATGAGATCACAATTCAAAGTTGAATCCAAATTTGAATTCAAATTCAAACTCAATTTGAATTCAATTTTCAACCAACCTTTGAATTCAATTCCAACCACTTTATCATCATCAAATCAGGTCTCCAACACCCTCATCATTCATCAAAATCTACTGGAAGAAGTGGAGAGGATAATCAACAACCAATTAAAAGTGAACTCAAATTCAAACTCAACTTGAATTCAAACTTCACCCAACTTTTGAATTCAACTTCAACCACATCCTACTCATTAAATCAGCTTCTCTAAGGCCTCGTTTGATCATCATACACAGCTGGATATGTGAAGATGACATCCTACAATCAATTCAAATATTGGCTAGGATTTGTTTTAGTTTTGAATTCAAACAAATTTCAATTTTAATACTTGTTAGCTAGTTTTATTTGAAATAATTTCTACCTATTCCAAGGCTGATAGGCATGATTTCTAGCCTATAAATAAGGCCCCTTGGGGCGTGTACAAGGACAACTTTGGATGAAGTAAAATCTTGATATTTTTCTTCACTTCTTGTGAGACTTTGTTTTCTTGGTTTTGCATTAAAAATCTAAGTTAATATCCTTCAAATTGAGCATTTTGAATGTGTTGCCATTTGATGAGCTACAGCCTAACCTTGTGGATATAAACACTGATGATGACACCTCACTGCCCCGCACAGGTCCCATGACAAGGAGTATGGCTAAGAAGTTGTTGCATTGTGTTGAATCATTTCTTTATAGGCATGAAGAGGATGAACCAAGCAAAGATGATGTCCATTGGGTTTATATGATACAAGCTTTGATCTAGTTGTATCAAAAACATGTTGTACATATCTTTAGTTGTTCTTTTTAATATTGTTGGTTGGTTAACCTTATTTTAGGATAGTTTGTATTGTATTATTGCCTTGTCTTTCAGGTACACGTACTTAGCTTGAAAATGCAATTAGAACCTGAATTTTTGTTCAAGCAAGGAGGTGATAAGCAAGTAGCTTACAAGCAAGGAGGTGACAAGCACTCATGTCAAATTCAAGAATTGTTCTCCACGCAAACAAGGATGGACAAGCTGTTCAAAGCTTTAACCAATAGGAAGAAGTCTTGCAAATGTTCAAACCAATCAAAATCAAGTTAGAAACAAGCAAGCAAGCTGCACAAAATTTGATCCAATCAACTCCTTTGAAGAAATCGGCTGATTAAGGCTTAATTGGTTTGAAAATTCAAAGCCAAACTTACAACCAATCAAAGGCAATTCAAAACAAGCTGCTCAAAGTATTATCCAATCAAATTGATCAAGAAAGATGGCTGAAAACAAGCAAGGAAGAAACGGCAAGCAAACCAGCTTTCTTGGAACCAAAATTGTTCAAAAGCAAGCATGTTCTTTTTAGACTTGTACTTTGTACTTTAAACTTTGTACCTATGTAATTTTCGTTGGTTATAAGTAGGTTAGGAACCTGAATGTACAAAAGAACCAGATTATCAAACACATTTCAATCAAAACTTCCTTTAAGGAATTCTCAACTTTTCTAGTTGAAGCTTAAGCCACTAACGGTTTCTTTCAAGTTCATAGCCTAGAACTTGTTAGTATTTACTTCATTTTTGGTTTACAGCATCTTAAGGTCTCAATGAGGTTTTAGATTTGTTGGAATGCCAAAGAGGAAGAGGTGTTGGTATAAATTGAGCCAAGAACGAACGGTTACAGTTCAAGGGGTGTCTTTGAGATGTTCTTTGCCATAGCCGAGGTTCAAATCAGTTTGGAGTAGAAGACAAAGTCTTGGAACGTTTTTCTAGCCTTTATTTGGCTCATCAATTGGTATCAGAGCTTTGGTTAGTCTTCTATTCATGTTTACATTGTTTAAACTTGCATATGAATGATGCTGCCCAAAACCGTGTAGTAGACTGTTTTTATGTCTATTTAGAATCTGTTAATTTAGATAGTTACTTTATGTTTGAAAGTGTTTATTAGTTAGTTTACAACAGTTTGGTAAGTTAGTTTTAAGTAGCAAAACCGAAAATACCACAAAAAAGAACTTAGACTAGACTTAAGTGTTGTTAGAATCCGTTTGTGTAGTTTAGATTAAAACCGTGTGTAACTTGTTGTTTTTGTTCAATCTAGCTTAGACAATGTTCATTAGGTCCTAATCTAGAAGTTTAAATGGTAGTTTAGTTTGTAATCAAGTCATTAAATTCTGTTTTTAGTAGTTGTGTGCAATCTGTTTTAGACGTTTTAGTTGCTGCCTTATTTAGCTTAGTTAGACTAGTTTGCAACATAGTTTAAAGGTTTAGTTGGTTGTTTAGTTTAGTACAAGAGAAACCAAAAACTAAGAACAAAAAAAAGTAGTTTTAGTTAACTATGTTTGCTGCCTAGTTTCTAGTTGATATACGTGTGTTACGTAGAATACAAAGACTTGCATCTAGTATCATCTAGTTTAGAAACTGATTGCATCATACAAACGAAAACCAAAACAAAAACAAGTAGAATAGATAACTTAAAAACAAAACAAAACAAGTTAGCTAGTTTGCATCAAAACTGATTTCCATTAGTTGTTAGAGTAATCAGCCCTTATAATTGCATTTAGAAACAACTAAGTTGCATTTAGCTATCTTAAGGTTAGTTAGATCATTTGCATCAAAAACAGAAAAAAGAAAAAACAGAAAATTGCCAAAACCGTGTGTTTAGAACAAGTCTTTAAAGCTCATTTGAAATCTTGATGAATGCTAATAGCTATATCTTTTTGTTGATTTCAATTGTTTCAAACAACTTGTTGGACTTAGATACATCCTGGAAGTTAGGAATTGTTTAAGCCCCACACTGTTAAAGAGCTATCCAATTGTTGTCTTTAGATCAATTTCTGAACTTACCTTGCAGTATATTCAATTTGAACTTGTTGTAATTGTGAATTGATTTCTCACTACATAGTGTTTAGCCGTGTTGTGTACGAGAAACTTTCAAATTCCAAATACAACAAACCTTGTGCAATTAAAGGCCGTGAGCAATGACTCATGTAGGCCGTGAGGAGTAGTCTCACAACAATCATGCAAACCCCCCCCATAGAAAGAAAATTAAGCTTGATTGAGAAATACACGAGAGAAAAGCCAGTATTTGTGATGAGCCAAATGAAGGCTAGAAAACGATTCCAAGGACTTTGTCTCCTACTCCAAACTGATTTGAACCACAGCTATGGCAAAGAACATCACAATGACACTCCTTGAACTTTAACCGTTTGTTCTTGGCTCAATTTATGCCAACACCTCTTCCTCCTTGGCATTCCAACACATCTAAAACCTCATTGAGACCCTAAGATGTTGTAAACCAAATATGAAGTAAATACTAACAAGTTCTAGGCTATGAACTTGAAAGAAACCGTTAGTGGTTTAAGCTTCAACTTGGAAAAAGTTGAGAACTCCTTAAAGGAATGTTTGATTGAAATGTTTTCTTGAAATTGTGTTGTTTTTACAATCTGATTCCTATGCTATTTATACAAAACAAAAATTACAAGAGTACAAGGTTTAAAGTACAAAGTACAAGTCTAAAATAACATGCTTGCTTTTGATAACTTTGGTTCCAAGATTCTGGTTGCTTTGCCGTGTATTCCTTGCTTGATTTCAGCCATTTTGATTGGACAATACATTGAGCAGCTTGCTTTGGATTGCATTTGATTGGTTGCAAGTTTGGTGTTGAATTTTCAAAGGAATTAGGCATGAACCAGCCGAATTCTTCAAAGGATTTTGATTGGATCAAACTTTGTGCAGCTTGCTTGCTTGTTTCTTGCTTGTTTTTGATTGGTTTGAAGATTTGCAAGACTTCTTCCTATTGGTTAAAGATTTGAGCAGCTTGTTTCAACCTTGTTTGCGTGGAGAACAAATCTGATTTTGACATGGTTGCTTGTCACCTCTTTGCTTGAACAAAAATTCAGGTTTTAATTGCATCTTCAAGCTAAAAACGTGTACCTGAAAGACAAGGCAATAATACAGCACAAACTATCCTAAAACAAGGTTAACCAACCAACAATATTAAAAAGAACAACTAAAGATATGTACAACATGTTTTTGATACAACTAGATCAAAGCTTGTATCATATAAACCCAATGGACATCATCTCTGCTTGGTTCATCCTCTTCATGCCTGTAAAGAAATGATTCAACACGATGTAATAACTTCTTAGCCATACTCCTTGTTATGGGACCTGTGCGGGGCAGTGAGTTGTCATCATCAGTGTTTGTATCCACAAGGTTAGGCTGTAGCTCATCATTCCCTCCCACTTGAGAAGGATTCGTCCTCGAATCTGAATCAATACTAAATGGAGATAGGTCAGCAACATTAAAAGTTTTAGAGATAGGACCATACCTTTCTTCAGGAAGATCGAGAACATAGGCATTATCACCAAGCCGTTTCAACACTTTGAACGGTCCATCGCCTCTTGGCTTCAACTTTGAGTCCCTTTCCTTAGGGAATCTTTCTTTCCTCAAGTGTAACCAAACAAGATCTCCAGGCTCAAATATAACAACTTTACGATTCCTGTTGGCTCTATTGGCATACACTTTATTCTTAGCTTCAAGTTGTGACTTAACCTTTTCATGCAATTCTTTCACAAGTTTTGCTTTCCGTTCACCATCTAAACTAACACGTTCATGAACAGGTATGGGAACAAGATCAAGCGGGGACAAAGGGTTAAAGCCATAAACAACTTCAAAAGGAGAATGCAATGTTCCACTATGAACAACTCTATTATATGCAAACTCAATATAAGCTAAGCAGTCTTCCCAATTCTTTAAATTCTTTTGAATGACAACACATAACAGTTGAGACAAAGTTCTATTAACAACTTCAGTTTGACCATCGGTTTGTGATACGAATATGGTTCGTATGTTGATGTTGTCCCGATCTTTCTTCACTCTCCAAACGTCCCTCAAGCCTTGAATGTGATGGACAATGGTGCCAAGCAACCACCTTCCTTTCAAGCCTCCAAATCCGTTTGGTTATATGTGTTTCAATCCGTCCAATCCAACCAGTCACTCCTAATCCTTGGATTGTGGATCACCAACAAAGAACACACAATCCTTAATTGGGTCTAGCCTTGATTTAGATATGTGTAAACCAAAGGAAAAACACAAACTTTTATTCAAGAAGCTCAAGAACAAAAGACAATACAAAACCGTAGGGTTTTTAGTCTCCAAGATGAAAATAGTCTAACTACCAAAAGAAATGCTAAGTGATCATTATATTTGATTACAAGTCTTCTTGGCCAATCTCCAAAAACGTCTAGGTGCATTGGAGAGCTTCCATGTTTGCGCCATTTCCTTCCTTGAGATGCAAAATCTGAATTTGTTATTTTAGGTAAGCTTCTCTCTCTTGGCAAATCCACAATTATTGTCTCAATCACCAATTATTGCATTATTAACCATCCTTCTAGAACTTGCCTTGTGCATCCATGTGCCTTCATCAAACGCCATCAGCCTTCCTTGTGACATAATATCTAATTTTGGTAACTTCCTCTCACTTGAATTATCTCCTTAATTGCTCCAAATCTTCAATTATGACTCCATAATTCATTCCAATCATCCCAATCTGATTTATGACATTCTAGAAGGTCTCTTAATTGCATTTGATGATACTAGGATGCTGCCACCCTCTCAAGAAGACCGAAAACCCTAATTTGCACACTTGGGCTTGTTTTGGACTTCTTCCTTGCAACTCTTGTAACTATTCTTTGTGGACTGATTTTGACAAAACCCAAAACATGAAAGATGCTCTAAATTAAGTCTACTTCAAGGTCCAGCTGGTTCCATGCACGCCCAATCCCACTTGAAAGCCCAAAACCACAAAACAGCCTTGTATGGACAAGCTTGGTCCAAATCTGAGAAGCCTTCCTTTCCAAAGCTCAAGGCGTTTGATCCAAGACCTGTAACACCTACAAATCACACTCATACACCAAACATAAGTATTCTAAAACAAACTTTAAAAGAATCAAAGGAAAAGGCAACTAAAAGCCACAGAAACGGCACCAACAAGTGGACTGACTATCCTGCCCTCCCACCAACCCTTTAACTTATTTATTGACATTGAAAATCATTGGATAATCAGTTCTTAAGCTCAACAATGAGCACCCATTTAGGAGGAACGTCCATTGGTTCATCTTGCACATGTTTGGTTAGAAAGGAGCCAACATCAAAACCAAGTTGAAGACCATTAGTCCTCTTGGTTTGGCTCCTTGTCAAAGGCCCCTTATGGTTAAGGGCACCTTGTGCAAGCTCCTCATTAGGGGGCTGCTCCTCAGCCTCATCAATCCCCCGCTCCTCAAAAGGATTCGCCCTCGAATCATCAAGATAAAAATGCTCAAAAGGGGAAAGATCACTTACATTGAAGGTGTTGGAAACTGAACCATACCTGTCTGGAGGAAGATCAAGCACATAAGCATTTGGACCAACCTTTTGAATGACCTTAAAAGGTCCATCTCCTCTAGGCATAAGCTTGGACTTCCTCTCCTTAGGAAACCGTTCCTTCCTTAAATGTAACCAAACAAGATCTCCAGGATAAAACACAACATCTTTTCTATGCTTGTTAGCTTGTTTGGCATACTGTCTATTCTTTCTTTCAAGTTGGAGTTTAACCTTTTCATGCAACTTTTTGATCATTTCAGCTCGTTGTTTACCATCCATGCTAGTACGCTCATCAATTGGAATAGGCAACAAATCAAGTGGGGAGTGGGGGTAGAAAACCATAGACAACTTCAAAAGGGGAATACAAAGACCCACTATGAACAGCCCTATTGTAAGCAAACTCAATATGTGGTAAACATTCTTCCCAATTTTTCAGATTGCTTTGGATTAAGGCACGCAACATTTGTGACAAGGTCCGATTTACCACTTCAGTTTGGCCATCTGTTTGTGGATGTGCAGTAGTAGAAAACAAAAGCTTAGTTCCCAACTTGCTCCAAAGCACACGCCAAAAATGACTCAAGAATTTACTGTCCCTATCACTAACAATTGTTTTAGGCATGCCATGCAACCTAACAACTTCTTTAAAGAATAGATTTGCAATGTAGGAAGCATCATCTACTTTGTGACAAGCAATAAAGTGTGCCATCTTAGAGAATCTGTCTACCACAACAAAGACACTATCTCTACCACCTTTTGATCTAGGTAAGCCAAGAACAAAGTCCATAGAAATGTCCTCCCAAGGTGCACTAGGTACGTCCAAGGGTGTGTACAAACCATGAGGTTGTGTTTTGGACTTAGCTTGCCTACAAGTGATGCAACTACTACAAGCCTTTGCAACATCTGATTTCATGTGAGGCCAAAAGAAATGTTCCTTTAAAGTTTCTAAAGTTTTAAAAACTCCAAAGTGCCCCATTAAACCGCCCCCATGTGCTTCCTTAACCAACAATTCTCGCATTGATCCCTTAGGAATGCATAATCGTTTCTCCTTAAACAAATAGCCATCATGCAAATAAAATTTACCAAAAGGAGAATCAACACATGCATCATAAATGGAAGCAAAATCAGAATCATCCTTATACAATTCCTTAACAAATTCAAAGCCAAGCAAGTGTGAAGACAACTTAGTAATCAAAGTATACCTTCTAGACAAAGCATCAGCAACTATGTTATCTTTTCCTTGCTTATACTTAATGACATAAGGAAATTGCTCAATAAACTCAACCCACTTTGCATGCCTCTTATTCAGTTTTCCTTGACTCTTAAGGTACTTCAAACTTTCATGATCAGTATGAATGACAAACTCTTTGGGTTGCAAGTAGTGTTGCCAAGTTTGTAAGGACCTTACTAAGGCATACAACTCCTTATCATAAGTAGGATAGTTCAATGCAGCACCTTTCAACTTCTCACTAAAATAAGCAATAGGATGCTTACCTTGGGTTAGAACAGCTCCAATTCCCACGCCACTTGCATCACACTCTATCTCAAATGTATCATCAAAGTTTGGCAACTTCAAGATAGGTGCTGTAGTGAGACGTCTTTTAAGCTCATCAAACGCCCTTTGTTGGGCTTCCCCCCAATGGAATCCAACCTCTTTCTTGACTATCTCATTCAATGGTGCGGCTACGGTTGAAAAGTCTTTGACAAACCGCCTATAAAAACCTGCCAAACCATGAAAGCTCCTCACTTCTCCCACACTCTTTGGTGTAGGCCATTCAAGGATGGATTTCACCTTGTCTTGATCCATTTCAATCCCTGCAGAACTGATTACAAAACCAAGAAAAACAACTTTGTCCAAACAAAAAGAACATTTCTTAAAGTTAGCATAAAGTTTTTCTTTTCTTAGCTTTTCAAAAACAGCCCTTATGTGATCTAAATGCTCTTCTAAGGACTTAGAATAGATCAAGATGTCATCAAAATAAACCACAACAAACTTCCCAATAAAAGCTCTCAAAACTTCATTCATTAGCCTCATGAATGTACTAGGTGCATTAGTTAACCCAAAAGGCATAACTAACCATTCATACAATCCAAATTTAGTTTTAAAAGCTGTTTTCCATTCATCACCCTCTCTTATTCTCACTTGGAAATAACCACTTTTCAAATCAATTTTCGTATACCATCGTGAACCATGCAACATATCAAGCATATCATCAAGTCTAGGGATGGGATACCGATACTTTACAGTGATTTTGTTGATGGCCCTACAATCTGTACACATCCTCCAAGTGCCATCCTTTTTCGGGACAAGGATGACTGGAACTGCACTTGGGCTCATACTTTCCCTTACCTTCTCTTTGGCTAAGAGATCCTCCACTTGCCTTTGTATTTCCTTTGTTTCCTCCGGATTGGCCCTATAAGCTGGCCTATTAGGTAGGACAGCCCCTGGAATAAAGTCAATGTGGTGCTCAATCCCTCTTAAAGGTGGCAACCCATGTGGTTCCTCCTCGGGAAACAAATCTGCAAATTCTTCCAACAAAGAAACAACACCACTAGGCAAGGTAGATGGTAAGTCATTCTTAGAAAACAAGCATTCAACACTATCTTTGTAAAGCATCACCAAAACAGTTTTATTATCATACAATGCATGTGTAACTTCACGAAATTTTGCAAAGAAAGCATGCTTCTTAGGTGGATGTGAAATTTGTGGGGTGGATGCTTGTGAAAGTGTTTGAACCGTGGGTGAGGGTGGACTGATTTGGGCCGTGGGTTGTGTACCCTTGGCCGAGGAGTTCGTGGCCTCCAAAAGGCTTCTTCTCTCCTTTTTAAGAACCTCTAAGAACCTTTTTTCAGCCTCCTTTTCCTTAGGATCTGAATGGTTCTTCTTCATCCTCTTAGCATCCTCATAAACTTTATGTGGAGACAATGCATGTAACTTAAACTTTTTGCCATTAAAAGTAAAAGCATACATGTTCAATCTACCATCATAAATAACATGCTTGTCAAATTGCCAAGGCCTACCTAACAAAATATGACTAGCATGCATAGGAGCTACATCACACAAAATTTCATCTTTGTAGCCGCCAATAGATAAAGAAATCAGAACTTGTTTAGACACATGAATCTCACCACAATCATTTAGCCAAGATAACCTATAGGGATGGGAATGATCAATCATAGGTAAATCTAGCTTTCTAACAAGTTCAATACTTGCAACATTAGCACAAGAACCACTATCAATAATTAAAGTGCAAGTTTTGCCTTTTACCAAACAATGGATGTGGAAAATGTTCTCCCTTTGCAAGTTTTCTTCTTCCTCCTTCATGTGTGCACTTAAGGCTTTTCTTACCACAAGAAAGTCCTTATAAGCACCCTCTTCATCACTCTTTACCTCCTCAGCTGAGTCCTCTTGGTATTCTTCCTTTGTTGCTTCTTCTTCCTCCTCTTCTGAATAGAATTCATTTGTTTCCTCAAGGTACAACACTTTCTTGGCATTAGGGCAGTCTCTTGCATAATGCCCTCTCCCTCTACATTTAAAACATTCAATCTCCCTTGTCCTTGGAGGGTTTGCGGTTGCCTTGCCTTTGCCTTTGTCATTTCGACCTAGATTTGCACCATTGGTCCTTTGAGTGAAGTGTGGTTTATTTGGAGTGTTAGGGCTGTTTTGGCCGAGGGTGTTTGAACTTGGCCGTGTTCCCCCATTGCCATTAGACCTAAGCTGCACTTTAGAAAAAGAAGAAGCATTAGTTCTAAAACCAAATCCACTAGTAGAAGAACGTACCTTTAATTGCCTCTCAATTTTCTCAGCTTTGTGAACCATGGAATTTAGATCAACATAGGTAGTGAGTTCAAGTTGAAACCCAATCTCCTTATTAAGACCTCCCAAAAACCGAGCCATGGTTGCCTCCTCAGTTTCTTCAGTATCAGTTTTTATCAACAAACTTTCTAACTCCTTAAAGTATTCATCCACACTTTTATTTCCTTGAGTTAGGCATTGCAACTTTTGGAACATGGATCTCTCGTAAGATTCTGGAATGAATTTCTTTCTCATCTCCTATTTCATCTCATCCCAAGTTCCAATTGTTGGTTGTTTAGTCCTTCTTCTTATACTTTGAGTTTGGTCCCACCAAATCAAGGCATAATCCAAGAACTCTATACTTGCATATCTCACCTTTTGCAACTCAGTATAGTTGGTATAGGAAAAGATCATGTCAACTTTTCTTTCCCACTCAATGTAGGCTTCAGGGTCACTTTTGCCATAAAAGGGTGGAATGTTTATTTTGGTTTTCAAATAATCATCCTCTTGAGGCACATGCCTCCTAGGTTGCATTCGGCCTTGAGGCCTTGGGTATACCTCCTCAACCTCTTCCTCTTCATAGTAATCATTCCATTCCTCCCTAACAGGTTGGTGTCTCATTCCTTGTCTCCTATCTCCTCTACCCCTTGCTCCTCCTCTACCTCCCATGCTTGTGGACCCCTTAGGTTCAGTTCCACGGGATGTTTGGCCTTGGTTTTGAGGTGGGGGCTGTTCTTGGGTAGGAGGTGTGTTGGATGTCATCCTTGCTTCCCACTCATCCAACCTAGATTGCATATTACTAAGCATTTGTGCCATCTTTTCCATTGAAAATTCCACTTTGTCTCCTCCTCCTTGGGTACTGTTTGAACCATCCATGGCAACCTGAAACGCTTTCGCACACAAGAAAAGAAGAAAACTAACACAAGAAACAAAAGTGAGTTGTTAGTGAAAACAAAAAAAAGGAAAACGAAAATCTGTTTGGCCTTTTTTTTTGTCCTCCCTTGTTTTCTCTCAATTGTTCAAGTGTTTTTCCTTGGCCAATCTTGAGCCAGAACCTCTTAAGGCAAGTCCCAAATTGGCTAACCACAATCTGTTTCGTTTTTCTGTCCTTGCAAGCTTCTTTTGCCTTCAAAAACTCCAATTGATCAACAAGTGGTAAAACAGCGTCAAGAAGTTTAGAGCACAATGTAAACACACTTAATAACTATGATTCAAAGAAACAAGAAACCAAAAGTGATGTAGTTGGTTGAACCAAAGAATTGCTAGGGGTTGTCCTGGGCAATCTTTAATTAAACCAACTTATGCAATATCAAATGCAAGCTCTTTGATTGATAGTATGAATGTGTATCCAAGGTTGAGAATTGAAGGCTTTATGTGTGTTGTTTTTGGGGTTGGGTAGTAGATGCAAAAAGATGGAATCTTTGTTCAAAAGGAACTTCTTTTCTCTTCCTTTCTTTGTGCACTTCTTTTTTGTTGTTTTTGTGCACGTTTTTCTTTTCTTTTCTTTTCCTTTTTTTTTGGCGTTCAAAGCAGCCTTGATGCAACATTTGTTTGCTTTTGCAAGAATCAGTTGTGTATGCTTGAAAGATGATCCTTTTTGTGTTTGTATGGATGTGTAGTAGAAAACAGATTTTCCTTGGATACCAATACAACCAAAACAAACAAACTTGTATTCAATATCACACAAGCAAATTTAATTAAAAGCTTCGATAACAACAAGGTGTTTGACTCAAAGGTAGCTTCTTTTAGGCCTTGGGCTGATTTTAGATGGAGTTAAATCCTATTCAATGCAAACAACAATGATCCTATAATTAAGTGTGTTGAAGATGAGATCTTTAATGATAGGTGATGAATATTGATGCAAAAGGTGAAGCCTTTTTTTTTGTGGTTTTCGTTGGACTGAAGAAAAGAACAATCTTTGTTTTTGTTTTGATGAAATGAAGCAAAAGATCAATTTTTTTTTTGAATGATTGAGAATAACAAGAATGACACAAATGACACAAGAAAAGATATTTGAGATGAAGATAAACGAGAGCTCTGATACCACTTGATACGAATATGGTTCGTATGTTGATGTTGTCCCGATCTTTCTTCACTCTCCAAACGTCCCTCAAGCCTTGAATGTGATGGACAATGGTGCCAAGCAACCACCTTCCTTTCAAGCCTCCAAATCCGTTTGGTTATATGTGTTTCAATCCGTCCAATCCAACCAGTCACTCCTAATCCTTGGATTGTGGATCACCAACAAGGAACACACAATCCTTAATTGGGTCTAGCCTTGATTTAGATATGTGTAAACCAAAGGAAAAACACAAACTTTTATTCAAGAAGCTCAAGAACAAAAGACAATACAAAACCGTAGGGTTTTTAGTCTCCAAGATGAAAATAGTCTAACTACCAAAAGAAATGCTAAGTGATCATTATATTTGATTACAAGTCTTCTTGGCCAATCTCCAAAAACGTCTAGGTGCATTGGAGAGCTTCCATGTTTGCGCCATTTCCTTCCTTGAGATGCAAAATCTGAATTTGTTATTTTAGGTAAGCTTCTTTCTCTTGGCAAATCCACAATTATTGTCTCAATCACCAATTATTGCATTATTAACCATCCTTCTAGAACTTGCCTTGTGCATCCATGTGCCTTCATCAAACGCCATCAGCCTTCCTTGTGACATAATATCTAATTTTGGTAACTTCCTCTCACTTGAATTCTCCTTAATTGCTCCAAATCTTCAATTATGACTCCATAATTCATTCCAATCATCCCAATCTGATTTATGACATTCTAGAAGGTCTCTTAATTGCATTTGATGATACTAGGCTGCTGCCACCCTCTCAAGAAGACCGAAAACCCTAATTTGCACACTTGGGCTTGTTTTGGACTTCTTCCTTGCAACTCTTGTAACTATTCTTTGTGGACTGATTTTGACAAAACCCAAAACATGAAAGATGCTCTAAATTAAGTCTACTTCAAGGTCCAGCTGGTTCCATGCACGCCCAATCCCACTTGAAAGCCCAAAACCACAAAACAGCCTTGTATGGACAAGCTTGGTCCAAATCTGAGAAGCCTTCCTTTCCAAAGCTCAAGGCGTTTGATCCAAGACCTGTAACACCTACAAATCACACTCATACACCAAACATAAGTATTCTAAAACAAACTTTAAAAGAATCAAAGGAAAAGGCAACTAAAAGCCACAGAAACGGCACCAACAAGTGGACTGACTATCCTGCCCTCCCACCTGTTGTGATATATCATGTTTGAATGATTGCAAAATGCATATGTGAGCATGTAGATTGTTGTGATATATTGCAAAATGCATATGTGAGCATGTATGTGTGTATAATGTTTAAAGTATATGTGTGCATGAGATTGAATTTATGAGCTAAATGTGAAATTGATTGAATGAATCAAGATTGAACAAGTTTGATTAAGATCATGAGATTGAACTTGGCCAATTCAATCACATGTCTAAATCAAGATATGTTCAAACTGATCTTAGATGATATATATGCCAATACATGTTAATTATATGATCTAACCAAGCCTTGAAGTCACATGACTTACAATATAAGGCAAATTGCTCGGTTTAGTATTCTATTGCAGGTTTTGGTTCATATCTTGAGCAAATGAACTCCAAATTGAGTCATTCAAAAGCCCACATGATCCTTATTCAATTTAGAATCTAATTGGCTGAGGAAAAGCATGCTTGACACGGATAAAAACTGACTTGACACGGTGGTGAAGCTTATTGATCTTTATAAGGGTTATTTTGGTAATTTCACCATTTGGACTTCTCATTCTTATTTGGTCTTCTTCCAACGGATTTATATGATCATATGACACATTTATAAGTCATGTCACATCATGGCAAAAATGAATCTGGAGCAGCACCATGTCTAGGTTCATCCTAGGACAAAATTCCTATTTTTGTGCTAAGGGGTATTCTGGTCTCTTCACTTGCCAATGGATCTTCTAACGTGTTATATATTGTTTATATGATGTTTATATGTGTTTATGTCACATATGGTACGTGCCCTATATTTATGGAAATGGGCAGCATGGTATCTCAAATGGAATTCTTGTGTTATGGTTATCACATCTATGGTTTTCTTGGAATTCTTGGCATTCTTCATATGGTATTCTATGCTACATGTTGAAGACATAAATGGCTATATATTATATGTGTGCAAACGGATATAGGCACACAAATCATGTTCAAATTTTCAGATTTTGAACAAGTCAAGGCAAGTTGAAATAAATCCTATTTTGGTGCTGATTTCAAATGATTATTCTTGTATATTTTGGAGCTGTTTTCAACGGCTATGTTGGCTCAAAAATGAAGAAAAATTTCGTATGTTATATGGTCAAGATTCAGGTTATAATGTGTGACAAAAACAAGTCCTACAATGTAGCAAATTTGAAGCAAAAGTCTCTCAACCAAAGCCATATGCAACGGCTATATGATTGAAGACCAAGTCAAGCTGATTTCTCTCTATCTTTGAACTATTCTCCAATGCCTATATTTTAGGCCATTCCAACGTCTATTTGACATTCAAAATGAGGAGCCAAATTTGTTCAAAACACATGCCAATTCAGCTGCACACATGGCAAGTTATTTACACATGGACATTGCTGATTGGGAGCTGCCTTTTAAACGTTCAAATGAAGTCATTTTCCACCTCATTCCAACGTCTATAATGGGATAAGATGAAGGATAAAAGTTCAGTTTGAAGACCAATTCAAAGCAACAAAAGATAAGCTTAAGTTTGAAAGCTAGAAAAGTGCTGAAATCTCTCCATTCTTCAACCATTCCAACGTCTCTTAGAGGAGCCTTTAGGCTGTCCTCTTGGCTATAAATAGCTCCAAAGGTGAAGAGTAAAAGTGCACCAACGAAAAAAAAAAGAAAAGCAAGCAAGACATTCAGCTCTTTGTCTCCATTCTTCTCTTCTATTCTTCTATATTGAAGAACACATTTGCAGCAAGCTTTATGATTGTATAGTTCTTCATTTCTTGTCATTTCAACACCTTTTAAACGACATATTGTAAGGGAGAAGCTGGTGTATAAAGCTTACTCCTTAGAGGTGAGCAAAAGGTGCAAAGGTGCAAAGGTGAAACAAACTAGTTGCTGTTTGTTTTGATGAAGTCTCTTGAAGAAGTTGGTGAAAAGCTTCTTCCTTTGGCTTTGTAAGGTGACTTTGGTGTTTGGTGTTTAGTGAAATCCAAGAGAAGGTGTCTCTTGGGACTGGAGTAGGTCACATTGACCGAACCAGGATAATTCCTTGTGTTCTTTACTTATTTCCTGCACTTACTGTTTTCTGCCTGAGAATTACACTAACTTGGCACGCATAATTGAACAAGAAAACAGTCTTAGAATTGCATGAATTTTGGATATATTATACTTCAATGTGTTAGCTTTCATTAGCCGCAAGAATCACTAAATTCTAAGGAGTTTAGCCTATTCAAATCGTCTTCACAAAATTGTTGCTACATTCTGTGAACAATTCTGACCAGTGTGCAAAACTTGTTCAATTTGAATAGGTTATCCTGCGAATCTTGAAGTGAGCCTTATATCAAATTAAACTAGACATCGTAAGGTTTAATTTGACATAAGATTCATCAAAATAGCACGGGTAGATTTTGAGATATCATCGTTTGAAGTTAAGCTAACATTCTGCCTGAAACTGCCAGAATTGCACACTTTACTTATCTTGCTTATTTGAACGTGCAAACTTGCTTGGAATTGACTGAAATTTTTATGACATACTATAAACATTCTAAACTTGATCTCTGCCAAGTTTGAGAGCTTGCACAGGTGTATAAGTGGTTCAACCAAAGCGCTCAAAACAGTGAACTGTTTCTGGAAATTCCAGAATCTGAGGCTAAAGAGGCAAAGGGGTCTTCAAACAAGTTTTTGAAGGTAATTGTAGTGTAATTTCCGCTAACCCACTATTCACCCCCCCCCCCCTCTAGTGGTGCTATACAGGTCCAACACCACCAACCCTTTAACTTATTTATTGACATTGAAAATCATTGGATAATCAGTTCTTAAGCTCAACAATGAGCACCCATTTAGGAGGAACGTCCATTGGTTCATCTTGCACATGTTTGGTTAGAAAGGAGCCAACATCAAAACCAAGTTGAAGACCATTAGTCCTCTTGGTTTGGCTCCTTGTCAAAGGCCCCTTATGGTTAAGGGCACCTTGTGCAAGCTCCTCATTAGGGGGCTGCTCCTCAGCCTCATCAGTTTGTGGGTGAGCAGTTGTAGAAAATAACAATTTAGTACCAAGTTTACTCCACAAAACACGCCAGAAATTACTTAGAAACTTTGTATCTCTATCACTAACAATTGTACGTGGCATGCCATGCAATCTAACAATCTCCTTAAAGAACAAATCAGCAATATGAATAGCATCATCAACTTTCTTACATGCAATGAAATGTGCCATTTTGGAAAATCTATCAACAACAACAAAGATGCTATCTTTACCAGTTTTGGATCGAGGCAATCCCAATACAAAGTCCATAGAAATATCAGTCCAAGTGAGCTTGGGACAGATAAGGGAGTGTACAATCCATTTGGTTGTGTTCTAGATTTTGCTTGTTTGCAAGTAATACATTGGTCACAAACCTTATCAACATGTGCTCTCATATGCGGCCAGAAGAAATGCTCCTTCAGTGTTTCCAAAGTTTTTAACGAGCCAAAATGACCCATTAAACCTCCTCCATGAGCTTCTTTTATCAACAACTCTCTTAATGAACACATTGGTACACATAACTTATGTTCTTTATACAAATAACCATCATGCAAGTAATATTTAGCAAAAGGTGAATCAATGCATGCTTGATAGATAGAACTAAAGTCATGATCAGAATGATACATCTCTTTGATAGACTCAAAACCAAACATGTTACATGAAAGAGTAGTAATCAAAGTATAGCGACGAGATAAGGCATCAGCAACAACATTTTCTTTTCCTTGCTTATACTTGATCACATAAGGGAATTGCTCAATGAATTCAACCCATTTGGCATGTCTTTTGTTCAATTTTTCTTAACCTTTTAGATACTTAACGCTTTCATGATCAGTATGAATCACAAATTCCTTAGGTTGCAGATAATGTTGCCAAGTTTGTAAAGAACGGACAAGGGCATACAATTCTTTATCATAGGTTGAATAGTTTATGGAAGCTCCTTTCAATTTCTCACTAAAGTAGACAACAGGTTTGTTACCTTGATGCAATACAACTCCAATGCCAACTCCACTGGCATCACATTCAACTTCAAACATTTCATCAAAGTTGGGCAATCTCAGGATAGGTGCAGAAGTTAGACGTTTCTTAAGTTCCTCAAAGGCTTGTTGTTGTGATTCTCCCCATTCAAATCTTACATCTTTCTTGACTAACTCATTCAAGGGTGCAGCTATGGTAGAGAAATCCTTCACAAAACGTCTATAGAAGCTAGCTAATCCATGAAAACTCCTAACATCTCCAGCAGACTTAGGGGTTGGCCACTCAGTTATGGATTTAACTTTCTCTTGATCCATTTCAATTCCTTCAGCACTAATCACAAATCCTAAGAATGTAACCTTCTCCAGACAGAAAGAACACTTCTTGAAATTAGCATACAACTTTTCTTTCTGTAGGGTGACAAAAACAGCTCGTAGATGGATCAGATGTTCACTTAGGGTTTTTGAGTAGATAAGAATGCCATCAAAGTAAACTACTACAAATTTCCCTATGAATTTCCTTAAGACCTCATTCATTAACCTCATGAAAGTACTAGGGGCATTGGTTAAACCAAAGGGCATAACTAACCATTCGTACAATCCAAATTTAGTCTTAGAGGCAGTTTTCCATTCATCACCTTCCCTAATTCTCACTTGGAAATAACCTTGTTTAAGATCTACTTTGCTAAAGCATCTAGACCCATGCAACATATCCAACATGTCATCCAATCTAGGAATAGGGTATCTATACTTCACAGTGATCTTATTGATGGCTCTACAATCAGTACACGTTCTCCAAGTTCCATCTTTCTTAGGGACAATGATAACAGGAACAGCACAAGGACTCATACTCTCTCTCTTACTTTACCTTGGGTCAATAATTCCTCAACTTGTTTTTGGATTTCCTTAGTTTCCTCTGGATTGGCTCTATAGGCAGATCTGTTTGGCAGAACAGCTCCTGGAATGAAATCTATTTGATGCTCAATGCCTCTTAGAGGTGGTAAACCTGGGGGATCTCCTTCAGGAAACAAGCTAGAAAATTCTTGAAGTAAAGATGCACCTTCACTTGGTAAAGTAGATGGTATTTCAGATGAAGAGAACAGAGCTTCTTTGTAAATCAAGATATAAACATTTTTGTTTGAATTGATAGCATGGAATACCTCACTTTGAGATGCAAAGAATGCGCTTTTCTTTAGAGATGGTTTAGCAGAAACTTTGTTTTCTTTCGGTTCAATTTTAAGATGAGAACTTCTCAGTTGGTTTTCTTTGATGAAAATCCTTTCCAATTCCTTTTCTTTTGGATCATTATGACTTTTTAACATTCGTTGTTGATCCTCGAAGACTTTGTGCAGGGGCAAGGCATTTAATTTGAACAGTTTGTTGTTATGCCTAAAGGAATATCTATTCAGGTAACCATCATATGTAACCTTATTGTCAAATTGCCACGGTCTACCTAATAAGATATGACTTGATTGCACGGGGGCTACGTCACATAACACCTCAGCAGAATACCCACCAATCGATAAAGGAACTAGGACTTGCTTTGTTACTTTAACTTCACCACACTCATTAAGCCACGTAAGTCTATAAGGACGGGGGTGATTATTTAAAGGTAACTCAAGTTTCCTAACAAGTTCAAAACTTGCAACATTGGTACATGAACCGGAGTCAATGATTAAAGTGCAGATTTTTTTTAACCATACAGTGAATGTGGAATATGTTCTCTCGTTGTATTTCAGGTTCTTCAGTTTTAATTTGGGCACTTAGAGCTCGACGGACAACTAAGAACTCTTTTGTTTCACATTCATTAATCTCTTCAATAATCTCTTCTTCTTCCTCACATGTTTGCTCAATTTCTTTGTTTTCTTCACTCTCTTCCAATTCTTCCTCAGAATAATACTCATTAGACTCTTCAATAAACAAGATGCATTTAGGGTTGGGACATTGATTAGCAAAATGACCTTTTCCTAAGCATTTAAAACATTGAATATCACGAGTCTTAAAATTAGGCGTACCTTCCACCTTGGCTTTGCCTTTATCAGTGATTGGAAGCTTTGGACGATTTTGGATGTTCTGGGTTGTTTTTCCTTGGGATCCACGGCCTTGACCTTGTTGTGGACGGAAAGGCGTCCTGGGCTGTGTTCTAGGAAAACTCAAAGGATTAGTCCGAAAAGAAGGGTTAGAAGTTTTTACCTTCAATTGTCTTTCCACTTTCTCAGCAATGTGAACCATAGAAGCCAGATCAGAGTAAGGTGTAAGTTCCACCTTAAATGCAATTTCTTTGTTCAAACCAGCTAGAAATCTAGCCATTGTTGCTTCCTCTGCCTCTTCTATGTTAGCCCTGGTAAGCAGATGTTCTAATTTTTTATAAAATTCATCAACAGATCTATTACCTTGAGAAAGTTGTTGCAATTTCTGGAAAACGCTTCTTTCATAGGAAGGAGATATGAATCTCTTCCTCATCTCTTGTTTCAGCTCAGACCAAGTAACAACACGAGGTTGTCTTGTTCTTCTCCTGGTGTTCTTCAATTGTTCCCACCAAAGTAAAGCATAATCTACAAATTCAAAAGTTGCATACCGCACTTGATAAGCCCACGATGGGGTCAACGCAACATATTTTCATGTATCATTTATTGTCACATGTTAGTTCTGTAAGACATGGCATATCACTGTTAACTCCGCACACACTAGTGCTACTTCTTATGTCTTATAGTCTTAACTAACCCTTAGGACATGTCATATATGTTGTACATATGTCCATTGGGTTTATATGATACAAGCTTTGATCTAGTTGTATCAAAAACATGTTGTACATATCTTTAGTTGTTCTTTTTAATATTGTTGGTTGGTTAACCTTGTTTTAGGATAGTTTGTGTTGTATTATTGCCTTGTCTTTCAGGTACACGTACTTAGCTTGAAAATGCAATTAGAACCTGAAATTTTGTCCAAGCAAGGAGGTGATAAACAAGTAGCTTACAAGCAAGGTGGTGACAAGCACCTATGTCAAATCTGAATTTGTTCCTCACGTTAAGCATGGAGAGACAAGCTGCTCAAAGCTTTAACCAATAGGAAGGAGTCTTGCAAATGCTCAAACCAATCACAATCAAGTGAAGACAATTCAGCAAGCTGCACAAACTTGGATCCAATCAAATTCAATGAAGAAATCGGCTGGTTTATGGTTAAATGGTTTGAATATTCAAAGCCTAAACTACAACCAATCAAAAGGGAGTTCAAACCAAGCTGCTCAATGTGTTAACCAATCAAAATTGTGGCTGAAAGCTAGCATGGAAGAAACGGTGGATTAAGCTTCATTCTTTTGAAAATTCAAAGCCACACTCACAACCAATCAAAGCCTAACTCAAAGCAAGCTGCTCCAAGTTTTATCCAATCAAATTGATCAAGAAAAAGGCTGGAAAACAGGGATGGATTACACGGCAAAGCAACCAGATTCTTGGAACCAAAGTTATTCAAAAGCAAAGCATGTTATTCCTAGTCTTGTACTTTGTACTTTAAACTTTGTACCTTGTAGATTTTCGTTTGTTATAAATAGCATAGGAAGCTGAATGTAAAAACAACAATTTTAAAAACACAATTCAAACATATTTCAATCAAATTTCCTTTAAGGAATTCTCAACTTGTCTAGTTGAAGTCTAAGACCACTAACGGTTTTCTTCCAAGTTCATAGCCTAGAACTTGTTAGTATTCACTTCATTTTTGGTTTACAGCATCTTAGGGTCTCAATGAGGTTTTAGATGTGTTGGAATGCCAAAGAGGAAGAGGTGTTGGCATAAATTGAGCCAAGAACAAACGGTTACAGTTCAAGGGGTGTCATTGTGATGTTCTTTGCCATAGCTGAGGTTCAAATCAATTTGGAATAGGAGACAAAGTCCTTGGAACGTTTATCTAGCCTTCATTTGGCTCATCAGCACTTTGGCCAATTCAGAATAGTTAGTGCAAGAATACATATGTTCTACTTTTGTTTCCCATTGCAGATAAGCTTCAGGATCACTTTTTCCTTGGAAGGAGGGTATTGTCAGTTTAGTAGTAATGAACTCTTCTTCAAGATGTTCATCTCTATCAGGCTGACGTTCATCATACCGTTCTTCCGGATAGTGTTCTTCATTGTACTCAGGGAGATAATCAAATCTATCCTCAAAAGAAATGTTCCTACGACCACCATTACTACCTCGACCTTTACCTCTACCTCTAAGTGATGTGACTTTTCTACGTTCAACATGCGACTCATTACCATAAGAGGTGCCTTCTTGAAAAGGTATACTAGGTTCCTTTTGATCTGAGGTTGGCTTTTCTACTTTGCTTATCCTCTGTTTGTTATCCTCTATGTCACTTCTCATTAAACCAAACTGATTAACAAGGAAAGTGAGTGTTTGCTGTATATTCTCTAGGGTAACAGGGACTGGGGATGGGACAGGAGTAGATGGGGACGGGGATGGTGCATTATCTTTCTATTGGGGACCCATGATTCAGAAAACAATCTCAAAAGCCAATTAAAATATTGATAAGATGCAAATACTCTACTTTATGTTGACAATTGTTTAAAACAGCAATTTGGACTATTTCTCCTAAGAAGGATTCAAGTAAATCACAGAAGTCGAATTGTTGTTCGGGCTGAATGAAATCTACGGGGTTGTTTTAAGGCAATCCCTCAATTTACTTTACAGCATATGCAATTATCAATTGAAGTAAAGTGAAAGTAAAAGCACACAAACAAAGTGTCAGCAAGGGTTTGCTTTAGAAACTTTCAATATTTCAAAACTACAACACTTTGGTTCGGTTTGGGCACTTTCTTTCTTTTGAGCTTTGCATGGGAATTTTCCCTTTTTGCAATGTTTAACTTTGGGCTTTTCCTACTTTGTTTTCTTGTGCAATTCTCTCTTGTCTTGCCTCTTACTTGTTGACAAATATTGGCTTTTCTCTCGCGTATTTCTCAATCAAGCTTAATTTTCTTTCTTTGGAGGGGTTTGCTTGATTGTTGTGAGACTACTCCTCACGGCCTACATGAGACATTGCTCACGGCCTTTAATTGCACAAGGTTTGTTGTATTTGGAATTTGAAAGTTCCTCGTACACAACACGGCTAAACACTATGTAGTGAGAAATCAATTCACAATTACAACAAGTTCAAATTGAATATAGTGCAATGTAAGTTCAGAAATTGATCTAAAACAACAATTGGATAGCTCTTTAACAGTGTGGGGCTTAAACAATTCCTAACTTTCAGAATGTATCTAAGTCCAACAAGTTGTTCGAAACAATTGAAATCAACAAAAAGATAAAGCTATTAGCATTCACCAAGATTTCAAATGAGCTTTAAAAGTTGTTCTAAATCACACGGTTTTGGGCAGTTTGTCCTTTTTTTTTTTCTTTTTCTGTTTTTTTGATGCAAATGATCTAACTAATCTTAAGATAGCTAAATGCAACTTAGTTGTTTCTAAATGCAATTTTTATAAGGCTGATTACTAACAACTAATGGAAATCAGTTTTGATGCAAACTAAGCTAACTTGTTTTGTTTTGTTTTTAAGTGATACTATCCTACTTTGTTTTTTTTTGTTTGGTTTTCGTTTGTATGATGCAATCAGTTTCTAAACTAGATGGTACTAAATGCAAGTGTTTATGTCCTACTTATCAAACGTATAACACTAGAAACTAGGCTGCACACTTAGTTAACTAAAACTACTTGTTTTGTTCTTTAGTTTTCGGTTTTCTTGTGCTAAACTAAACAACCTAAACACTTAAACTATGTTGTAAACTAGTCTAACCAAGCTAAATAAGGCAGCACTAAAAACGTCTAAACAGTTTGCACACAACTACTAAAAGCAGAATTTTATCAATTTGATTCCAAACTAAACTATCAACTATTCTAATTTTGTGTTCAAGTTTTCTGTTTTAAGGAGTCAACTAAACTAACACTTAAACTTTTAGATTAGGGTCTAATGATCAATATCTAAGCTAGATTGAACAAGAACAATCAGTTTCACACACGGTTTTAATCTAGATTACACAAACAGATTCTAACACACTTAAGTCTAGTCTAAGTTCTTTTTGTGGTGGTTCTCGGTTTTGCTACTTAAAACTAAGTTACCAAACTATTGTAAACCAACTAATAAACACATTAAAACATGAACTAACTATCTAAATAAACAGAATCTAATTGAACAACAAAACAGCTTACTAAACGGTTTTGGGCAGCATCAATCATATGCAAGTTTAAACAATGTAAACATGAATAGAAGACTAACCAAATCTCTGATACCAATTGATGAGCCAATTGAAGGCTAGAAAACGATTCCAAGGACTTTATCTCCTACTCCAAACTGATTTGAACCACAGCTATGGCAAAGAACATCACAATGACACCCCTTGAACTGTAACCGTTTGTTCTTGGCTCAATTTATGCCAACACCTCATCCTCCTTGGCATTCCAACACATCTAAAACCTCATTGAGACCCTAAGATGCTGTAAACCAAATATGAAGTAAATACTAACAAGTTCTAGGCTATGAACTTGAAAGAAACCGTTAGTGGTTTAAGCTTCAACTTGGAAAAAGTTGAGAACTCCTTAAAGGAATGTTTGATTGAAATGTTTTCTTGAAATTGTGTTGTTTTTACAATCTGATTCCTATGCTATTTATACAAAACGAAAATTACAAGAGTACAAGGTTTAAAGTACAAAGTACAAGTCTATAACATGCTTGCTTTTGATAACTTTGGTTCCAAGATTCTGGTTGCTTTGCCATGTATTCCTTGCTTGATTTCAGCCATTTTGATTGGACAATACATTGAGCAGCTTGCTTTGGATTGCATTTGATTGGTTGAAAGTTTGGTGTTGAATTTTCAAAGGAATTAGCCATGAACCAGCCGAATTCTTCAAAGGATTTTGATTGGATCAAACTTTGTGCAGCTTGCTTGCTTGTTTCTTGCTTGTTTTTGATTGGTTTGAAGATTTGCAAGACTTCTTCCTATTGGTTAAAGATTTGAGCAGCTTGTTTCAACCTTGTTTGCGTGGAGAACAAATCTGATTTTGACATGGTTGCTTGTCACCTCTTTGCTTGAACAAAAATTCAGGTTTTAATTGCATCTTCAAGCTAAAAACGTGTACCTGAAGGACAAGGCAATAATACAGCACAAACTATCCTAAAACAAGGTTAACCAACCAACAATATTAAAAAGAACAACTAAAGATATGTACAACATGTTTTTGATACAACTAGATCAAAGCTTGTATCATATAAACCCAATGGACATCATCTCTGCTTGGTTCATCCTCTTCATGCCTGTAAAGAAATGATTCAACACAATGTAATAACTTCTTAGCCATACTCCTTGTTATGGGACCTGTGCGGGGCAGTGAGGTGTCATCATCAGTGTTTGTATCCACAAGGTTAGGCTGTAGCTCATCAATTTGTCAACAAGTAAGAGGCAAGACAAGAGAGAATTGCACAAGAAAGAAAAGTGAGGAAAAGCCCAAAATTGAACATTACAAAAGGGAAATTCCTGTGCAAAGCTCAAAAGAAAGAAAGTGCCCAAAACGAACCAAAGTGTTGTAGATTTGAAATATTGAAAGTTTCTAAAGCAAACCCTTGCTGACACTTTGTTTGGGTGCTTTTACTTTCACTTTACTTCAAATGATAATTGCATATGCTGTAAAGTAAATTAAGGGATTGTCTTAAACAACCCCGTAGATTTCATTCATCCAGAACAACAATTTGACTTCTCTGATTTTCTTGAATCCTTAGGAGAAATAGTCCAAATTGCTGTTTTGAACAATTGTCAACATAAAGTAGAGTATTTGCATCTTGTCAATATTTTAATTGGCTTTTGAGATTGTTTTCTGAATCATGGGTCCCCAACAGAAAGATAATGCACCATCCCCGTCCCCATCTACTCCTGTCCCATCCCCAGTCCCTGTTACCCTAGAGAATATACAGCAAACACTCACTTTCCTTGTTAATCAGTTTGGTTTAGTGAGAAGTGACATAGAGGATAACAAACAGAGGATAAGCAAAGTAGAAAACCCAACCTCAGATCAAAAGGAACCTAGTATACCTTTTCAAGAAGGCACCTCTTATGGTAATGAGTCTCATGTTGAACGTAGAAAAGTCACATCACTTAGAGGTAGAGGTAGAGGTCGAGGTAGTAATGGTGGTCGTAGGAACATTTCTTTTGAGGAGAGATTTGATAATCTCCCTGAGTACAATGAAGAACACTATCCGGAAGAACGATATGATGAACGTCAGCCTGATAGAGATGAACATCTTGAAGAAGAGTTCATTACTACTAAACTGACAATATCCCCCTTCCAAGGGAAAAGTGATCCTGAAACATATCTGCAATGGGAAACAAAAGTAGATCATATGTATTCTTGCACTAACTATTCTGAATTGGCCAAAGTGCGGTATGCAACTTTTGAATTTGTAGATTATGCTTTACTTTGGTGGGAACAGTTGAAGAACACCAGGAGAAGAACAAGACAGCCCCCTGTTGTTACTTGGTCTGAGCTGAAACAAGAGATGAGGAAGAGATTCATATCTCCTTCCTATGAAAGAAGCATTTTCCAGAAATTGCAACAACTTTCTCAAGGTAATAGATCTGTTGATGAATTTTATAAAGATTTAGAACATCTGCTTACCAGGGCTAACATAGAAGAAGCTGAGGAAGCCACAATGGCTAGATTTCTAGCTGGTTTGAACAAAGAGATTGCATTTAAGGTGGAACTTACACCTTACTCTGATCTGGCTTCTATGGTTCACATTGCTAAGAAAGTGGAAAGACAATTGAAGGTAAAAACTTCTAACCCTTCTTTTCGGACTAATCCTTTGAGTTTTCCTAGAACACAACCCAGGACGCCTTTCCATCCACAACAAGGTCAAGGCCGTGGATTCCAAGGAAAATCAACCCAGAATATCCAAAATCGTCCAAAGCTTCCAATCACTGATAAAGGCAAAGCCAAGGAGGAAGGTACGCCTAATGTTAAGACTCGTGATATTCAATGTTTTAAATGCTTAG
Organism: Eustoma russellianum; assembly: GCA_036186865.1. Classification (NCBI taxonomy): domain Eukaryota; kingdom Viridiplantae; phylum Streptophyta; class Magnoliopsida; order Gentianales; family Gentianaceae; genus Eustoma; species Eustoma russellianum. Next base: position 20,490,627 of record AP025067.1, read on the forward strand.
GAAAAGGTCATTTTGCTAATCAATGTCCCAACCCTAAACGCATCTTGTTTATTGAAGAGTCTAATGAGTATTATTCTGAGGAAGAACTGGAGGAGAGTGAAGAAAACAATGAAATTGAACAAACCTGTGAGGAAGAAGAGGAGATTAGTGAAGAGATTAATGAGTGTGAAACAAAAGAGTTCTTAGTTGTCCGTCGAGCTCTAAGTGCCTAAATTAAAACTGAAGAACCTGAAATCCAACGAGAGAACATATTACACATTCACTGTATGGTTAAAAAGAAAGTCTGCACTTTAATCATTGACTCCGGTTCATGTACCAATGTTGCAAGTTTTGAACTTGTTAGGAAACTTGAGTTACCTTTAAATAATCACCCCCGTCCTTATAGACTTACGTGGCTTAATGAGTGTAGTGAAGTTAAAGTAACAAAGCAAGTCCTAGTTCCTTTATCAATTGGTGGGTATTCTGCTGAGGTGTTATGTGATGTAGCCCCTATGCAATCAAGTCATAACTTATTAGGTAGACCGTGGCAATTTGACAACAAGGTTACATATGATAGTTACCTGAATAGATATTCCTTTAGGCATAACAACAAACTGTTCAAATTAAACGCCTTGCCCCCGCACAAAGTCTTTGAGGATCAACAACGAATGTTAAAAAGCCATAATGATCCAAAAGAAAAGGAACTGGAAAGGATTTTCATCAAAGAAAACCAACTGAAAACTTCTCATCTTAAAATTGAACCGAAAGAAATCAAAGTTTCGGCTGAACCATCTCAAAAGAAAAGTGCATTCTTTGCATCTCAAAGCGAGGTATTCCATGCTATCAATTCAAACAAAACTGTTTATATCTTGCTTTACAAAGAAACTCTGTTCTCTTCATCTGAAATACCATCTACTTTACCAAGTGAAGTTGCATCTTTACTTCAAGAATTTTCTAGCTTGTTTCCTGAAGGAGATCCCCCAGGTTTACCACCTCTAAGAGGCATTGAGCATCAAATAGATTTCATTCCAGGAGCTGTTCTACCAAATAGACCTGCCTATAGAGCCAATCCAGAGGAAACTAAGGAAATCCAAAAACAAGTTGAGGAATTATTGACCCAAGGTAAAGTAAAAGAGAGTACGAGTCCTTGTGCTGTTCCTGTTATCATTGTCCCTAAGAAAGATGGAACTTGGAGAATGTGTACTGATTGCAGAGCCATCAATAAGATCACTGTAAAGTATAGATACCCTATTCCTAGGTTGGATGACATGTTGGATATGTTACATGGGTCTAGATGCTTTAGCAAAGTAGATCTTAAACAAGGTTATTTCCAAGTGAGAATTAGGGAAGGTGATGAATGAAAAACTGCCTTTAAGACTAAATTTGGATTGTACGAATGGTTAGTTATGCCCTTTGGTTTAACCAACGGCCCTAGTACTTTCATGAGGTTAATGAATGAGGTCTTAAGGAAATTCATAAGGAAATTTGTAGTAGTTTACTTTGATGACATTCTTATCTACTCCAAAACCCTAAGTGAACATCTGATCCATCTTAGAGCTGTTTTTGTCACCCTACAGAAAGAAAAGTTGTATGCTAATTTCAAGAAGTGTTCTTTCTGTCTGGAGAAGGTTACATTCTTAGGATTTGTGATTAGTGCTGAAGGAATTGAAATGGACCAAGAGAAAGTTAAATCCATAACTGAGTGGCCAACCCCTAAGTCTGCTGGAGATGTTAGGAGTTTTCATGGATTAGCTAGCTTCTATAGACGTTTTGTGAAGGATTTCTCTACCATAGCTGCACCCTTGAATGAGTTAGTCAAGAAAGATGTAAGTTTTGAATGGGGAGAATAACAACAACAAGCCTTTGAGGAACTTAAGAAACGTCTAACTTCTGCACCTATCCTGAGATTGCCCAACTTTGATGAAATGTTTGAAGTTGAATGTGATGCCAGTGGAGTTGGCATTGGAGCTGTATTGCATCAAGGTAACAAACCTGTTGCCTACTTTAGTGAGAAATTGAAAGGAGCTTCCATAAATTATTCAACCTATGATAAAGAATTGTATGCCCTTGTCCGTTCTTTACAAACTTGGCAACATTATCTGCAACCTAAGGAATTTGTGATTCATACTGATCATGAGAGCCTTAAGTATCTAAAAGGTCAAGGAAAATTGAACAAAAGACATGCCGAATGGGTTGAATTCATTGAGCAATTCCCTTATGTGATCAAGTATAAGCAAGGAAAAGAAAATGTTGTTGCTGATGCCTTATCTCGTCGCTATACTTTGATTACTACTCTTTCATGTAACATGTTTGGTTTTGAGTCTATCAAAGAGATGTATCATTATGATCACGACTTTAGTTCTATCTATCAAGCATGCATTGATTCACCTTTTGCTAAATATTACTTGCATGATGGTTATTTGTTTAAAGAACATAAGTTATGTGTACCAATGTGTTCATTAAGAGAGTTGTTGATAGAAGAAGCTCATGGAGGAGGTTTAATGGGTCATTTTGGCTCGTTAAAAACTTTGGAAACACTTAAGGAGCATTTCTTCTGGCCGCATATGAAAGCACATGTTGATAAGGTATGTGACCAATGTATTACTTGCAAACAAGCAAAATCTAAAACACAACCACATGGATTGTACACTCCCTTATCTGTTCCAAGCTCACCTTGGACTGATCTTTCTATGGACTTTGTATTGGGATTGCCTCGATCCAAAACTGGTAAAGATAGCCTCTTTGTTGTTGTTGATAGATTTTCCAAAATGGCACGTTTCATTGCATGTAAGAAAGTTGATGACGCTATTCATATTGCTGATTTGTTCTTTAAGGAGATTGTTAGATTGCATGGCATGCCACGTACAATTGTTAGTGATAGAGATACAAAGTTTCTAAGTCATTTCTGGCGTGTTTTGTGGAGTAGACTTGGTACTAAATTGTTATTTTCTACAACTGCTCACCCATAAACCGATGGTCAAACTGAAGTTGTTAATAGAACTTTGTCTCAACTGTTACGTGTTGTCATTCAAAAGAACTTAAAGAATTGGGAAGACTGCTTAGCTTATATTGAGTTTGCATACAATAGAGTTGTTCATAGTGGAACATTGCATTCTCCTTTTGAAGTTTTTTATGGCTTTAACCCTTTGTCCCCGCTTGATCTTGTTCCCATACCTGTTCATGAACGTGTTAGTTTAGATGGTGAACGAAAAACAAAACTTGTGAAAGAATTGCATGAAAAGGTTAAGTCACAACTTGAAGCTAAGAATAAACTGTATGCCAATAGAGCCAACAGGAATCGTAAAGTTATTATATTTGAGCCTGGTGATCTTGTTTGGTTACACTTGAGGAAAGAAAGATTCCCTAAGGAAAGGGACTCAAAGTTGAAGCCAAGAGGCGATGGACCGTTCAAAGTGTTGAAACGGCTTGGTGATAATGCCTATGTTCTCGATATTCCTGAAGAAAGGTATGGTCCTATCTCTAAAACTTTTAATGTTGCTGACCTTTCTCCATTTAGTATTGATTCAGATTCGAGGACGAATCCTTCTCAAGTGGGAGGGAATGATGAGCTACAGCCTAACCTTGTAGATACAAACACTGATGATGACACCTCACTGCCCCGCACAGGTCCCATGACAAGGAGTATGGCTAAGAAGTTGTTGCATTGTGTTGAATCATTTCTTTATAGGCATGAAGAGGATGAACCAAGCAAAGATGATGTCCATTGGGTTTATATGATACAAGCTTTGATCTAGTTGTATCAAAAACATGTTGTACATATCTTTAGTTGTTCTTTTTAATATTGTTGGTTGGTTAACCTTGTTTTAGGATAGTTTGTGTTGTATTATTGCCTTGTCTTTCAGGTACACGTACTTAGCTTGAAAATGCAATTAGAACCTGAATTTTTGTTCAAGCAAGGAGGTGATAAGCAAGTAGCTTACAAGCAAGGAGGTGACAAGCACTCATGTCAAATTCAAGAATTGTTCTCCACGCAAACAAGGATGGACAAGCTGCTCAAAGCTTTAACCAATAGGAAGAAGTCTTGCAAATGTTCAAATCAATAAAAATCAAGTTAGAAACAAGCAAGCAAGCTGCACAAAATTTGATCCAATCAACTCCTTTGAAGAAATCGGCTGATTAAGGCTTAATTGGTTTGAAAATTCAAAGCCAAACTTACAACCAATCAAAGGCAATTCAAAGCAAGCTGGTCAAAGTATTATCCAATCAAATTGATCAAGAAAGATGGCTGAAAACAAGCAAGGAAGAAACGGCAAGCAAACCAGCTTTCTTGGAACCAAAATTGTTCAAAAACAAGCATGTTCTTTTTAGACTTGTACTTTGTACTTTAAACTTTGTACCTATGTAATTTTCGTTGGTTATAAGTAGGTTAGAAACCTGAATGTACAAAAGAACCAGATTATCAAACACATTTCAATCAAAACTTCCTTTAAGGAATTCTCAACTTTTCTAGTTGAAGCTTAAGCCACTAATGGTTTCTTTCAAGTTCATAGCCTAGAACTTGTTAGTATTTACTTCATTTTCGGTTTACAGCATCTTAGGGTCTCAATGAGGTTTTAGATGTGTTGGAATGCCAAAGAGGAAGAGGTGTTGGTATAAATTGAGCCAAGAACAAACGGTTACAGTTCAAGGGGTGTCTTTGAGATGTTCTTTGCCATAGCCGAGGTTCAAATCAGTTTGGAGTAGAAGACAAAGTCTTGGAACGTTTTTCTAGCCTTTATTTGGCTCATCACCATTGCTTAAAGGTGCCGTCCAGGAGGGCCATTGTGGTTTGCCTGACCAATGACCATCTTGGAGTGTTGGTTCTTGCTCGTTGATCCAATCGTTTGTTTCGCTAAGGAAGCAAGGGGAAGTCTTCTTCCTTGTGCCTAACCCATAGCGAAGGACGTTTGGAAGGTTGAATTGTTGGAGCCCACGTCTTGCACGCATCATGATCCCTCAAACAAAAACCGTAAGCCAATTAAACCCAAAACTATCAGATTCAAAGGTTCCCAAGTCGTTTGAATCAAAAACCTAAATTACAAACCCTAGGATTTGAATTCATTTCAAATCTTCCCTAAACCGTACCGACACCCAAATTGACCAACCATAACCTTAATTCCCAACCTTCATAACATACAGTTCCCTACTACGCCAAATCCCCAATCTAGCCAAAAACCCTAATTGCAAACATAACCATAATTTGTTCCACCCCAAAATTATCCCAATCCCAAGGTTACTTACTGCAATTGAAGGTAGCATTCAAGTGATTAGAGTCATTGCACTATCTTGCCCAAAAACAAAAATTTTTAGGGCAAAAGTTGAAATTATTGTTTTATCCACAGTTCAAGGAAAGGGAAAACTTTTCTGAGAATTGCCCATCTTGAATATAGTAAGAAAAGAAAGAAAAGAGCAAAGAAAAAGAAAAGAAAAAATGAAAAAAGTAAAGGGTCTGGAACTATTTATGTAATTTTGACTAGCTTGTGCACCTACCTACCTTGTGATTTCTGGCCTAAACCTACTGACTTTCCACCATATACTGAGCCTTATACGCACTTGAATACTTGATTATTGCATGCTTTGAGCCATTTTTTGAGTTTGAGTGCAAAGGATCAAAGTTAACTAAAGATTGCCTACGGCAACCCCTAGTTCTTCTTTGGTTCAGCTTCTTACATATTTTTGATCTCATTTTTTCTTTGAATCTTAATAAAAACGTCCAAGTTTGTATCGATCTCATTTGGATCTGATTTGGTTAGAGCAAATTAAGGCTGTTAGGTTCTCTCAGATCTTGCAATTTTTGGGTACTGTTTGGACGTCTTTTTGAGATCATTTGGAAGTTATATACATGGTATACTAACCTGTTTTGGTCCAACAAGCTACTCAAAAGAGTTTGAGTTGATTTGAAGCTAAAAGAGAAAGCTTAGCATACACCTATCTTAGTTGTCTCTCTGATCCTTATTAACCTTAGATTGGTCAAGAAACAAGGTAGTAAGAGAGTGGAAAGAAAAGTTAGAGGAGTAAGCAAATACTTTATTTTCACTAGTCAGCTCACTTTGTTTGTTTTGTGTTAGTTTTTGCATTTTCTTTGTTTTCTATTTCTTCGTGCTTATTTCAGGTATAAGATGGAGCCTAACTCCTAAAGTTCATTTAGCAAATCAAAACAAGTTGAAAGGCATGATCCTCCAATGCAACATATTACTGAAATGCTAAGGACCATCTTGAACCAAACGCTAGACAATGAAGGTCAAGGAACAAGTAGGGCAGCCCCTACAAATGCCAGAATTTCAGCTGTGTGCGATTAGCTCTTCAGCAAATGACTTCAACTTTCTTGGACAAGCCTCAACCCTTCCAAACTATATAAATCCCAAGCATATGAAGTAATAAAATCAAGAATTAGTTCAAGTTCTTGAAGGGAATCAAAGATTCAAAGCAACAAAAACTGAGACAATTTTTGCAGCAAAACTTGTTGTTTTTCAATTCAGAAATGTGTGTCTATTACAATGGTGGTTTTGCCCCTTTTAAGCTAAACCAAACTTCTCAAGGAAGATACAGAAGTATATGGTGCATAGGAGAAAAGAAGAAAAATTAAACTATATAGAAACAAGAAACAAATGATTGTATTTGACAACTTGTTCTCGGCAGAATTGTTCCTTTTGTTTGCAAGTTGTAGTCTTTGAATTTTGATTGGACCAGCTCCAGCAGGCTTCTAGATATTATTTGGGACGTGTATGTTGAGCTGGATGAGCTCCAAGAGCTTGATTGGTTGAAATGGGTGCTTGAAAAGCCAATGAACATAAAACTGTGCAGATTTGACCTCTTTTCTGTTTTACATTATAATATAACCTTCTGGTTCAAACTAGCTCTTGCACTTCAAATGCAAATTATAGATCATTTCTGCAGATGTGTTTAAACACTGAAATGACATCTTTTGGAGCTGGGATGAGGGAGTTATGTGTTGAGATATAGTATGTTTGAGTGATTGCAAAATGTATATGTGAGCATATGTGTAATTGTTGTGCAAAATGTATATGTGTGCATATGTGTAATTGTTGTGATTAGAAAATGCATATGTGATATATATGTGTGTAACGTTTACATATGAAATTGATTGTGCAAGACATGAACTTATGAGCTAAATGTGAAATTGATTGATTGAATCAAGATTGAACAAGTTTGATTAAGATCATGAGATTGAACTTGGCCAATTCAATCACATATCTTAATCAAGACATGTTCAAACTGATCTTGGATGATATATATGTCAATACATGTTTATTATATGAACTAACCAAGCCTTGAAGTCACATGACTTACAATATAAGGCAAATTGTTCGGTTTAGTGTTCTATTGCAGGTTTTGGTTCATATCTTGAGCAAATGAACTCCAAATTGAGTCATTCAAAAGCCCACATGATCCTTATTCAATTTAGAATCTAATTGGCTGAGGAAGAGCATGCTTGGCACGGTTAAAACTGAATTGACCCGGTGGGAAGCTTATTGATCTATATAAGGGCTATTTTGGTAATTTCACCATTTGGACTTCTCATTCTTATTTGGTCTTCTTCCAACGGACTTATATGATCATATGACACATTTATAAGTCATGTCACATCATGGCAAGAATGTATCTGGAGCAGCACTATGTCCAGGTTCATCCTAGGACAACATTCCTATTTTTGTGCTGAAGGGTATTCTGGTCATTTCACTTGCCAATTGATCTTCCAACATGTTATATATTGTTCATATGATATTTATATGTGTTTATGTCACATATGGTACGTGCCCTATTTTTATGGAAACGGGCAGCATGGTATCTCAAGAGGAATTCTTATATTATGGTGATCACATCTATGGTTTTCTTGGAATTCTTGGTATTCTTTATATGGTTTTCTATGCTACATGTTGAAGACTATATATTATATTGTGCACACGGTTATTGGATGATGGCACGCAAATTATGTTCAAAATTCAGATTTTGAACAAGTCAAGGCAAGGTGGATTAAGCTACTATTTTGGTGCTGATTTTAAGTGATTATTCTTGGCTATTCTTATCATGTTACAAACGGCTATCTTAGTTGAAATATGGAGCAAAATTCTCTCAAAGCAAACGGCTATATTTTGTTCAAAGATTGGAGCAAAAATCTCTTATATTCAAACGGCTACATATATTCAAAAGTTGAAGACCAAGTCAAGTTCAAAGGCTAGCTGAATTCTCTCTATATTTTAGCAAATATGCAACGGCTATGTGGTTCAAAATGTTGAAGACTTATTCAAAAAAGACTTGGCTGATCTCTATCTCTTAGCACATACCAACGGCCATATATGATAAAGAATTGAAGACTTATTCAAATTAAAAGATGTGGCTGATTTCTAGTTATTATCCAATGCCTATTTTTTAGGTCATACCAACGTTCATCCAAACGTTCATGTGGAGCCTTTTTCAACCTCTTTCAACGTCATTTTGGCATTCAAAAAGAAGGGCAAAAATCTGTTCAAAAACACACGCATACATGGCAAGATATTTACACATGTACATTGCTTATTGGAGCTGGTTTTCCAACGTTCAAATGGAGCTATTTCCACCTCATCTCCAACGTTCATAATGAGATAAATATTCAGGTGGAAGACTATTTCAAAGTAACAAAAATTTCAGATTTATCTTGAAAGTCAAATGGTAGCTAAAAAGGTGCTGATTTTATCTCCATTCTATCTCATTTCAACGGCTACTTTGTGGAGCCTTTGGGGTGATCTCTTGGCTATAAATAGCTCCAAAGGGTGAAGAGAAAGAGCATCAAAAACGAAAGCAAAGAAAGCAAAGCAAGACATTAGCTCTTTGTCTCCATTCTTCTCTTCTTCTCTTCTCTATTGAAGAACACGTTTGTAAAGGCTTTATGATTGTATAGTTCTTCAATTCTTGTCATTTTCAACACCTTTATACGACATATTTGTGAAGGAGAAGCTGGTGTATAAAGCTTACTCCTTAGAGGTGAGCAAAAGGTGCAAAAGGTGCAAAGGTGACGTTTTGGTGCAGCCTCTTGAAGAAGTTGGTGAAAAGCTTCTTCCTTTGGCTTTGTAAGGTGACTTTGGTGTTTGGTGATTAGTGAAATCCAAGAGAAGGTGTCTCTTGGGACTGGAGTAGGTCACATTGACCGAACCAGGATAATTCCTTGTGTTCTTTACTTATTTCCTGCACTTACTGTTTTCTGGCTGAGAATTACACACACTTGGCACGTATAATTGAACAAGCAAACGTTCTTAGAATTGCATGAATTTTGGATATATTATACTTCAATGTGTTAGCTTTCAGTAGCCGCAAGAATCACTAAATTCTGAGGAGTTTAGCTCAGTCAAATCGTCTTCACAAAATTGTTGCTACATTCTGTGAACAGTTCTGACCAGTGTGCAAACTTGTGCAATTTGAATAGGCTATCCTACGAATCTTGAAGTGAGCCTTATATCAAATTAAACTAGACATCTTGAGGTTTAATTTGACATAAGATTCATCAAAATAGCACGGGTAGATTTTGAGATATCATTGTTTGAAGTTAAGCTAACATTCTGCCTGAAACTGCCAGAATTGCACACTTTACTTATCTTGCATATTTGAACGTGCTAACTTGCTTAGAATTGGCTGAAATTTTTATGACATATCATAAACATACTAAACTTGATCTCTGCCAAGTTTGAGAGCATTCACAGGTGTATAAGTGGTTCAACCAAAACGTGCAAAACAGTGAACTGTTTCTGGAATTTTCAGAATCTGAGATTAAAGAGGCAAAGGGGTCTTCAAACAAGTTTTTGAAGGTAATCATAGTGCAATTTCCGCTAATCCACTATTCACCCCCCCCCTCTAGTGGTGCTATACAGGTCCAACAATTGGTATCAGAGCCTGGTTGAGCACCATATTCTGATTTGAGCTGAAAACAATCTACACTCCAAGTTGCAAAGTTGCTGGAAATTTTCTGGTTGTCTTATATTCTTCATATTTGATATCTACAACAAGGTGACACTTTCTTTCCTTCTTATAAGTGTTTTAAACGTTTTCTCACACACTAAGAAGGCATGTCCACACAAAGACCAACTAAAAGAAAATCAATATCAGCCACCCCTATCAATGTGAAATCTAACAAACAAGATGGTAAATGGTATGATAAAGAACTTAAGTGTTATAAATGTGGAAAACAAGGACACATCTCATATGATTGTCCAAACAAGAACAAAAACCGTGACATGGATGAAAAGACAAGGACAAAAACTAGAGTAGAACCTATGCAAAGGAGGAAGAAAGCTCTCAAGGTAAGTTCAAGCACTTGGGATGACACATCTTCATCCGAATCCGAGGAGGAACCTGAAGTTGCACAAATATGTTTGGCTTCAAAGTCTACAAATGAGGTACATAACATCAAAGAAAGACAAGTTGCTGATTATAACAACAAAGAAGATGAAAAGAACAAAACCAATTGGATAGTTGATAGTGGTTGCTCAAGACATATGACGGGGAACAAAAATTTGTTTAGCACACTTAAGAACGTTGCAAAAGGTGGCAAAGTTACCTTTGGAGACAATAACCAAGGCCAAATAATTGGCAAAGGCAAGGTTGGTGATCCAAACAAATTTGAGATCAAAAACGTCCTACTTGTAAGTAACTTAACCTTTGAGCTCTTAAGTGTTTCTCAACTATGTGACAACAACTTGAATGTTCTCTTCTCCTCCACCTCTTGTAAGATAATGGATAAAAACAATCAAGTTGTGTTAAAAGGAAAACGTGAAGGAAACATATATGTGCTTAACATGGATGATATGCTAAGTAGTAACACAAAATGTCTTGTTTCACATGAATCTGATCCCAATCTTTGGCATAGACGTTTAGGACACATAGGTATATCAACCTTAGAAAAACTACACGCTAAAAGTCTTGTTAAAGGATTGCCTAAACTTAACTTGAATGATTTTCAACTATGTGAATCTTGTATCAAAGGCAAACATGTTAGAGAATCTCTTAAGCCTAAAACTGAGTTCACAACATCAAGAATACTAGAACTCTTGCATATAGACTTATTTGGTCCATGTAGAACAAGAAGCTTAGGTGGAAGTTATTATGTATGTGTAATAGTTGATGATTTCTCAAGATATACTTGGACATTGTTTCTTGCTTCAAAAGATGAAAGTGCATCATCTATAGCTAATCTAATTAGACAACTTGAAAATGAACATGAATCACATGTTATTAAGATAAGGAGTGATAGAGGTGGTGAGTTTAAAAATATTGAAATAATCAAATTCTGTAATGAAAAGGGTATAAAACATGAATTCTCCCCACCAAGAACTCCTCAACTTAATGGTGTAGTTGAAAGAAAGAATAGGACTATTCAAGAAGTAGCAAGAACAATGATGGTAGAAAACAAAGTACCTAAATTCTTATGGGCTGAAGCAGTAAACACTTCAAGTTATATGATCAACAGACTATCAATAAGAAAGAAATTGAACAAAACACCATTTGAAATCTTAAATGGACGACTCCCAAAAGTAAACTATCTAAAAGTCTTTGGTTGTAAATGCTTTGTATTGAACACAAAAGATAACTTAGATAAGTTTGATCCTAAGTCTGATGAACATATATTTGTGGGATATTCAATGAACTCTAAAGCATATAGATGTTATAATGCACAAACAAGAAAGATAGTTGAATCTATACATGTGAAGTTCAATGAAAATGCATATCTCCAAACAAGTAATCAACATGAAATCTATGTACCAAATGATCAAATACTTCATGATGACGATGAACTTATCCTACCACCTACAAATGAACAAGTTGAAACACCAAATCAAACTCTTGAAATGCATGAAGTTCAAACTCCCCCTACACAAGAACATAATGAAGAAAATGTGCCTAACCAACCTATTGAACATCATGAACCTATTGAAGATGCACAACCAAGTAATTGGTGGCAAATAAGAGATAAACAAAAGCATCCTCAAGAACTTATCATAGGAGATGTAAATCAAGGGGTTAGAACACGTAGGCAAATAGATCCTAATGAATATGATCAATGGCATGCACTTATATCCCAAATTGAACCTGAGAATGTGAATGATGCCTTAAACGATGCATATTGGATAGATGCAATGCATGAAGAGTTAAACCAATTTGAAAGAAACAATGTATGGGATTTAGTACCTAAACCCGAGGATAAATCAATCATTGGAACTAAATGGGTGTTTAGGAACAAAATGAATGAGCAAGTGGTTGTAGTAAGAAATAAAGCAAGACTTGTAGCTCAAGGATATAATCAAGAAGAGGGTATTGATTACGATGAAACATTTGCCCCCGTAGCAAGATTAGAATCCATACGCCTCTTATTAGCTTTTGCATGTTATAATAACATCAAACTATTCCAAATGGATGTTAAGAGTGCATTCTTAAATGGCTATATCCAAGAAGAAGTTTTTGTTAAACAACCACCAGGCTTTGAAGATCCAAAGAACCCTGATTATGTATATAAACTTAAGAAAGCCTTATATGGTTTGAAACAAGCCCCCCGTGCATGGTATGAAAGATTTGCCAACTTTTTACTAAGTAACAACTTTCAAAGAGGAACCATAGATAGTACCTTATTCTTGAAAAAGAAAGACAAAGATTTGCTTGTAATACAAATATATGTAGATGACATAATCTTTGGTTCAACTAATCCTAACTTAGTAAAAGACTTTGAAGATTGTATGAAGTCTGAGTTTGAAATGTCCATGGTTGGTGAATTAAATTACTTCTTAGGCTTGCAAATAAAACAAACATCAAATGGTATACATATCAATCAAGCCAAATACATAAGAGATATGATAAAGAAATTCAACTTTGAAAACTTGAAACCATCACCAACACCAATGTGTACTTCAACAAAATTAGACAAAGATGAAAATGGTGTTGCATTTGATGAAAAACTATATAGGTCTATGATTGGTTCATTGCTATATCTAACTGCTAGTAGACCTGATATTATGTTTGCAGTATGTATGTGTGCAAGATTTCAAAGTATGCCTAAGTTGTCACACTTTAAAGCTGTAAAAAGAATATTTAGATATCTTCAACATACACCAACATTAGGCTTATGGTATGATAGACAATCTAGTCTAAGTCTACATGCATATTCAGATGCAGATTATGGTGGATGTAGAGTAGATAGAAAGAGCACTAGTGGAACATGTCAATTCCTAGGAAACTCACTAATATCTTGGTTTTCAAAGAAACAATCTAGTGTTGCACTTTCTACTACTGAAGCAGAATATATGGCTTTAAGTCTATGTTGTACTCAACTATTATGGATTAAACAACAACTTTCAGACTTTGAAATACAAGTAAATAATATCCCCATCTATTGTGATAGTACAAGTGCTATAAATTTGTCTAAAAACCCTGTACTACACTCTAAGGCAAAGCATATAGAAGTACGTTATCATTTTCTCCGTGATCATGTTAATCTTGGACATATACACATTGAACATGTTAGAACTGATCAACAAGTAGCTGATATATTCACTAAACCCCTTAATCAAGCTATCTTTGAGACTTTACGTGCAAGACTTGGATTAATTGCTTACACCTGAATAACAGTCTTTTGCATAATTTACAAAATTAAGGGGGAGAAATAAATGTGTATATATATCATGTTAAGGGGAAGATAGATATCCCGTTAAGGGGGAGCAGCTTACACTTGATTTAGATGCTTACTTGATTACACAGATTACAACACTTGATTTAGATTGCACACTTGATTTAAATGCTTAATATACACATATGTGGGGTAATTTTGCAAATCATCAAAAGGGGGAGATTGTTGAGATATAGTATGTTTGAGTGATTGCAAAATGTATATGTGAGCATATGTGTAATTGTTGTGCAAAATGTATATGTGTGCATATGTGTAATTGTTGTGATTAGAAAATGCATATGTGATATATATGTGTGTAACGTTTACATATGAAATTGATTGTGCAAGACATGAACTTATGAGCTAAATGTGAAATTGATTGATTGAATCAAGATTGAACAAGTTTGATTAAGATCATGAGATTGAACTTGGCCAATTCAATCACATATCTTAATCAAGACATGTTCAAACTGATCTTGGATGATATATATGTCAATACATGTTTATTATATGAACTAACCAAGCCTTGAAGTCACATGACTTACAATATAAGGCAAATTGTTCGGTTTAGTGTTCTATTGCAGGTTTTGGTTCATATCTTGAGCAAATGAACTCCAAATTGAGTCATTCAAAAGCCCACATGATCCTTATTCAATTTAGAATCTAATTGGCTGAGGAAGAGCATGCTTGGCACGGTTAAAACTGAATTGACCCGGTGGGAAGCTTATTGATCTATATAAGGGCTATTTTGGTAATTTCACCATTTGGACTTCTCATTCTTATTTGGTCTTCTTCCAACGGACTTATATGATCATATGACACATTTATAAGTCATGTCACATCATGGCAAGAATGTATCTGGAGCAGCACTATGTCCAGGTTCATCCTAGGACAACATTCCTATTTTTGTGCTGAAGGGTATTCTGGTCATTTCACTTGCCAATTGATCTTCCAACATGTTATATATTGTTCATATGATATTTATATGTGTTTATGTCACATATGGTACGTGCCCTATTTTTATGGAAACGGGCAGCATGGTATCTCAAGAGGAATTCTTATATTATGGTGATCACATCTATGGTTTTCTTGGAATTCTTGGTATTCTTTATATGGTTTTCTATGCTACATGTTGAAGACTATATATTATATTGTGCACACGGTTATTGGATGATGGCACGCAAATTATGTTCAAAATTCAGATTTTGAACAAGTCAAGGCAAGGTGGATTAAGCTACTATTTTGGTGCTGATTTTAAGTGATTATTCTTGGCTATTCTTATCATGTTACAAACGGCTATCTTAGTTGAAATATGGAGCAAAATTCTCTCAAAGCAAACGGCTATATTTTGTTCAAAGATTGGAGCAAAAATCTCTTATATTCAAACGGCTACATATATTCAAAAGTTGAAGACCAAGTCAAGTTCAAAGGCTAGCTGAATTCTCTCTATATTTTAGCAAATATGCAACGGCTATGTGGTTCAAAATGTTGAAGACTTATTCAAAAAAGACTTGGCTGATCTCTATCTCTTAGCACATACCAACGGCCATATATGATAAAGAATTGAAGACTTATTCAAATTAAAAGATGTGGCTGATTTCTAGTTATTATCCAATGCCTATTTTTTAGGTCATACCAACGTTCATCCAAACGTTCATGTGGAGCCTTTTTCAACCTCTTTCAACGTCATTTTGGCATTCAAAAAGAAGGGCAAAAATCTGTTCAAAAACACACGCATACATGGCAAGATATTTACACATGTACATTGCTTATTGGAGCTGGTTTTCCAACGTTCAAATGGAGCTATTTCCACCTCATCTCCAACGTTCATAATGAGATAAATATTCAGGTGGAAGACTATTTCAAAGTAACAAAAATTTCAGATTTATCTTGAAAGTCAAATGGTAGCTAAAAAGGTGCTGATTTTATCTCCATTCTATCTCATTTCAACGGCTACTTTGTGGAGCCTTTGGGGTGATCTCTTGGCTATAAATAGCTCCAAAGGGTGAAGAGAAAGAGCATCAAAAACGAAAGCAAAGAAAGCAAAGCAAGACATTAGCTCTTTGTCTCCATTCTTCTCTTCTTCTCTTCTCTATTGAAGAACACGTTTGTAAAGGCTTTATGATTGTATAGTTCTTCAATTCTTGTCATTTTCAACACCTTTATACGACATATTTGTGAAGGAGAAGCTGGTGTATAAAGCTTACTCCTTAGAGGTGAGCAAAAGGTGCAAAAGGTGCAAAGGTGACGTTTTGGTGCAGCCTCTTGAAGAAGTTGGTGAAAAGCTTCTTCCTTTGGCTTTGTAAGGTGACTTTGGTGTTTGGTGATTAGTGAAATCCAAGAGAAGGTGTCTCTTGGGACTGGAGTAGGTCACATTGACCGAACCAGGATAATTCCTTGTGTTCTTTACTTATTTCCTGCACTTACTGTTTTCTGGCTGAGAATTACACACACTTGGCACGTATAATTGAACAAGCAAACGTTCTTAGAATTGCATGAATTTTGGATATATTATACTTCAATGTGTTAGCTTTCAGTAGCCGCAAGAATCACTAAATTCTGAGGAGTTTAGCTCAGTCAAATCGTCTTCACAAAATTGTTGCTACATTCTGTGAACAGTTCTGACCAGTGTGCAAACTTGTGCAATTTGAATAGGCTATCCTACGAATCTTGAAGTGAGCCTTATATCAAATTAAACTAGACATCTTGAGGTTTAATTTGACATAAGATTCATCAAAATAGCACGGGTAGATTTTGAGATATCATTGTTTGAAGTTAAGCTAACATTCTGCCTGAAACTGCCAGAATTGCACACTTTACTTATCTTGCATATTTGAACGTGCTAACTTGCTTAGAATTGGCTGAAATTTTTATGACATATCATAAACATACTAAACTTGATCTCTGCCAAGTTTGAGAGCATTCACAGGTGTATAAGTGGTTCAACCAAAACGTGCAAAACAGTGAACTGTTTCTGGAATTTTCAGAATCTGAGATTAAAGAGGCAAAGGGGTCTTCAAACAAGTTTTTGAAGGTAATCATAGTGCAATTTCCGCTAATCCACTATTCACCCCCCCCCTCTAGTGGTGCTATACAGGTCCAACATTATGCCTATTTGAAAGTGACCTGCTTGCGGATGACTACCTTTGAAGCTGCTGGCTCGGCAGCCTGCTTGATTGCAACGATTCTGTAGCTTGATACATGCCTTTTTTGGGAAAGTTCTAGGCATCAAAATTGTAGCTTATCCTCTTAGATTTCACCTCCAACTAAAATCAGGTCAATTGGACTTGTGGTTGATGAATTATGGCTGAAATACTTAGAGGGTGTCAACCCGCCTGCTTGCCATTTCTATTTCAGCTCTTTACTTGATGTTAGCTGTGCCTCAATCTTGCTTCCTTGATGTATATAACAGTTCAAACAAACACCAAACAACATATACAACGTACTAGACATATCTAGACTATATTACAACTCTTCATTAAGAAAAGAAAGCTACATGTATGATGATGATGATGCCTCATGGTAGCGCATCACCAACCGTGAGCTCCATAATGGAGGAAGAAGAAGTTTTCTTAAGCTGAAAAGTGAGACAACTTCAAGGATTTTCAAAGGTGAGATTTTCTTTAAGATTGAAGATAGCATTCTAAGCATACATCTTCCAAAATAACTCACTCTTCCCCAATCTTGAGCCCTTAGGCCGTGAGTCTCACAAAAGGGAAAAAGAGGAATCTTTTTCCATCTTAGGCTAAGATTCAAGGAAAAAGACAAGTATTCTCCTTAGCTTCTTCATACATATCAAAAATGAGTCATTTATGTTCATATCCAACCTTGGATCATGCATGCATAGCTTCAAATGATATTCTCACTATAAACATGAAGAAAATATGTTTGCATGCCATTCATATGTTGATCTTGGTGTGATTTTCACTTATGCGCTCAATTATGATTATGATGATATATAACAGTGTCTTGCATGTCAAACTTAAGGTAGATGTAAGCCTCATATGTGTTTGCATGTGAAATCATCATGATCATCATCATAATTATAGCCTCCATCTTCATCTTTGTGATAGTTACCAACATGCATGAGCTTGAATGTGTTCGAGTGTGTGCATGGTCATGAAATAAGGTGCTTAAACTATGTATGTTGATATGTTGAATGGAAAATTGGAGTGTGTGGGGGTGTACAACCCCACGGGCATGTAGCTAAATGATGCATACACATGTGCAAGACGTTATAGGTGTGTCTTAGTTAGATTGCACTTCATGCATTGCATTTTGTGTGTTTTAATTAGTTTCATGTTATTGCTTTTCATACACTTCTAGCTCGATCATTGTTGCCTTTTGTTGGCTTTGTAGGGTCCTTTTGAGGTGCTAGAGGTGCTAAAATTTGTGTACAAACAAGAGTGAGCTCAAGACAAAGTGTTGCTGAAAAGTGCTGAAAACTACATGGACTTTGTGGACGCATAACTCAGTCATAAAAACTCCAAATTGGGTCATTCAAAAGCAAAAGTCAAGTTCAGGACGTGAACTAAAGGTTTGTCTTCAAATTTGACTTGCATCCACGGGAAAAAAGCCAGTCAACCGAGGGAACCATTTCTGCCTGAAATCCAGCCACCTCAAAATTGCTTGAATTTTATGGGTGAGTAACTCAGTCATGAAAACTCCAACTTGGGTCATTCAAAAGCCAAACATCAAGGCCAAGGTGTTAACTAAATTTCTCAAGGATGGCACTTCTTCAAATTCGACTTGCATTTGCGGGAAAAACCCAGTCAATCGAGGGCACCATTTCTACCTAAAATCCAGCCTTTTGTGTAACTCTTGGAATTTGAATTCTTTAACCTCCCTTAAAGATTTCAGGTGTTTAGCCAGGTCATAAGACCAGAATTGATGTTTTTTTATTGCACCCTTTGACTTGGATAGGTGTTAGAATAAATATTTAGTCTTATTTAACTTGTAAAACCATTGCAAAAAGAATTCAGCTTTTGTCTTTGAACGAAAAAAGTTTTTTTTGCTTTGAGAAGTGCCTTTGTTTTCTTGATTTGAGCATGCTTGAGGGTGATTGCCAAGAAAAGATGAATGCTGCCTAGGAGGGTGTTTATCATTTGCCTAGTCCACACTATTCTTCAAGGCTTGGTTGCTCAAGTCAGCTGATCCTAAGACATTGGAAGCAAGGAAGAGCTTGGCCCCTTTGTGCCTAACCCATTGTTGGAGGAGAAGCTTGGATAAAAGAGTGGTATCCTACTTGTGCTTGCATCAATTTGGTATCAGAGCAAGGTCACTCTTTTCATCGTTCATCATTTTGTTTTTCTGTCATTCTCATAGTCACCACCAATCTGATTTCTCACCACCATTCCTTCGTCATCCAAACGTTATTTCACCCCTTTTGTATGAAAAAGTATAGCCTTCGTATCACATTAAAAAACGTGAAGCTATGTTTGGAAACAAAAGAATTCATCTTTTATAGCCAACCCACCATACAGATTCAATCATTTCTTAACTTGTTCAATATATTCCTAAAACTGATTTTTCCATTAAAATTGCTATCAAAGTTCTTATACTTGCTTAACAAAATTGAACATTTAGGGACTTTGCATGATAGTATATTTCAGCCTCACAAAATACAAGTCATATCCATACAAAGCCACCTAGTCTACAATTAATCTTGTTGTCATCGAAGCTATTAGTTACTTGTGGTCTTTGTGCATATTTTATTCCAATTGTTACTGAATATTTTCTATCAATTGGTTGTTCTTGTGTGAAATTATTACATCTTATGATGAGGCTGAGGAGCAGCCCCCTAATGAGGAGCTTGCACAAGGTGCCCTTAACCATAAGGGGCCTTTGACAAGGAGCCAAACTACGAGGATTAATTGTCTTCAAGTTGCTTTTGATGTTGGCTCCTTTCTAACCAAACATGTGCAAGATGAACCAATGAACGTTCCTCCTAAATGGGTGCTCATTGTTGAGCTTAGGAACTGATTATCCAATGATTTTCAATGTCAATAAATAAGTTAAAGGGTTGGTGGGAGGGCAGGATAGTCAGTCCGCTTGTTGGTGCCGTTTCTGTGGCTTTTAGTTGCTCCTTTCTTTTGATTCTTTTAAAGTTTGTTTTAGAATACTTATGTTTGGTGTATGAGTGTGATTTGTAGGTGTTATAGGTCTTGGATCAAATGCCTTGAGCTTTGGAAAGGAAGGCTTCTCAGATTTGGACCAAGCTTGTCCATACAAGGCTGTTTTGTGGTTTTGGGCTTTAAGTGAGATTGGGCGTGCATGGGACCAGCTGGACCTTGAAGTAGACTTAAGTTAGAGCATCTTTCATGTTTTGGGTTTTGTCAAAATCAGTCCACAAAAATAGTTACAAGAGTTGCAAGGAAGAAGTCCAAAACAAGCCCAATTGTGCAAATTAGGGTTTTCGGTCTTCTTGAGAGTGTGGCAGCCGCATCTTATCATCAAATGCAATTAAGAGACCTTCTAGAATGTCATAAATTAGATTGGGATGATTGGAAATGAATTATGGAGTCATAATTGAAGATTTGGAGCATTTAAGGAGATAATTCAAGTGAGAGAAAGTTACCAAAGTTAGCAAATCTGATCTTGTGTCACAATGAGGGCTGAATGGCGTGTATTGAAGGCACATGGATACACAAGGAAAGTTCTAGAAGGATGGTTAATGAGGCAATAATTGGTGATTGAGACAATAAGTGTCGATTTGCCAAGAGAGAGAAGCTTACCTAAAATAACAAATCAAATTTGCATCTCAAGGAAGGAAATGGCGCAAACATTGAAGCTCCAAGATGCACCTAGACGTTTTTTTGGGTTGGCCAACAAGACTTGTAATCAAATATATTGATCACTTAGCATTTCTTTTGGGGGCTAGACTATTTTCGCACCTTTGAGACTAGAACCATACGGTTTTTGTATTGTTTTTGTTCTTGAGTTTCTTGAATAAAAGTTTGTGTTTTTCCTTTGGTTTACACATATCTAAATCAAGGCTAGACCCAATTAAGGATTGTGTGTTCCTTGTTGGTGATCCACAATCCAAGGATTAGGAGTGACTAGTTGGATTGGACGGATTGAAACACATAACAACCAAACGAATTTGGAGGCTTGAAGGGAAGGTGGTTGCTTGGCACCATTGTCCATCACATTCAAGGCTTGAGGGACGTTTGGAGAGTGAAGAAAGATCGGGACAACATCAATATACGAACCATATTCGTATCAAGTGGTATCAGAGCTCTCGTTTATCTTCATCTCAAATATCTCTTCTTGTGTCATTTGTGTCATTCTTGTTATTCTCAATCATTCAAAAAAAACGTTTCTTTTCAGAAACAAAAACAAAAAAAAATTGATCTTTTGCTTCATTTCATCAAAACAAAAACAAAGATTGCTCTTTTCTTCAGTTCAACGAAAACCACAAAAAAAAGGGGCTTCATCTTTTGCATCAATATTGATCACCTATCATTAAAGATCTCATCTTCAACACACTTAATCATAGGATCATTGTTGTTTGCATTGAATAGGATTTAACTCCATCTAAAATCAGCCCAAGGCCTAAAAGAAGATACCTTTGAGTCAAACACCTTGTTGTTATCGAAGCTTTTAATTAAATTTGCTTGTGTGATATTGAATACAAGTTTGTTTGTTTTGGTTGTATTGGTATCCAAGGAAAATCTGTTTTCTACTAAACATCCATACAAACACAAAAAGGATCATCTTTCCTACATATAAGCAGTATATTCAAGCATACACAACTGATTCTTGCAAAAGCAAACAAAGGTTGCATCAAGGCTGATTTGGACGTTCAAAAAAAAAAGGAAGAGAAAAGAAAAGAAAACGTGCACAAAAGCAACAAAAAAAAGAAAAGTGCACAAAAGAAAGGAAGAGAAAAGAAGTTCCTTTTGTACAAAAATTCCATCTTTTTGCATCTACTATCCAAGTTGACAAAAACAAAAAGAAAAGAAACAAAACAAAAAAAAACCGTGTGTTTGACCCCAAAAACAACACACATAAAGCCTTCAATTCTCAACCTTGGATACACATTCATACTATCAATCAAAGAGCTTGCATTTGATATTGCATAAGTTGGTTTAATTAAAGATTGCCCAGGACAACCCCTAGCAATTCTTTGGTTCAACCAACTACATCACTTTTTGGTTTCTTGTTTCTTTGAATCATAGTTATTAAGTGTGTTTAAATTGTGCTCTAAACTTCTTGAAGCTGTTTTACCACTTGTTGATCAATTGGTGTTTTTGAAGGCAAAAGAAGCTTGCAAGGACAGAAAACAAAGCAGATTGTGGATTAGCCAATTTGAGACTTTCCTTAAGAGGTTCTGGCTCAAGATTGGCCAAGGAAAACACTTGAGCAATTGAGAGAAAACAAGGGAGGACAAAAAAGGCCAAACAGATTTTCGTTTTCCTTATTGTTTTCACTAACAACTCACTTTTGTTTCTTGTGTTAGTTTTCTTCTTTTCTTGTTTGTGATAGCGTTTCAGGTTGATGAGCTACAGCATAGCCTTGTAGAGGCAAACACTGACGATGACACTTCATTGCCCCACAATGGTCCCATAACAAGGAGTATGGCTAAGAAATTGTTACATTGTGTTGAATCATTCCTTTACAGGCATGAAGAGGATGAGCCAAGCAAAGATGACATCCATTGGGTTTATATGATACAAGCTATGATCTAGTTGTATCAAATGCATGTTGTACATATCTTTATATGTTCTTTTTGATATTGTTAGTTTGTTAACTTTGTTTTAGGATAGTTTGTGTTGTATTCTTGCCTTATCTTTCAGGTGCACGTTTTTAGCTTGAAGATGCAAATCAAACCTGAATTTTTGTCCAAACAAAGAGGTGAAATGCAAGGAGCTTACAAGCAAGGTGGTGACAAGCACTCATGTCAATTTCAAGCAATGTTCCTCACGTTAAATGGGTGTAGAAGCTGCTCACATCTTGAACCAATTAGAAGGACTCTTGCAAACCATCAAACCAATCACAAACAAGTTGAAGTCAAGAATACAAGCTGCACAACTTCTTCTCTAATCAGATTCCTTGAAGAAAAACGTTGGTTAAGCCTAGATGTTTTGAAAATTCAAAGATCAACTATGCAACCAATCAAAAGGAGGATTCAACCAAGCTGCTCACTCCAACATCCAATCAGAATTCTTGGCTGAATTCAAGCAAGAAAGAAACGTTTTCTAAGGGAAATTATGTTTGAAAATTCAACATTAAAGTGAGAACCAATCAAGGACAAGTTCTAGCCAAGCTGCACACTTCCTTAACCAATCAAATTCTGGCTGAAAATTGCAAGGAGAAGGACGCATGATTTGAGCCAAAATCTTTGAAAATTCAAACTATAACTCACAACCAATCAAGGCTAAGTTTCAAGCAAGCTGCTCAATGTTTAAACCAATCAAAACAATGGCTCAAGACAAGCAAAGAAGAAGAAGGAAGCAACCAGCTCCTTTTCACCGAAAGTTGCTCCAACTTGTTCAAAAAGCAAGCATCTCATTTTATACTAGTACCTTGTACATTAGGACTTGTACTTTTTCATCATTTTCGTTTGTATAAGAAGGTTTAGAACCTGAATGCAATTCACAACCATTATCAATATACATTTGAACCAGAATTTCCTTCAAGGAGTTTTCAACATTTCAAGTTGAGGTTTAAAACCACCAAACGGTTTTCTCTCAAGTTCCAGCCTAGAACTTGATAGTATTTGCTTCTTTATTTGGATTACAGCATCTTAGGGTCTCTTTGAGGTTTTAGATGTGTTGGAGTGCCAAGGAGGAAGAGGTGTTGGCATAGATTGAGCCAAGAACAATGGTTAAAGATCAAAGGGTGTCTTTGAGGTGTTCTTTGACATAGCTTGTGTTCAAATCAGTTTGGAGTAGAAGACAACATCCTAGGCAACGTTTCCAGCCCCCATTTGGCTCATCAATTGGTATCAGAGCTTTGGTTAGTCTTCTATTCATGTTTACATTGATTAAACTTGCATATACAATGATGCTGCCCAAACCGTTTGAGTACTGATTCTTATTGCGTTTGCTTTTGGAGTAGATAAGAATGTCATCAAAGTAAACTACTACAAATTTCCCTATGAATTTCCTTAAGACCTCATTCATTAACCTCATGAAAGTACTAGGGGCATTGGTTAAACCAAAGGGCATAACTAACCATTCGTACAATCCAAACTTAGTCTTAAAGGCAGTTTTCCATTCATCACCTTCCCTAATTCTGACTTGGAAATATCCTTGCTTAAGATCTACTTTGCTAAAGCACCTAGACCCATGTAACATATCCAGCATGTCATCCAACCTAGGAATAGGGTACCTATACTTCACAGTGATCTTATTGATGGCTCTACAGTCAGTACACATTCTCCAAGTTCCATCTTTCTTAGGGACAATGATTACAGGAACAGCACACGGACTCATACTCTCTCTTACTTTACCTTGACTCAATAATTCCTCAACTTGCTTTTGGATTTCCTTAGTTTCCTCTGGATTGGCTCTATAGGCAGGTCTGTTTGGCAGAACAGCTCCTGGAATGAAATCTATTTGATGCTCAATGCCTCTTAGAGGGGGTAAACCTGGGGGATCTCCTTCAGGAAACAAGCTAGAAAATTCTTGAAGTAAAGATGCAACTTCACTAGGTAAAGTAGATGGTATCTCAGATGAAGAGAATAGAGATTCTTTGTAAAGCAAGATATAAACATTTTTGTTTGAATTGATAGCATGGAATACCTCACTTTGAGATGCAAAGAATGCGCTTTTCTTTAGAGATGGTTCAGCAGAAACTTTGTTTTCTTTCGGTTCAACTTTGAGATGAGAGCTTCTCAGTTGGTGTTCTTTGATAAAGATCCTTTCTAATTCCTTTTCTTTTGGATCATTGTAGCTTTTTAACATTCGTTGTTGATCCTCAAAGACTTTGTGCGGGGGTAAGGCATTTAATTTGAACAGTTTGTTGTTATGCCTAAAGGAATATCTATTTAGGTAACCATCATACGTAACCTTGTTGTCAAATTGCCACGGTCTACCTAATAAGATATGACTTGATTGCATAGGGGCTACGTCACATAACACCTCAGCAGAATACCCACCTATTGACAAAGGAACTAGGACTTGCTTTGTTACTTTAACTTCACCACACTCATTAAGCCACGTAAGTCTATAAGGACGGGGGTGATTAATTAAAGGTAACTCAAGTTTCCTAACAAGTTCAAAACTTGCAACATTTGTACATGAACCGGAGTCAATGATTAACGTGCAGACTTTCTTCTTAACCATACAGTGAATGTGGAATATGTTCTCTCGTTGTATTTCAGGTTCTTCAGTTTTAATTTGGGCACTTAGGGCTCGACGTACAACTAAGAACTCTTTTGTTTCACATTCATTAATCTCTTCAATAATCTCTTCTTCTTCCTCACATGTTTGCTCGATTTCTTGGTTTCCTTCACTCTCTTCCAATTCTTCCTCAGAATAATACTCATTAGACTCTTCAATAAACAAGATGCTTTTAGGGTTGGGGCATTGATTAGCAAAAGGACCTTTTCCTAAGCATTTAAAACATTGAATATCACGAGTCTTAAAATTAGACGTACCTTCCACCTTGGCTTTGCCTTTATCAGTGATTGGAAGCTTTGGACGATTTTGGATGTTCGGGGTTGGTTTTCCTTGTGATCCACGGCCTTGCCCTTGTTGTGGACGGAACGGCGTCCTGTGCTGTGTTCTAGGAAAACTCAAAGGATTAGTCCGAAAAGAAGGGTTAGACGTTTTAACCTTCAGTTGTCTTTCCACTTTCTCAGCAATGTGAACCATAGAAGCCAGATCTGAGTAAGGTGTAAGTTCCACCTTAAATGCAATTTCTTTATTCAAACCAGCTAGAAATCTAGCCATTGTGGCTTCCTCCGCTTCTTCTATGTTAGCCCTGGTAAGCAAATGTTCTAATTCTTTATAAAATTCATCAACAGATCTATTACCTTGAGAAAGTTGTTGCAATTTCTGGAAAACGCTTCTTTCATAGGAAGGAGATATGAATCTCTTCCTCATCTCTTGTTTCAGCTCGGACCAAGTGACAACAGGGGGTTGTCTTGTTCTTCTCTTGGTGTTCTTCAGTTGTTCCCACCAAAGTAAAGCATAATCTACAAATTCAAAAGTTGCATACCGCACTTTGGCCAATTCAGAATAGTTAGTGCAAGAATACATATGATCTACTTTTGTTTCCCATTGCAAATATGTTTCAGGATCACTTTTTCCATGGAAGGGGGGAATTGTCAGTTTAGTAGTGATGTATTCTTCTTCAAGTTGTTCTGCAGGTTGACGTTCATTATATCTCTCTTCTAGGTAGGGTTCTTCATTGTACTCAGGGAGACTATCAAATCTTTCCTCAAAAGAAAGGTTCCTACGACCACCATTACTACCTCGACCTCTACCTCTACCTCTAAGTGATGTGCTTTTTCTGCGTTCAACATGAGACTCATGATCATAAGAGGTGCCTTCTTGAAAAGGTACACTAGGTTCCTTTTGTTCTGAGGTAGGCTTTTCTACTCTGCTTAGTCTTTGTTTGTTATCCTCTATGTCACTTCTCATTAAACCAAATTGATTAACAAGGAAAGTGAGTGTTTGTTGTATATTCTCGAGGGTAACAGGGACTGGGGATGGGACAGGTGTAGATGGGGATGGGGATGATGCATTATCTTTCTGTTGGGGACCCATGATTCAGAAAACAATCTCAAAAGCCAAATAAAATATTGACAAGATGCAAATACTCTACTTTATGTTGACAATTGTTCAAAACAGCAATTTGGACTATATCTCCTAAAGATTCAAGTAATTCACAGAAGTCAAATTGTTGTTCGGGCTGAAAGAAATCTACGGGGTTGTTTTAAGACAATCCCTTAATTTACTTTACAGCATATGCAATTATCAATTGTAGCAAAGTGAAAGTAAAGTCACACAAACAAAGTGCTAGCAAGGGTTTGCTTTAGAAACTTTCAATATTTCAAAACTACAACACTTTGGGGTTTGGGTTTGGGCACTTTCTTTCTTTTGAGCTTTGCACGGGATTTTCCCTTTATGCAACGTTTAACTTTGGGCTTTTCCTCACTTGGCTTTCTTGTGCAATTCTCTCCTTGTCTTGCCTCTTACTTGTTGACAATTTTTGGCTTTTCTCTCGCGTATTTCTCAATCAAGCTTAATTTTCTTTCTTTGGACGGTTTTGCTTGATTGTTGTGAGACTACTGTTCACGGCCTACATGAGACATTGCCCACGGCCTTTAATTGCACAAGATTGGTTGTATTTGGAATTTGAAAGTTCCTCGTACACAACACGGCTAAACACTATGTAATGGAAATTCAATTCACAATTACAACAAGATCAAATTGTATACAGTGCAATGTAAGTTCAGAAGTTGATCTAAAACAACAATGGGATAGCTCTTTAACAATGTAGGGCTTAAACAATTCCTAAATTTCAGAATATATCTAAGTCCAACAAGTTGTTTGAAACAATTGAAATCAACAAAAAGATAAAGCTATTAGCATATAGCAAGATTTCAAATGAGCTTTAAAAAGGTTGTTTTGATCCACACGGTTTTGGACTGGTTGTTCTTTTTCCTTTTTCTGTTTTTGGATGCAAGTGATCTAACTAATTCTAAGATGGACAAATGCAACTTAGTTGTGCCTAAATGAAGTTTACAAAGGCTGGTTACTAACGACTAATGGAAAATCAGTTTTGACGCAACTAAGCTATCTTGTTTTGTTTGGTTTTCAAGTGACCTATCCTACTTTGTTTTTGGTTTGGTTTTTTTTGTTATTATGTTGCAATCAGATTCTAAACTAAATGATACTAAATGCAAGTGTTTAAAGCCTACTTATCAAACGTACAACTCTAGGAACTAGCCAGCACACTTAGTTATCTAAGCTACTTGTTTTGATCTTTGTTTTCGGTTTTTCTTGTGTTAAGCTAAAGAACCAATTAAAACACTTAAACTATGATGTAAACTAGCCTAACCAAGCTAAATAAGATAGCACTAAAACGTTTTGGACAGCTTACACACAAGCTACTAGAAACAGAATTTTAACAAGTAGTAAACTATCAACTATTCCAATTTTGGTGTTTCAAGTTTTCTGATTTTAAGGACACAACTAGACTAACACTTAAACTACTAGATTAAGGTCTAATGAAGTTTATCTAAGCTAAATAAAACAGCATACAAAACGTATAACATATTGCACATAAGAACTAAAAACAGAATCTCAACTACTACAATTTGATAAACTATCAAGTGCCTATTTTTATGTTCAAAGTTTTCTGATTTAAGGAATCAATTAAACTACCACTTAAATCTTCTAGATTAGGGTCTAATGAACAATATCTAAGCTACACTAAACAAGAACAAGCTGGTTACACACAGTTTTAACTTGAGCTACACATCCAGATTCTAACACACCTAAAACTAGTCTAAGTTGTTTTTGTGGGGTGGTTTTCGGTTATGCCTCCTAACTAAGTTACCAAACTATAGTACACTATATAATAACACTTTAAAAACATAAACTATCTACCTAAACACACAGCAAGCAAACGCAATAAGAATCAGTACTCAAACGGTTTGGGCAGCATCATTGTATATGCAAGTTTAATCAATGTAAACATGAATTGAAGACTAACCAAAGCTCTGATACCAATTGATGAGCCAAATGGGGGCTGGAAACGTTGCCTAGGATGTTGTCTTCTACTCCAAACTGATTTGAACACAAGCTATGTCAAAGAACACCTCAAAGACACCCTTTGATCTTTAACCATTGTTCTTGGCTCAATCTATGCCAACACCTCTTCCTCCTTGGCACTCCAACACATCTAAAACCTCAAAGAGACCCTAAGATGCTGTAATCCAAATAAAGAAGCAAATACTATCAAGTTCTAGGCTGGAACTTGAGAGAAAACCGTTTGGTGGTTTTAAACCTCAACTTGAAATGTTGAAAACTCCTTGAAGGAAATTCTGGTTCAAATGTATATTGATAATGGTTGTGAATTGCATTCAGGTTCTAAACCTTCTTATACAAACGAAAATGATGAAAAAGTACAAGTCCTAATGTACAAGGTACTAGTATAAAATGAGATGCTTGCTTTTTGAACAAGTTGGAGCAACTTTCGGTGAAAAGGAGCTGGTTGCTTCCTTCTTCTTCTTTGCTTGTCTTGAGCCATTGTTTTGATTGGTTTAAACATTGAGCAGCTTGCTTGAAACTTAGCCTTGATTGGTTGTGAGTTATAGTTTGAATTTTCAAAGATTTTGGCTCAAATCATGCGTCCTTCTCCTTGCAATTTTCAGCCAGAATTTGATTGGTTAAGGAAGTGTGCAGCTTGGCTAGAACTTGTCCTTGATTGGTTCTCACTTTAGTGTTGAATTTTCAAACATAATTTCCCTTAGAAAACGTTTCTTTCTTGCTTGAATTCAGCCAAGAATTCTGATTGGATGTTGGAGTGAGCAGTTGGTTGTGTTGTGATATATTATGTTTGAGTGATTGCAAAATGTATATGTGAGCATATGTGTAATTGTTGTGCAAAATGTATATGTGTGCATATGTGTAATTGTTGTGCAAAATGTATATGTGTGCATATGTGTAATTGTTATTGCAAATAGATATATCATGTTTGAATGATTGGAAGATGTATATGTGAGCATGTATGTGTAACGTTTAAATGTGAAATTGTTTTGGCAAGGCATGAACTTATGAACTTATGAGCTAAATGTGAAATTGCTTGAATGAATCAAGATTGAACAAGTTTGATTAAGATCATGAGATTGAACTTGGCCAATTCAATCACATATCTTAATCAAGACATGTTCAAACTGATCTTAGATTATATATGCCAATACATGTTGTTCAAACTGATCTTAGATGATATATATGCCAATACATGTTAATTATATGATCTAACCAAGCCTTGAAGTCACATGACTTACAATATAAGGCAAATTGTTCGGTTTAGTATCCTATTGCAGGTTTTGGTTCATATCTTGGGCAAATGAACTCCAAATTGAGTGATTCAAAAGCCCACATGATCCTTATTCAATTTAGAATCTAATTGGCTGAGGAAAGGCATGCTTGGCACGGGTTAAAACTGAATTGACCCGGTGGGAAGCTTATTGACCTATATAAGGGTTATTTTGGTAATTTCACCATTTGGACTTCTCATTCTTATTTGGTCTTCTTCCAACGGACTTACATGATCATATGACACATTTATAAGTCATGTCACATCATGGCAAAAATGAATCTGGAGCAGCACCATGTCTAGGTTCATCCTAGGACAAAATTCCTATTTTTGTGCTGAGGGGTATTCTGGTCTTTTCACTTGCCAATGGATCTTCCAACATGTTATATATTGCTTATATGATGTTTATATGTGTTTATGTCACATATGGTACGTGCCCTATTTTTATGGAAACGGGCAGCATGGCATATCAATTGGAAATTCTTATGTTATGGTTATCACATCTATGGTTTTCTTGGAATTCTTGGTATTCTTCATATGGTTTTCTATGCTACATGTTGAAGATTATATATTATATGGTGACATACGGATTTGGACGCATATATCATGTTCAAACTTCAGATTTTGAACAAGTCAAGGCAAGATGAATTACATCCTATTTTGGTGCTGATTTTAAGTGATTATCTTGTATATTCTTGGAGATAATGACAACGGCTATTTTGGCTAAAATATGGAGCAAAACTATCTTGATACAAACGGCTATATGATTCAAAAGTTTAAGGCTGATTTCTATTTGATTCCAACGTTTATTTTGGTTCAAAGTTGGAGCAAAAATCTCTCAACCAAGGAAGATAGCAAACGGCTATATATGTTCAAAATATTGAAGACCAAGTCAAATTCAAAGGCTTAGCTGAATTTTCTCATTCTTCAACCAAAGGCAACGGCTATGTGATTCTATGTTGAAGACTAGTTCAAAACTCAAACAAACTTGGCTGATTTCTATCTATTCTCCAATGCCTATTTTTAGGCCATACCAACGTTCATGAGGAGCCATTCAAACGTTCAAAGTATTCAAAATGAGGAGATAAAATTTGCTGCATACATGGCAAGTTATTTACACATGGATGTTGATGATTGGAGCTGATTTTAAACGTTTAAATGAAGAGTTTATCTATCTCATTCCAACGGCTACAATAGGATAAATATTCAGGTTGGAAGACTATTTCAAAGCATTCAAAAATTCAGATTTATCTTGAAATTCAAAGGCTGAATTTTGGTAGCTAAAAAGGTGCTGAATTTTATCCATTTATCAACTCATTTCAACGGCTATATTGAGGAGCCTAAAGGCTGATCTCTTGGCTATAAATAGCTCCCAAGGTTGAAGAAGAATGACACACCAACGAAAGCAAAGAAAGCAAGCAAGGCATTAGCTCTTTGTCTCCATTCTTCTCTTCTTCTCTTCTATATTGAAGAACACATTTGTAGCAAGCTTTATGATTGTATAGTTCTTCAATTCTTGTTATTTTAACACCTTTCAAACTACATATTGTAAGGGAGAAGCTGGTGTATAAAGCTTACTCCTTAGAGGTGAGCAAAAGGTGCAAAGGTGCAAAGGTGAAACATACTAGTGCTGATTTTCAGTTTTGGTGCAGCCTCTTGAAGAAGTTGGTGAAAAGCTTCTTCCTTTGGCTTTGTAAGGTGACTTTGGTGTTTGGTGTTTAGTGAAATCCAAGAGAAGGTGTCTCTTGGGACTGGAGTAGGTCACATTGACCGAACCAGGATAATTCCTTGTGTTCTTTACTTATTTCCTGCACTTACTGTTTTCTGCCTGAGAATTACACTAACTTGGCACGTATAATTGAACAAGCAAACAGTCTTAGAATTGCATGAATTTTGGATATATTATACTTCAATGTGTTAGCTTTCAGTAGCCGCAAGAATCACTAAATTCTAAGGTGTTTAGCATATTCAAATCATCTTCACAAAATTGTTGCTACATTCTGTGAACAGTTCTGACCAGTGTGCAAACTTGTGCAATTTGAATAGGCTATCCTTCGAATCTTGGAGTGAGCCTTATATCAAATTAAACTAGACATCTTGAGGTTTAATTTGACATAAGATTCATCAAAATAGCACGGGTAGATTTTGAGATATTGTTGTTTGAAGTTAAGCTAACATTCTGCCTGAAACTGCCAGAATTGCACACTTTACTTCTCTTGCTTATTTGAACGTGCTAACTTGCTTGGAATTGATTGAAATTTTTATGACATACTATATACATTCTAAACTTGATCTCTGCCAAGTTTGAGAGCTTGCACAGGTGTATAAGTGGTTCAACCAAAGCACTCAAAACGGTGAACTGTTTCTGGAATTTTCAGAATCTGAGGCTAAAGAGGCAAAGGGGTCTTCAAACAAGTTTTTGAAGGTAATTATAGTGTAATTTCCGCTAATCCACTATTCACCCCCCCCTCTAGTGGTGCTATACAGGTCCAACAATTGGTATCAGAGACAAGTTGAGCACCATATTCTTATTTGAGCTGAAAACAGTCTACACTCCAACTTGCAAAGTTGCTGGAAATTTTTTGGTTGTCTTATATTCTTCATATTTGGTATCTACAACAAGGTGACACTTTATTTCCTTCTTATAAGTGTTTTAAACGTTTTCTCACACACCTAGAAGCATGTCTAAGTCACACATGAAAATAGAATTAGAAGGCATGTCCACACAAAGACCAACTAAAAGACAAGCAAAATCAGCTGCCCCTATCAATGTGAAATCTAACAAACAAGATGGTAAATGGTATGATAAAGAACTTAAGTGTTATGAATGTGGCAAACAAGGACACATATCATATGATTGTCCAAACAAGAACAAAAACCGTGACATGGATGACAAGACAAGGACAAAAACTAGAGTAGAACCTATGCAAAGGAGGAAGAAAGCTCTCAAGGTAAGTTCAAGCACTTGGGATGACACATCTTCATCCGAATCCGAGGAGGAACCTGAAGTTGCACAAACATGTTTGGCTTCAAAGTCTACAAATGAGGTAACATTCGATTCTGACTCTGAATGTGATTTTACTCAAGATGAATTGTTGGATGAATTAGAAAAGTTGCATCATAGATATAAGAAGCTATCCAAGGAGAAGAAAAGAATAGTTGAGGAGAAGAACAAGTTGGAGACGTCTAACTTGAATCTAACTTCTCAACTAGAAGTTCTTCAACTTGAATCATCTAACACTATTAGTTCAATGCAAAATCAGATCAAGGAACTTAAGAACAAACATGAAAATGTGCAATGTGTGCAATGTGTTGATTTCAACGTTTTAAAGTCTAAATTGCATGAAATACAAACTGAATTTGAATCATTGAAAGCATGCAACCTAGACTTGAACAAATCTTTAGAACAATCTAAGAATGCTTCCCACATGTTAGACACTATTATTGCGTCTCAAAAGCATGGAAATGACAAACAAGGTCTTGGATATGTTAAAGAAGCTGAATACACACCTAAGGAAACAACATTTGTATCATCTTCAACCAACATGAAATATAGGCCAAATGCATCTAGAAATGAACCTATTCTGCCCACACCACCTTCATCACAAAGATTGCAAAATGCATCAACATATAGGAAGGCAAATACACCTAGAAACCATGCTTACATGTATACAAGAATGCCTAAACAAAGTAGTATGAAATCTGCTCAAGTTCTGCCTTATATGCAACAACATGCTTATGTGAAGAACATGACATACTCTCGGCCTAAATCAGTTTACAACACACGGCCTAGACACACACAACATCTTGCTTATACACGGCCAAAATTCAATGCTTATACACGGCCAAGATATAACTCATATACATGGCAACATTCAAATGCATATAGAACTTACAATGCTTATCCAACTAGACATAAACGTGCAGCCCCTTTTCCATCATATTCTATGTATCAAAATCCACTATTTGTTCATTATATGCAACATGATTTTAACATTTCAAAACCAAGAAAGGTTGTTCAAGTTTGGGTACCTAAAGGTACACTAACATGAACTTAACTTGTCTAACCTTGAAAGGACCCAAAATCAAAGGGTACCTAAGTTGTTATTTACATTTGTAGGTACATAACATCAAAGAAAGACAAGTTGCTGGTTATAACAACAAAGAAGATGAAAAGAACAAAACCAATTGGATAGTTGATAGTGGTTGCTCAAGACATATGACGGGCAACAAAAATTTGTTTAGCACACTTAAAAATGTTGCAAAAGGTGGCAAAGTCACCTTTGGAGACAACAATCAAGGCCAAATAATTGGCAAAGGCAAGGTTGGTGATCCAAACAAGTTTGAGATCAAAAACGTCCTACTTGTAAGTAACCTAACCTTTGAGCTTTTAAGCGTTTCTCAACTATGTGACAACAACTTGAATGTTCTCTTCTCCTCCACCTCTTGTAAGATAATGGATAAAAACAATCAAGTTGTGTTAAAAGGAAAACGTGAAGGAAACATATATGTGCTTAACATGGATGATATGCTAAGTAGTAACACAAAATGTCTTGTTTCACATGAATCTGATCCTAATCTTTGGCATAGACGTTTAGGACACATAGGTATATCAACCTTAGAAAAACTACACGCTAAAAGTCTTGTTAAAGGATTGCCTAAACTTAACTTGAATGATTTTCAACTATGTGAATCTTGTATCAAAGGCAAACATGTTAGAGAATCCCTTAAGCCTAAAACCGAGGTCACAACATCAAGAATACTAGAACTCTTGCATATAGACTTATTTGGTCCATGTAGAACAAGAAGCTTAGGTGGAAGTTATTATGTATGTGTAATAGTTGATGATTTCTCAAGATATACTTGGACATTGTTTCTTGCTTCAAAAGATGAAAGTGCATCATCTATAGCTAATCAAATTAGACAACTTGAAAATGAACATGAATCACATGTTATTAAGATAAGGAGTGATAGAGGTGGTGAGTTTAAAAATAGTGAATTAATCAAATTCTGTAATGAAAAGGGTATAAAACATGAATTCTCCCCACCAAGAACTCCTCAACTTAATGGTGTAGTTGAAAGAAAGAATAGGACTATTCAAGAAGTAGCAAGAACAATGATGGTAGAAAACAAAGTACCTAAATTCTTATGGGCTGAAGCAGTAAACACTTCAAGTTATATGATCAACAGACTATCAATAAGAAAGAAATTGAACAAAACACCATTTGAAATCTTAAATGGACGACTCCCAAAAGTAAACTATCTAAAAGTCTTTGGTTGTAAATGCTTTGTATTGAACACAAAAGATAACTTAGATAAGTTTGATCCTAAGTCAGATGAACATATATTTGTGGGATATTCAATGAACTCTAAAGCATATAGATGTTATAATGCACAAACAAGAAAGATAGTTGAATCAATACATGTGAAGTTCAATGAAAATGCATATCTCCGAACAAGTAATCAACATGAAACCTATGTACCAAATGATCAAATACTTCATGATGAAGATGAACTTATCCTACCACCTACACATGATCAAGTTGAAACACCAAATCAAACTCTTGAAATGCATAATGAAGAAAATGTGCCTAACCAACCTATTGAACATCATGAACCTATTGAAGATGCACAACCAAGTAATTGGTGGCAAATAAGAGATAAACAAAAGCATCCTCAAGAACTTATCATAGGAGATGTAAATCATGGGGTTAGAACACGTAGGCAAATAGATCCTAATGAATATGATCAATGGCATGCACTTATATCTCAAGTTGAACCTAAGAATGTGAATGATGCCTTAAACGATGCATATTGGATAGATGCAATGCATGAAGAGTTAAACCAATTTGAAAGAAACAATGTGTGGGATTTAGTACCTAAACCCGAGGATAAATCAATCATTGGAACTAAATGGGTGTTTAGGAACAAAATGAATGAGCAAGGGGTTGTAGTAAGAAATAAGGCAAGACTTGTAGCTCAAGGATATAATCAAGAAGAGGGTATTGATTACGATGAAACATTTGCCCCCGTAGCAAGATTAGAATCCATACGCCTCTTATTAGCTTTTGCATGTTATAATAACATCAAACTATTCCAAATGGATGTTAAGAGTGCATTCTTAAATGGCTATATCCAAGAAGAAGTTTTTGTTAAACAACCACCAGGCTTTGAAGATCCAAAGAACCCTAATCATGTATATAAACTTAAGAAAGCCTTATATGGTTTGAAACAAGCCCCCCGTGCATGGTATGAAAGATTTGCCAACTTTTTACTAAGTAACAACTTTCAAAGAGGAACCATAGATAGTACCTTATTTTTGAAAAAGAAAGACAAAGATTTGCTTGTAATACAAATATACGTAGATGACATAATCTTTGGTTCAACTAATCCTAACTTAGTAAAAGACTTTGAAGATTGTATGAAGTCTGAGTTTGAAATGTCTATGGTTGGTGAATTAAACTATTTCTTAGGCTTGCAAATAAAACAAACATCAAATGGCATACATATCAATCAAGCCAAATACATAAGAGATATGATAAAGAAATTTAACTTTGAAAACTTGAAACCATCTCCAACACCAATGTGTACCTCAACAAAATTAGACAAAGATGAAAATGGTGTTGCATTTGATGAAAAACTATATAGGTCTATGATTGGTTCATTGCTATATCTAACTGCTAGTAGACCTGATATTATGTTTGCAGTATGTATGTGTGCAAGATTTCAAAGTATGCCTAAGTTGTCACACTTTAAAGCTATAAAAAGAATATTTAGATATCTTCAACATACACCAACATTAGGCTTATGGTATGATAGACAATCTAGTCTAAGTCTACATGCATATTCAGATGCAGATTATGGTGGATGTAGAGTAGATAGAAAGAGCACTAGTGGAACATGTCAATTCCGAGGAAACTCATTAATATCTTGGTTTTCAAAGAAACAATCTAGTGTTGCACTTTCTACTACTGAAGCAGAATATATGGCTTTAAGTCTATGTTGTACTCAACTATTATGGATTAAACAACAACTTTCAGACTTTGAAATACCAGTAAATAATATCCCCATCTATTGTGATAGTACAAGTGCTATAAATTTGTCTAAAAACCCTGTACTACACTCTAAGGCAAAGCATATAGAAGTACGTTATCATTTTCTCCGTGATCATGTTAATCTTGGACATATACACATTGAACATGTTAGAACTGATCAACAAGTAGCTGATATATTCACTAAACCCCTTAATCAAGCTATCTTTGAGACTTTACGTGCAAGACTTGGATTAATTGCTTACAACTGACTACTACACCATTCAGTCTTTTGCATAATTTACAAAATTAAGGGGGAGAAATAAATGTGTATATATATCATGTTAAGGGGAAGATAGAGATAGATATCATGTTAAGGGGGAGATAACACATTAAGGGGGAGCAGCTTACACTTGATTTAGATGCACACTTGATTTAAATGCTTGATATACACATATGTGGGGTAATTTTGCAAATCATCAAAAGGGGGAGATTGTTGTGATATATGTTGAGTGATTGCAAATGTATGTGAGCATATGTGTAATTGTTGTGCAAAATGTATATGTGTAGCATATGTGTAATTGTTGTGCAAAATGTATATGTGTGCATATGTGTAATTGTTGTGCAAAATGTATATGTGTGCATATGTGTAATTGTTATTGCAAATAGATATATCATGTTTGAATGATTGGAAGATGTATATGTGAGCATGTATGTGTAACGTTTAAATGTGAAATTGTTTTGGCAAGGCATGAACTTATGAACTTATGAGCTAAATGTGAAATTGCTTGAATGAATCAAGATTGAACAAGTTTGATTAAGATCATGAGATTGAACTTGGCCAATTCAATCACATATCTTAATCAAGACATGTTCAAACTGATCTTAGATTATATATGCCAATACATGTTGTTCAAACTGATCTTAGATGATATATATGCCAATACATGTTAATTATATGATCTAACCAAGCCTTGAAGTCACATGACTTACAATATAAGGCAAATTGTTCGGTTTAGTATCCTATTGCAGGTTTTGGTTCATATCTTGGGCAAATGAACTCCAAATTGAGTGATTCAAAAGCCCACATGATCCTTATTCAATTTAGAATCTAATTGGCTGAGGAAAGGCATGCTTGGCACGGGTTAAAACTGAATTGACCCGGTGGGAAGCTTATTGACCTATATAAGGGTTATTTTGGTAATTTCACCATTTGGACTTCTCATTCTTATTTGGTCTTCTTCCAACGGACTTATATGATCATATGACACATTTATAAGTCATGTCACATCATGGCAAAAATGAATCTGGAGCAGCACCATGTCTAGGTTCATCCTAGGACAAAATTCCTATTTTTGTGCTGAGGGGTATTCTGGTCTTTTCACTTGCCAATGGATCTTCCAACATGTTATATATTGCTTATATGATGTTTATATGTGTTTATGTCACATATGGTACGTGCCCTATTTTTATGGAAACGGGCAGCATGGCATATCAATTGGAAATTCTTATGTTATGGTTATCACATCTATGGTTTTCTTGGAATTCTTGGTATTCTTCATATGGTTTTCTATGCTACATGTTGAAGATTATATATTATATGGTGACATACGGATTTGGACGCATATATCATGTTCAAACTTCAGATTTTGAACAAGTCAAGGCAAGATGAATTACATCCTATTTTGGTGCTGATTTTAAGTGATTATCTTGTATATTCTTGGAGATAATGACAACGGCTATTTTGGCTAAAATATGGAGCAAAACTATCTTGATACAAACGGCTATATGATTCAAAAGTTTAAGGCTGATTTCTATTTGATTCCAACGTTTATTTTGGTTCAAAGTTGGAGCAAAAATCTCTCAACCAAGGAAGATAGCAAACGGCTATATATGTTCAAAATATTGAAGACCAAGTCAAATTCAAAGGCTTAGCTGAATTTTCTCATTCTTCAACCAAAGGCAACGGCTATGTGATTCTATGTTGAAGACTAGTTCAAAACTCAAACAAACTTGGCTGATTTCTATCTATTCTCCAATGCCTATTTTTAGGCCATACCAACGTTCATGAGGAGCCATTCAAACGTTCAAAGTATTCAAAATGAGGAGATAAAATTTGCTGCATACATGGCAAGTTATTTACACATGGATGTTGATGATTGGAGCTGATTTTAAACGTTTAAATGAAGAGTTTATCTATCTCATTCCAACGGCTACAATAGGATAAATATTCAGGTTGGAAGACTATTTCAAAGCATTCAAAAATTCAGATTTATCTTGAAATTCAAAGGCTGAATTTTGGTAGCTAAAAAGGTGCTGAATTTTATCCATTTATCAACTCATTTCAACGGCTATATTGAGGAGCCTAAAGGCTGATCTCTTGGCTATAAATAGCTCCCAAGGTTGAAGAAGAATGACACACCAACGAAAGCAAAGAAAGCAAGCAAGGCATTAGCTCTTTGTCTCCATTCTTCTCTTCTTCTCTTCTATATTGAAGAACACATTTGTAGCAAGCTTTATGATTGTATAGTTCTTCAATTCTTGTTATTTTAACACCTTTCAAACTACATATTGTAAGGGAGAAGCTGGTGTATAAAGCTTACTCCTTAGAGGTGAGCAAAAGGTGCAAAGGTGCAAAGGTGAAACATACTAGTGCTGATTTTCAGTTTTGGTGCAGCCTCTTGAAGAAGTTGGTGAAAAGCTTCTTCCTTTGGCTTTGTAAGGTGACTTTGGTGTTTGGTGTTTAGTGAAATCCAAGAGAAGGTGTCTCTTGGGACTGGAGTAGGTCACATTGACCGAACCAGGATAATTCCTTGTGTTCTTTACTTATTTCCTGCACTTACTGTTTTCTGCCTGAGAATTACACTAACTTGGCACGTATAATTGAACAAGCAAACAGTCTTAGAATTGCATGAATTTTGGATATATTATACTTCAATGTGTTAGCTTTCAGTAGCCGCAAGAATCACTAAATTCTAAGGTGTTTAGCATATTCAAATCATCTTCACAAAATTGTTGCTACATTCTGTGAACAGTTCTGACCAGTGTGCAAACTTGTGCAATTTGAATAGGCTATCCTTCGAATCTTGGAGTGAGCCTTATATCAAATTAAACTAGACATCTTGAGGTTTAATTTGACATAAGATTCATCAAAATAGCACGGGTAGATTTTGAGATATTGTTGTTTGAAGTTAAGCTAACATTCTGCCTGAAACTGCCAGAATTGCACACTTTACTTCTCTTGCTTATTTGAACGTGCTAACTTGCTTGGAATTGATTGAAATTTTTATGACATACTATATACATTCTAAACTTGATCTCTGCCAAGTTTGAGAGCTTGCACAGGTGTATAAGTGGTTCAACCAAAGCACTCAAAACGGTGAACTGTTTCTGGAATTTTCAGAATCTGAGGCTAAAGAGGCAAAGGGGTCTTCAAACAAGTTTTTGAAGGTAATTATAGTGTAATTTCCGCTAATCCACTATTCACCCCCCCCTCTAGTGGTGCTATACAGGTCCAACATGCCAACTCCACTGGCATCACATTCAACTTCAAACATCTCATCAAAATTGGGCAATCTCAGGATGGGTGCAGAAGTTAGACGTTTCTTAAGTTCCTCAAAAGCTTGTTGTTGTGATTCTCCCCATTCAAATCTTACATCTTTCTTGACTAATTCATTCAAGGGGGCAGCTATGGTAGAGAAATCCTTCACAAAACGTCTATAGAAACTAGCTAATCCATGAAAACTCCTAATATCTCCAGCAGACTTAGGGGTTGGCCACTCAGTTATGGATTTAACTTTCTCTTGATCCACTTCAATTCCTTCAGCACTAATCACAAATCCTAAGAATGTAACCTTCTCCAGACAGAAAGAACACTTCTTGAAGTTAGCATACAGCTTCTCTTTCTGTAGTGTGACAAAAACGGCTCTTAGATGGTTCAGGTGTTCACCTAGGGTTTTGGAGTAGATAAGAATGTCATCAAAGTAAACTACTACAAATTTCCCTATGAATTTCCTTAAGACCTCATTCATTAACCTCATGAAAGTACTAGGGGCATTGGTTAAACCAAAGGGCATAACTAACCATTCGTACAATCCAAACTTAGTCTTAAAGGCAGTTTTCCATTCATCACCTTCCCTAATTCTGACTTGGAAATATCCTTGCTTAAGATCTACTTTGCTAAAGCACCTAGACCCATGTAACATATCCAGCATGTCATCCAACCTAGGAATAGGGTACCTATACTTCACAGTGATCTTATTGATGGCTCTACAGTCAGTACACATTCTCCAAGTTCCATCTTTCTTAGGGACAATGATTACAGGAACAGCACACGGACTCATACTCTCTCTTACTTTACCTTGACTCAATAATTCCTCAACTTGCTTTTGGATTTCCTTAGTTTCCTCTGGATTGGCTCTATAGGCAGGTCTGTTTGGCAGAACAGCTCCTGGAATGAAATCTATTTGATGCTCAATGCCTCTTAGAGGGGGTAAACCTGGGGGATCTCCTTCAGGAAACAAGCTAGAAAATTCTTGAAGTAAAGATGCAACTTCACTAGGTAAAGTAGATGGTATCTCAGATGAAGAGAATAGAGATTCTTTGTAAAGCAAGATATAAACATTTTTGTTTGAATTGATAGCATGGAATACCTCACTTTGAGATGCAAAGAATGCGCTTTTCTTTAGAGATGGTTCAGCAGAAACTTTGTTTTCTTTCGGTTCAACTTTGAGATGAGAGCTTCTCAGTTGGTGTTCTTTGATAAAGATCCTTTCTAATTCCTTTTCTTTTGGATCATTGTAGCTTTTTAACATTCGTTGTTGATCCTCAAAGACTTTGTGCGGGGGTAAGGCATTTAATTTGAACAGTTTGTTGTTATGCCTAAAGGAATATCTATTTAGGTAACCATCATACGTAACCTTGTTGTCAAATTGCCACGGTCTACCTAATAAGATATGACTTGATTGCATAGGGGCTACGTCACATAACACCTCAGCAGAATACCCACCTATTGACAAAGGAACTAGGACTTGCTTTGGTACTTTAACTTCACCACACTCATTAAGCCACGTAAGTCTATAAGGACGGGGGTGATTAATTAAAGGTAACTCAAGTTTCCTAACAAGTTCAAAACTTGCAACATTTGTACATGAACCGGAGTCAATGATTAACGTGCAGACTTTCTTCTTAACCATACAGTGAATGTGGAATATGTTCTCTCGTTGTATTTCAGGTTCTTCAGTTTTAATTTGGGCACTTAGGGCTCGACGTACAACTAAGAACTCTTTTGTTTCACATTCATTAATCTCTTCAATAATCTCTTCTTCTTCCTCACATGTTTGCTCGATTTCTTGGTTTCCTTCACTCTCTTCCAATTCTTCCTCAGAATAATACTCATTAGACTCTTCAATAAACAAGATGCGTTTAGGGTTGGGGCATTGATTAGCAAAATGACCTTTTCCTAAGCATTTAAAACATTGAATATCACGAGTCTTAAAATTAGACGTACCTTCCACCTTGGCTTTGCCTTTATCAGTGATTGGAAGCTTTGGACGATTTTGGATGTTCGGGGTTGGTTTTCCTTGTGATCCACGGCCTTGCCCTTGTTGTGGACGGAACGGCGTCGTGTGCTGTGTTCTAGGAAAACTCAAAGGATTAGTCCGAAAAGAAGGGTTAGACGTTTTAACCTTCAGTTGTCTTTCCACTTTCTCAGCAATGTGA
Source organism: Eustoma russellianum (assembly GCA_036186865.1). Lineage (NCBI taxonomy): Eukaryota > Viridiplantae > Streptophyta > Magnoliopsida > Gentianales > Gentianaceae > Eustoma > Eustoma russellianum. The sequence goes on from AP025067.1 coordinate 20,533,005, forward strand.
ACCATAGAAGCCAGATCTGAGTAAGGTGTAAGTTCCACCTTAAATGCAATTTCTTTATTCAAACCAGCTAGAAATCTAGCCATTGTGGCTTCCTCCGCTTCTTCTATGTTAGCCCTGGTAAGCAAATGTTCTAATTCTTTATAAAATTCATCAACAGATCTATTACCTTGAGAAAGTTGTTGCAATTTCTGGAAAACGCTTCTTTCATAGGAAGGAGATATGAATCTCTTCCTCATCTCTTGTTTCAGCTCGGACCAAGTGACAACAGGGGGTTGTCTTGTTCTTCTCCTGGTGTTCTTCAGTTGTTCCCACCAAAGTAAAGCATAATCTACAAATTCAAAAGTTGCATACCGCACTTTGGCCAATTCAGAATAGTTAGTGCAAGAATACATATGATCTACTTTTGTTTCCCATTGCAAATATGTTTCAGGATCACTTTTTCCATGGAAGGGGGGAATTGTCAGTTTAGTAGTGATGTATTCTTCTTCAAGTTGTTCTGCAGGTTGACGTTCATTATATCTCTCTTCTAGGTAGGGTTCTTCATTGTACTCAGGGAGACTATCAAATCTTTCCTCAAAAGAAAGGTTCCTACGACCACCATTACTACCTCGACCTCTACCTCTACCTCTAAGTGATGTGCTTTTTCTGCGTTCAACATGAGACTCATGATCATAAGAGGTGCCTTCTTGAAAAGGTACACTAGGTTCCTTTTGTTCTGAGGTAGGCTTTTCTACTCTGCTTAGTCTTTGTTTGTTATCCTCTATGTCACTTCTCATTAAACCAAATTGATTAACAAGGAAAGTGAGTGTTTGTTGTATATTCTCGAGGGTAACAGGGACTGGGGATGGGACAGGTGTAGATGGGGATGGGGATGATGCATTATCTTTCTGTTGGGGACCCATGATTCAGAAAACAATCTCAAAAGCCAAATAAAATATTGACAAGATGCAAATACTCTACTTTATGTTGACAATTGTTCAAAACAGCAATTTGGACTATATCTCCTAAAGATTCAAGTAATTCACAGAAGTCAAATTGTTGTTCGGGCTGAAAGAAATCTACGGGGTTGTTTTAAGACAATCCCTTAATTTACTTTACAGCATATGCAATTATCAATTGTAGCAAAGTGAAAGTAAAGTCACACAAACAAAGTGCTAGCAAGGGTTTGCTTTAGAAACTTTCAATATTTCAAAACTACAACACTTTGGGGTTTGGGTTTGGGCACTTTCTTTCTTTTGAGCTTTGCACGGGATTTTCCCTTTATGCAACGTTTAACTTTGGGCTTTTCCTCACTTGGCTTTCTTGTGCAATTCTCTCCTTGTCTTGCCTCTTACTTGTTGACAATTTTTGGCTTTTCTCTCGCGTATTTCTCAATCAAGCTTAATTTTCTTTCTTTGGACGGTTTTGCTTGATTGTTGTGAGACTACTGTTCACGGCCTACATGAGACATTGCCCACGGCCTTTAATTGCACAAGATTGGTTGTATTTGGAATTTGAAAGTTCCTCGTACACAACACGGCTAAACACTATGTAGTGGAAATTCAATTCACAATTACAACAAGATCAAATTGTATACAGTGCAATGTAAGTTCAGAAGTTGATCTAAAACAACAATGGGATAGCTCTTTAACAATGTAGGGCTTAAACAATTCCTAAATTTCAGAATATATCTAAGTCCAACAAGTTGTTTGAAACAATTGAAATCAACAAAAAGATAAAGCTATTAGCATATAGCAAGATTTCAAATGAGCTTTAAAAAGGTTGTTTTGATCCACACGGTTTTGGACTGGTTGTTCTTTTTCCTTTTTCTGTTTTTGGATGCAAGTGATCTAACTAATTCTAAGATGGATAAATGCAACTTAGTTGTGCCTAAATGAAGTTTACAAAGGCTGGTTACTAACGACTAATGGAAAATCAGTTTTGACGCAACTAAGCTATCTTGTTTTGTTTGGTTTTCAAGTGACCTATCCTACTTTGTTTTTGGTTTGGTTTTTTTTGTTATTATGTTGCAATCAGATTCTAAACTAAATGATACTAAATGCAAGTGTTTAAAGCCTACTTATCAAACGTACAACTCTAGGAACTAGCCAGCACACTTAGTTATCTAAGCTACTTGTTTTGATCTTTGTTTTCGGTTTTTCTTGTGTTAAGCTAAAGAACCAATTAAAACACTTAAACTATGATGTAAACTAGCCTAACCAAGCTAAATAAGATAGCACTAAAACGTTTTGGACAGCTTACACACAAGCTACTAGAAACAGAATTTTAACAAGTAGTAAACTATCAACTATTCCAATTTTGGTGTTTCAAGTTTTCTGATTTTAAGGACACAACTAGACTAACACTTAAACTACTAGATTAAGGTCTAATGAAGTTTATCTAAGCTAAATAAAACAGCATACAAAACGTATAACATATTGCACATAAGTGTTGGACCTGTATAGCACCACTAGAGGGGGGGTGAATAGTGGATTAGCGGAAATTACACTATAATTACCTTCAAAAACTTGTTTGAAGACCCCTTTGCCTCTTTAACCTCAGGTTCTGAAAATTCCAGAAACAGTTCACTACTTTGAACGTTTTGGTTGAACCACTTATACACCTGTGCAAGCTCTCAAACTTGGCAGAGATCAAGTTTAGAATGTTTATAATATGTCATAAAAAATTCAGTCAATTCCAAGCAAGTTAGCACGTTCAAATAAGCAAGAGAAGTAAAGTGTGCAATTCTGGCAGTTTCAGGCAGAATGTTAGCTTAACTTCAAACAACAATATCTCAAAATCTACCCGTGCTATTTTGATGAATCTTATATCAAATTAAACCTCAAGATGTCTAGTTTAATTTGATATAAGGCTCACTCCAAGATTCGAAGGATAGCCTATTCAAATTGCACAAGTTTGCACACTGGTCAGAACTGTTCACAGAATGTAGCAACAATTTTGTGAAGATGATTTGAATATGCTAAACACCTTAGAATTTAGTGATTCTTGCGGCTAATGAAAGCTAACACATTGAAGTATAATATATCCAAAATTCATGCAATTCTAAGACTGTTTGCTCGTTCAATTATGCATGCCAAGTTAGTGTAATTCTCAGACAGAAAACAGTAAGTGCAGGAAATAAGTAAAGAACACAAGGAATTATCCTGGTTCGGTCAATGTGACCTACTCCAGTCCCAAGAGACACCTTCTCTTGGATTTCACTAAACACCAAACACCAAAGTCACCTTACAAAGCCAAAGGAAGAAGCTTTTCACCAACTTCTTCAAGAGGCTGCACCAAAACTGAAAATCAGCACTAGTATGTTTCACCTTTGCACCTTTGCACCTTTTGCTCACCTCTAAGGAGTAAGCTTTATACACCAGCTTCTCCCTTACAATATGTCGTTTAAAAGGTGTTGAAATGACAAGAAATGAAGAACTATACAATCATAAAGCTTGCTGCAAATGTGTTCTTCAATATAGAAGAGAAGAAGAAAAGAATGGAGACAAAGAGCTAATTGTCTTGCTTGCTTTCTTTGTTGCTTTCGTTGGAGTGCATTTCCTCTTCATCTTTGGTGCTATTTATAGCCAAGAGGACAGCCTAAAGGCTCCTCAAAGTAGCCGTTTGGAATGGATGAGAATGGAGAAATTTCAGCACCTTTTTAGCTACCAAAATTCAGCATTTGACTTTCAAGATAAATCTGATTTTTTAAATGCTTTGACATGGTCTTCCATCTGAATTTTTATCCCATTATAGCCGTTGGAATGAGGTGGAAATTGGCTCCATTTGACCGTTTAAAAACAGCTCCAATCATCAATATCCATGTGTAAATAACTTGCCATGTATGCAGCTGAATTGGCATGTATTTTGAACAACTTTATCTCCTCATTTTGAATACCAAATAAACGTTGGAATGGCTCCTCATTTTGAATGTTAAATGACGTTGGAATGCCTAGAAGATAGGCATTGGAGAACAAATTCAAAGATAGATAGAAATCAGCCAACCTTTGATTTTGAATTAGTCTTCAACTTTTAAACATATAGCCGTTTGCATCTTTCTTGGTTGAGAGATTTTTGCTCCAACTTTGAACCAATATAGCCGTTGAAAACATCACACAATATAAGCAAGAATAGTCACTTGAAATCAGCACCAAAATAGGATGTAATTCAACTTGCCTTGACTTGTTCAAAAGCTGAAAGTTTGAACGTGATTTGTACCAATATGCGTGTGAACACATATAATATATAGTCATTTATGTCTTCAACATGTAGCATAGAAAACCATATGAAGAATACCAAGAATTCCAAGAAAACCATAGATGTGATAACCATGATATAAGAATTCCAATTGAGATACCATGCTGCCCGTTTCCATAAAAATAGGGCACGTACCATATGTGACATAAACACATATAAACATCATATAAACAATATATAACACGTTAGAAGACCCATTGGCAAGTGAAGAGACCAGAATACCCCTTAGCACAAAAATAGGAACTTTGTCCTAGGATGAACCTGGACATGGTGCTGCTCTAGATTCATTTTTGCCATGATGTGACATGACTTATAAATGTGTCATATGATCATATAAATCCGTTGGAAGAAGACCAAATAAGAATGAGAAGTCCAAATGGTGAAATTACCAAGATAACCCTTATAAAGATCAATAAGCTTCACCACCGTGTCAAGTCAGTTTTTATCCGTGTCAAGCATGCTTTTCCTCAGCCAATTTGATTCTAAATTGAATAAGGATCATGTGGGTTTTTGAATCACTCAATTTGGAGTTCATTTGCCCAAGATATGAACCAAAACCTGCAATAGGATACTAAACCGAACAATTTGCCTTATATTGTAAGTCATGTGACTTCAAGGCTTGGTTAGATCATATTATCAACATGTATTGGCATATATATCTTCTAAGATCAGTTTGAACAACATGTATTGGCATATATAATCTAAGATCAGTTTGAACATGTCTTGATTAAGATATGTGATTGAATTGGCCAAGTTCAATCTCATGATCTTAATCAAACTTGTTCAATCTTGATTCATTCAAGCAATTTCACATTTAGCTCATAAGTTCATAAGTTCATGCCTTGCCAAAACAATTTCACATTTAAACGTTACACATACATGCTCACATATGCATCTTCCAATCATTCAAACATGATATATCTATTTGCAATCATCATAACAATTACACATATGCACACATATACATTTTGCACACCAATTACACATATGCACACATATACATTTTGCACAACAATTACACATATGCTCACATATACATTTTGCAATCACTCAAACATAATATATCACAACAATCTCCCCCTTTTGATGATTTGCAAAATTACCCCACATATGTGTATATTAAGCATTTAAATCAAGTACATATGCATCTAAATCAAGTGTTGTAATCTGTGTAATCAAGTAAGCATCTAAATCAAGTGTAAGCTGCTCCCCCTTAATGTGTTATCTCCCCCTTAACATGATATCTATCTTCCCCTTAACATGATATATATACACATTTATTTCTCCCCCTTAATTTTGTAAATTATGCAAAAGACTGAATGGTGTAGTAGTCAGTTGTAAGCAATTAATCCAAGTCTTGCACGTAAAGTCTCAAAGATAGCTTGATTAAGGGGTTTAGTGAATATGTCAGCTACTTGTTGATCAGTTCTAACATGTTCAATGTGTATATGTCCAAGATTAACATGATCACGGAGAAAATGATAACGTACTTCTATATGCTTTGCCTTAGAGTGTAGTACAGGGTTTTTAGACAAATTTATAGCACTTGTACTATCACAATAGATGGGGATATGATTTACTTGTATTTCAAAGTCTGAAAGTTGTTGTTTAATCCATAATAGTTGAGTACAACATAGACTTAAAGCCATATATTCTGCTTCAGTAGTAGAAAGTGCAACACTAGATTGTTTCTTTGAAAACCAAGATATTAGAGAGTTTCCTAGGAATTGACATGTTCCACTAGTGCTCTTTCTATCTACTCTACATCCACCATAATCTGCATCTGAATATGCATGTAGACTTAGACTAGATTGTCTATCATACCATAAGCCTAATGTTGGTGTATGTTGAAGATATCTAAATATTCTTTTTACAGCTTTAAAGTGTGACAACTTAGGCATACTTTGAAATCTTGCACACATACATACTGCAAACATAATATCAGGTCTACTAGCAGTTAGATATAGCAATGAACCAATCATAGACCTATATAGTTTTTCATCAAATGCAACACCATTTTCATCTTTGTCTAATTTTGTTGAAGTACACATTGGTGTTGGAGATGGTTTCAAGTTTTCAAAGTTGAATTTCTTTATCATATCTCTTATGTATTTGGCTTGATTGATATGTATACCACTTGATGTTTGTTTTATTTGCAAGCCTAAGAAATAGTTTAATTCACCAACCATAGACATTTCAAACTCAGACTTCATACAATCTTCAAAGTCTTTTACTAAGTTAGGATTAGTTGAACCAAAGATTATGTCATCTACATATATTTGTATTACAAGCAAATCTTTGTCTTTCTTTTTCAAGAATAAGGTACTATCTATGGTTCCTCTTTGAAAGTTGTTACTTAGTAAAAAGTTGGCAAATCTTTCATACCATGCACGGGGGGCTTGTTTCAAACCATATAAGGCTTTCTTAAGTTTATATACATGATTAGGGTTCTTTGGATCTTCAAAGCCTGGAGGTTGTTTAACAAAAACTTCTTCTTGGATATAGCCATTTAAGAATGCACTCTTAACATCCATTTGGAATAATTTGATGTTATTATAACATGCAAAAGCTAATAAGAGGCGTATGGATTCTAATCTTGCTACGGGGGCAAATGTTTCATCGTAATCAATACCCTCTTCTTGATTATATCCTTGAGCTACAAGTCTTGCCTTATTTCTTACTACAACCCCTTGCTCATTCATTTTGTTCCTAAACACCCATTTAGTTCCAATGATTGATTTATCCTCGGGTTTAGGTACTAAATCCCACACATTGTTTCTTTCAAATTGGTTTAACTCTTCATGCATTGCATCTATCCAATATGCATCGTTTAAGGCATCATTCACATTCTTAGGTTCAATTTGGGATATAAGTGCATGCCATTGATCATATTCATTAGGATCTATTTGCCTACGTGTTCTAACCCCTTGATTTACATCTCCTATGATAAGTTCTTGAGGATGCTTTTGTTTATCTCTTATTTGCCACCAATTACTTGGTTGTGCATCTTCAATAGGTTCATGATGTTCAATAGGTTGGTTAGACACATTTTCTTCATTATGTTCTTGTGTAGGGGGAGTTTGAACTTCATGCATTTCAAGAGTTTGATTTGGTGTTTCAATTTGTTCATTTGTGGGTGGTAGGATAAGTTCATCTTCATCATGAAGTATTTGATCATTTGGTACATAGATTTCATGTTGATTACTTGTTTGGAGATATGCATTTTCATTGAACTTCACATGTATAGATTCAACTATCTTTCTTGTTTGTGCATTATAACATCTATATGCTTTAGAGTTCATTGAATATCCCACAAATATATGTTCATCAGACTTAGGATCAAACTTATCTAAGTTATCTTTTGTGTTCAATACAAAGCATTTACAACCAAAGACTTTTAGATAGTTTACTTTTGGGAGTCGTCCATTTAAGATTTCAAATGGTGTTTTGTTCAATTTCTTTCTTATTGATAGTCTGTTGATCATATAACTTGAAGTGTTTACTGCTTCAGCCCATAAGAATTTAGGTACTTTGTTTTCTACCATCATTGTTCTTGCTACTTCTTGAATAGTCCTATTCTTTCTTTCAACTACACCATTAAGTTGAGGAGTTCTTGGTGGGGAGAATTCATGTTTTATACCCTTTTCATTACAGAATTTTATTAATTCACTATTTTTAAACTCACCACCTCTATCACTCCTTATCTTAATAACATGTGATTCATGTTCATTTTCAAGTTGTCTAATTAGATTAGTTATAGATGATGCACTTTCATCTTTTGAAGCAAGAAACAATGTCCAAGTATATCTTGAGAAATCATCAACTATTACACATACATAATAACTTCCACCTAAGCTTCTTGTTCTACATGGACCAAATAAGTCTATATGCAAGAGTTCTAGTATTCTTGATGTTGTGACCTCGGTTTTAGGCTTAAGGGATTCTCTAACATGTTTGCCTTTGATACAAGATTCACATAGTTGAAAATCATTCAAGTTAAGTTTAGGCAATCCTTTAACAAGACTTTTAGCGTGTAGTTTTTCTAAGGTTGATATACCTATGTGCCCTAAACGTCTATGCCAAAGATTGGGATCAGATTCATGTGAAACAAGACATTTTGTGTTACTACATAGCATATCATCCATGTTAAGCACATATATGTTTCCTTCACGTTTTCCTTTTAACACAACTTGATTGTTTTTATCCATTATCTTACAAGAGGTGGAGGAGAAGAGAACATTCAAGTTGTTGTCACATAGTTGAGAAACACTTAAAAGCTCAAAGGTTAAGTTACTTACAAGTAGGACGTTTTTGATCTCAAACTTGTTTGGATCACCAACCTTGCCTTTGCCAATTATTTGGCCTTGGTTGTTGTCTCCAAAGGTAACTTTGCCACCTTTTGCAATGTTCTTAAGTGTGCTAAACAAATTTTTGTTGCCCGTCATATGTCTTGAGCAACCACTATCAACTATCCAATTAGTTTTGTTCTTTTCATCTTCTTTGTTGTTATAACCAGCAACTTGTCTTTCTTTGATGTTATGTACCTACAAATGTAAATAACAACTTAGGTACCCTTTGATTTTGGGTCCTTTCAAGGTTAGACAAGTTAAGTTCATGTTAGTGTACCTTTAGGTACCCAAACTTGAACAACCTTTCTTGGTTTTGAAATGTTAAAATCATGTTGCATATAATGATCAAATAGTGGATTTTGATACATAGAATATGATAGAAAAGGGGCTGCACATTTATGTCTAGTTGGATAAGCATTGTAAGTTCTATATGCATTTGAATGTTGCCATGTATATGAGTTATATCTTGGCCGTGTATAAGCATGATGTTGTGTGTGTCTAGGCCGTGTGTTGTAAACTGATTTAGGCCGAGAGTATGTCATGTTCTTCACATAAGCATGTTGTTGCATATAAGGCATAACTTGAGCAGATTTCATACTACTTTGTTTAGGCATTCTTGTATACATGTAAGCATGGTTTCTAGGTGTATTTACCTTCCTATATGTTGATGCATTTTGCAATCTTTGTGATGAAGGTGGTGTGGGCAGAATAGGTTCATTTCTAAATGCATTTGGCCTATATTTCATGTTGGTTGAAGATGACACAAATGTTGTTTCCTTAGGTGTGTATTCAGCTTCTTTAACATATCCAAGACCTTGTTTGTCATTTCCATGCTTTTGAGATGCAATAAGAGTGTCTAACATGTTGGAACCATTCTTAAATTGTTCTAAAGATTTGTTCAAGTCTAGGTTGCATGCTTTTAATGATTCAAATTCAGTTTGTATTTCATGTATTTTAGACTTTAAAACGTTGAAATCAACACATTGCACACATTGCACATTTTCATGTTTGTTCTTAAGTTCCTTAATCTGATTTTGCATTGAACTAATAGTGTTAGATGATTCAAGTTGAAGAACTTCTAGTTGAGAAGTTAGATTCAAGTTAGACGTCTCCAACTTGTTCTTTTCCTCAACTATTCTTTTCTTCTCCTTGGATAGCTTCTTATATCTATCATGCAACTTTTCTAATTCATCCAACAATTCATCTTGAGTAAAATCACATTCAGAGTCAGAATCGAATGTTACCTCATTTGTAGACTTTGAAGCCAAACATGTTTGTGCAACTTCAGGTTCCTCCTCGGATTCGGATGAAGATGTGTCATCCCAAGTGCTTGAACTTGCCTTGAGAGCTTTCTTCCTCCTTTGCATAGGTTCTACTCTAGTTTTTGTCCTTGTCTTTTCATCCATGTCACGGTTTTTGTTCTTGTTTGGACAATCATATGAGATGTGTCCTTGTTTGCCACATTCATAACACTTAAGTTCTTTATCATACCATTTACCATCTTGTTTGTTAGATTTCACATTGATAGGGGCAGCTGATTTTGCTTGTCTTTTAGTTGGTCTTTTCTTGAAAAACTTCCTTAAACGCCTAGCTAACAAAATTATGTCTTCTTCATCACTTTCATCATCACTTTCATACTCGGCTTGATTAGATGATTCGGGTTCATTTGTTACAAATGCAAGTGATTTAGACTTGTTACTAGTTTCAGCCTTTCTTATATTCAACTTGTTCTCATAAACTTTTAAAGAGCCTATCAATTCATCAAGTTTTATTTGAGAAAGATCTTTGCTTTCTTCAATGGCACTAACTTTGGCATCCCATTCAATTGGCAAACTTCTCAAAACTTTTTGCACTTTTTCTTTCATCAAAAACGTTTTACCAAGGGATTCAAGTGAGTTGTATAAGTTTGTAAGCCTTAAATCCATATCAACAATTGATTCATTAGGCAGTAAATGAAATGTTTCAAGTGTAGTCATTAACATGTTAATCTTTGATTCCTTTACTTGATTAGTTCCTTCATGCTTCATTTCAAGACATTTCCACATATCCTTTGCACTTAAACATGAAGAGACATAGGCAGATTCACTCCTACTTAAACCATTCAACAATAATTGCATTGCTTTAGCATTAAGACTCATTTTCTTTTTATCTTCATCACTCCAATCTTTTCTATATTTCTCAACTTCTCGTGATAAGCCATCAATTATAACATGCTTAGTAGGCACATAAGGTCCATCTTCAATGATAGACCACAAGTCTATATCAATAGCCATTAAGAACAATTTCATCCTAAGTTTCCAATGACTAAAGTTTTCTCCATCAAAAAGAGGTGGTCTTTGTGTGGACATGCCTTCTAATTCTATTTTCATGTGTGACTTAGACATGCTTCTTAGTGTGTGAGAAAACGTTTAAAACACTTATAAGAAGGAGAGAAAGTGTCACCTTGTTGTAGATACCAAATATGAAGAATATAAGACAACCAGAAAATTTCCAGCAACTTGGAGTGTAAACTGTTTTCAGCTCAAATAAGAATATGGTGCTCAACCTTGCTCTGATACCAATTGTTGGACCTGTATAGCACCACTAGAGGGGGGGTGAATAGTGGATTAGCGGAAATTACACTATAATTACCTTCAAAAACTTGTTTGAAGACCCCTTTGCCTCTTTAACCTCAGGTTCTGAAAATTCCAGAAACAGTTCACTACTTTGAACGTTTTGGTTGAACCACTTATACACCTGTGCAAGCTCTCAAACTTGGCAGAGATCAAGTTTAGAATGTTTATAATATGTCATAAAAAATTCAGTCAATTCCAAGCAAGTTAGCACGTTCAAATAAGCAAGAGAAGTAAAGTGTGCAATTCTGGCAGTTTCAGGCAGAATGTTAGCTTAACTTCAAACAACAATATCTCAAAATCTACCCGTGCTATTTTGATGAATCTTATATCAAATTAAACCTCAAGATGTCTAGTTTAATTTGATATAAGGCTCACTCCAAGATTCGAAGGATAGCCTATTCAAATTGCACAAGTTTGCACACTGGTCAGAACTGTTCACAGAATGTAGCAACAATTTTGTGAAGATGATTTGAATATGCTAAACACCTTAGAATTTAGTGATTCTTGCGGCTAATGAAAGCTAACACATTGAAGTATAATATATCCAAAATTCATGCAATTCTAAGACTGTTTGCTCGTTCAATTATGCATGCCAAGTTAGTGTAATTCTCAGACAGAAAACAGTAAGTGCAGGAAATAAGTAAAGAACACAAGGAATTATCCTGGTTCGGTCAATGTGACCTACTCCAGTCCCAAGAGACACCTTCTCTTGGATTTCACTAAACACCAAACACCAAAGTCACCTTACAAAGCCAAAGGAAGAAGCTTTTCACCAACTTCTTCAAGAGGCTGCACCAAAACTGAAAATCAGCACTAGTATGTTTCACCTTTGCACCTTTGCACCTTTTGCTCACCTCTAAGGAGTAAGCTTTATACACCAGCTTCTCCCTTACAATATGTCGTTTAAAAGGTGTTGAAATGACAAGAAATGAAGAACTATACAATCATAAAGCTTGCTGCAAATGTGTTCTTCAATATAGAAGAGAAGAAGAAAAGAATGGAGACAAAGAGCTAATTGTCTTGCTTGCTTTCTTTGTTGCTTTCGTTGGAGTGCATTTCCTCTTCATCTTTGGTGCTATTTATAGCCAAGAGGACAGCCTAAAGGCTCCTCAAAGTAGCCGTTTGGAATGGATGAGAATGGAGAAATTTCAGCACCTTTTTAGCTACCAAAATTCAGCATTTGACTTTCAAGATAAATCTGATTTTTTAAATGCTTTGACATGGTCTTCCATCTGAATTTTTATCCCATTATAGCCGTTGGAATGAGGTGGAAATTGGCTCCATTTGACCGTTTAAAAACAGCTCCAATCATCAATATCCATGTGTAAATAACTTGCCATGTATGCAGCTGAATTGGCATGTATTTTGAACAACTTTATCTCCTCATTTTGAATACCAAATAAACGTTGGAATGGCTCCTCATTTTGAATGTTAAATGACGTTGGAATGCCTAGAAGATAGGCATTGGAGAACAAATTCAAAGATAGATAGAAATCAGCCAACCTTTGATTTTGAATTAGTCTTCAACTTTTAAACATATAGCCGTTTGCATCTTTCTTGGTTGAGAGATTTTTGCTCCAACTTTGAACCAATATAGCCGTTGAAAACATCACACAATATAAGCAAGAATAGTCACTTGAAATCAGCACCAAAATAGGATGTAATTCAACTTGCCTTGACTTGTTCAAAAGCTGAAAGTTTGAACATGATTTGTACCAATATGCGTGTGAACACATATAATATATAGTCATTTATGTCTTCAACATGTAGCATAGAAAACCATATGAAGAATACCAAGAATTCCAAGAAAACCATAGATGTGATAACCATGATATAAGAATTCCAATTGAGATACCATGCTGCCCGTTTCCATAAAAATAGGGCACGTACCATATGTGACATAAACACATATAAACATCATATAAACAATATATAACACGTTAGAAGACCCATTGGCAAGTGAAGAGACCAGAATACCCCTTAGCACAAAAATAGGAACTTTGTCCTAGGATGAACCTGGACATGGTGCTGCTCTAGATTCATTTTTGCCATGATGTGACATGACTTATAAATGTGTCATATGATCATATAAATCCGTTGGAAGAAGACCAAATAAGAATGAGAAGTCCAAATGGTGAAATTACCAAGATAACCCTTATAAAGATCAATAAGCTTCACCACCGTGTCAAGTCAGTTTTTATCCGTGTCAAGCATGCTTTTCCTCAGCCAATTTGATTCTAAATTGAATAAGGATCATGTGGGTTTTTGAATCACTCAATTTGGAGTTCATTTGCCCAAGATATGAACCAAAACCTGCAATAGGATACTAAACCGAACAATTTGCCTTATATTGTAAGTCATGTGACTTCAAGGCTTGGTTAGATCATATTATCAACATGTATTGGCATATATATCTTCTAAGATCAGTTTGAACAACATGTATTGGCATATATAATCTAAGATCAGTTTGAACATGTCTTGATTAAGATATGTGATTGAATTGGCCAAGTTCAATCTCATGATCTTAATCAAACTTGTTCAATCTTGATTCATTCAAGCAATTTCACATTTAGCTCATAAGTTCATAAGTTCATGCCTTGCCAAAACAATTTCACATTTAAACGTTACACATACATGCTCACATATGCATCTTCCAATCATTCAAACATGATATATCTATTTGCAATCATCATAACAATTACACATATGCACACATATACATTTTGCACACCAATTACACATATGCACACATATACATTTTGCACAACAATTACACATATGCTCACATATACATTTTGCAATCACTCAAACATAATATATCACAACAATAAGAACTAAAAACAGAATCTCAACTACTACAATTTGATAAACTATCAAGTGCCTATTTTTATGTTCAAAGTTTTCTGATTTAAGGAATCAATTAAACTACCACTTAAATCTTCTAGATTAGGGTCTAATGAACAATATCTAAGCTACACTAAACAAGAACAAGCTGGTTACACACAGTTTTAACTTGAGCTACACATCCAGATTCTAACACACCTAAAACTAGTCTAAGTTGTTTTTGTGGGGTGGTTTTCGGTTATGCCTCCTAACTAAGTTACCAAACTATAGTACACTATATAATAACACTTTAAAAACATAAACTATCTACCTAAACACACAGCAAGCAAACGCAATAAGAATCAGTACTCAAACGGTTTGGGCAGCATCATTGTATATGCAAGTTTAATCAATGTAAACATGAATAGAAGACTAACTAAAGACTAACCAAAGTTTGGGCAGCATCATTGTATGGCTAAGAAATTGTTACATTGTGTTGAATCATTCCTTTACAGGCATGAAGAGGATGAGCCAAGCAAAGATGACATCCATTGGGTTTATATGATACAAGCTATGATCTAGTTGTATCAAATGCATGTTGTACATATCTTTATATGTTCTTTTTGATATTGTTAGTTTGTTAACTTTGTTTTAGGATAGTTTGTGTTGTATTCTTGCCTTATCTTTCAGTTGCACGTTTTTAGCTTGAAGATGCAAATCAAACCTGAATTTTTGTCCAAACAAAGAGGTGAAATGCAAGGAGCTTACAAGCAAGGTGGTGACAAGCACTCATGTCAATTTCAAGCAATGTTCCTCACGTTAAATGGGTGTAGAAGCTGCTCACATCTTGAACCAATTAGAAGGACTCTTGCAAACCATCAAACCAATCACAAACAAGTTGAAGTCAAGAATACAAGCTGCACAACTTCTTCTCCAATCAGATTCCTTGAAGAAAAACGTTGGTTAAGCCTAGATGTTTTGAAAATTCAAAGATCAACTATGCAACAAATCAAAAGGAGGATTCAACCAAGCTGCTCACTCCAACATCCAATCAGAATTCTTGGCTGAATTCAAGCAAGAAAGAAACGTTTTCTAAGGGAAATTATGTTTGAAAATTCAACACTAAAGTGAGAACCAATCAAGGACAAGTTCTAGCCAAGCTGCACACTTCCTTAACCAATCAAATTCTGGCTGAAAATTGCAAGGAGAAGGACGCATGATTTGAGCCAAAATCTTTGAAAATTCAAACTATAACTCACAACCAATCAAGGCTAAGTTTCAAGCAAGCTGCTCAATGTTTAAACCAATCAAAACAATGGCTCAAGACAAGCAAAGAAGAAGAAGGAAGCAACCAGCTCCTTTTCACCGAAAGTTGCTCCAACTTGTTCAAAAAGCAAGCATCTCATTTTATACTAGTACCTTGTACATTAGGACTTGTACTTTTTCATCATTTTCGTTTGTATAAGAAGGTTTAGAACCTGAATGCAATTCACAACCATTATCAATATACATTTGAACCAGAATTTCCTTCAAGGAGTTTTCAACATTTCAAGTTGAGGTTTAAAACCACCAAACGGTTTTCTCTCAAGTTCCAGCCTAGAACTTGATAGTATTTGCTTCTTTATTTGGATTACAGCATCTTAGGGTCTCTTTGAGGTTTTAGATGTGTTGGAGTGCCAAGGAGGAAGAGGTGTTGGCATAGATTGAGCCAAGAACAATGGTTAAAGATCAAAGGGTGTCTTTGAGGTGTTCTTTGACATAGCTTGTGTTCAAATCAGTTTGGAGTAGAAGACAACATCCTAGGCAACGTTTCCAGCCCCCATTTGGCTCATCACAGGTTGCCATGGATGGTTCAAACAGTACCCAAGGAGGAGGAGACAAAGTGGAATATTCAATGGAAAAGATTGCACAGATGCTTAGTAATATGCAATCTAGGATGGATGAGTGGGAAGCAAGGATGACATCCAACACACCCCCTACCCAAGAACAGCCCCCACCTCAAAACCAAGGCCAAACATCCCGTGGAACTGAACCTAAGGGGTCCACAAGCATGGGAGGTAGAGGAGGAGCAAGGGGTAGAGGAGATAGGAGGCAAGGAATGAGACAACAACCTGTTAGGGAGGAATGGAATGATTACTATGAAGAGGAAGAGGTTGAGGAGGTATACCCAAGGCCTCAAGGCCGAATGCAACCTAGGAGGCATGTGCCTCAAGAGGATGATTATTTGAAAACCAAAATAAACATTCCACCCTTTTATGGCAAAAGTGACCCTGAAGCCTACATTGAGTGGGAAAGAAAAGTTGACATGATCTTTTCCTATACCAACTATACTGAGTTGCAAAAAGTGAGATATGCAAGTATAGAGTTCTTGGATTATGCCTTGATTTGGTGGGACCAAACTCAAAGTATAAGAAGAAGGACTAGACAACCAACAATTGGAACTTGGGATGACATGAAATATGAGATGAGAAAGAAATTCATTCCAGAATCTTACGAGAGATCCATGTTCCAAAAGTTGCAATGCCTAACTCAAGGAAATAAAAGTGTGGATGAATACTTTAAAGAGTTAGAAAGTTTGTTGATAAAAACTGATACTGAAGAAACTGAGGAGGCAACCATGGCTCGGTTTTTGGGAGGTCTTAATAGGGAGATTGGGTTTCAACTTGAACTCACTACCTATGTTGATCTAAATTCCATGGTTCACAAAGCTGAGAAAATTGAGAGGCAATTAAAGGTACGTTCTTCTACTAGTGGATTTGGTCTTAGAACTAATGCTTCTTCTATTTCTAAAGTGCAGCCTAGGTCTAATGGCAATGGAGGGGCACGGACAAGTTCAAACACATTCGGCCAAAACAGTTCTAACACTCAAAATAAACCACACTTCAGTCAAAGGACCAATGGTGCAAATCAAGGTCATAATGACAAAGGCAAAGGCAAGGCAACCGCAAACCCTCCAAGGACAAGGGAGATTGAGTGTTTTAAATGTAGAGGGAGAGGGCATTATGCAAGGGACTGCCCTAATGCCAAGAAAGTGTTGTACCTTGAGGAAACTAATGAATTCTATTCAGAAGAGGAGGAAGAAGAAGCAACAAAGGAGGAGTACCAAGAGGACTCAGCTGAGGAGGTAAAGAGTGATGAAGAGGGTGCATATAAGGACTTTCTTGTGGTAAGAAAAGCCTTAAGTGCACACATGAAGGAGGAAGAAGAAAACTTGCAAAGGGAGAACATTTTCCACATCCATTGTTTGGTAAAAGGCAAAACTTGCACTTTAATTATTGATAGTGGTTCTTGTGCTAATGTTGCAAGTATTGAACTTGTTAGAAAGTTAGATTTACCTATGATTGATCATCCCCATCCCTATAGGTTATCTTGGCTAAATGATTGTGGTGAGATTCATGTGTCTAAGCAAGTTCTGATTTCTTTATCTATTGGTGGCTACAAAGATGAAATTTTGTGTGATGTAACTCCTATGCATGCTAGTCATATTTTGTTAGGTAGGCCTTGGTAATTTGACAAGCATGTTATTTATGATGGTAGATTGAACATGTATGCTTTTACTTTTAATGGCAAAAAGTTTAAGTTACATGCATTGTCTCCACATAAAGTTTATGAGGATGCTAAGAGGATGAAGAAGAACCATTCAGATCCTAAGGAAAAGGAGGCTGAAAAAAGGTTCTTAGAGGTTCTTAAAAAGGAGAGAAGAAGCCTTTTGGAGGCCACAAACTCCTCGGCCAAGGGTACACAACCCACGGCCCAAATCAATCCACCCTCACCCACGGCTCAAACACTTTCACAAGCATCCACCTCACAAATTTCACATCCACCTAAGAAGCATGCTTTCTTTGCAAAATCTCGTGAAGTTACACATGTATTGTATGATAATAAAACTGTTTTGGTGATGCTTTACAAAGATAGTGTTGAATGCTTGTTTTATAAGAATGACTTACCATCTACCTTGCCTAGTGGTGTTGTTTCTTTGTTGGAAGAATTTGCAGATTTGTTTCCCGAGGAGGAACCACATGGGTTGCCACCTTTAAGAGGGATTGAGCACCACATTGACTTTATTCCAGGGGCTGTCCTACCTAATAGGCCAGCTTATAGGGCCAATCCGGAGGAAACAAAGGAAATACAAAGGCAAGTGGAGGATCTCTTAGCCAAAGAGAAGGTAAGGGAAAGTATGAGCCCAAGTGCAGTTCCAGTCATCCTTGTCCCAAAAAAGGATGGCACTTGGAGGATGTGTACAGATTGTAGGGCCATCAACAAAATCACTGTAAAGTATAGGTATCCCATTCCTAGACTTGATGATATGCTTGATATGTTGCATGGTTCACAATGGTATACGAAAATTGATTTGAAAAGTGGTTATTTTCAAGTGAGAATAAGAGAGGGTGATGAATGGAAAACAGCTTTTAAAACTAAATTTGGATTGTATGAATGGTTAGTTATGCCTTTTGGGTTAACTAATGCACCTAGTACATTCATGAGGCTAATGAATGAAGTTTTGAGAGCTTTTATTGGGAAGTTTGTTGTGGTTTATTTTGATGACATCTTGATCTATTCTAAGTCCTTAGAAGAGCATTTAGATCACATAAGGGCTGTTTTTGAAAAGCTAAGAAAAGAAAAACTTTATGCTAACTTTAAGAAATGTTCTTTTTGTTTGGACAAAGTTGTTTTTCTTGGTTTTGTAATCAGTTCTGCAGGGATTGAAATGGATCAAGACAAGGTGAAATCCATCCTTGAATGGCCTACACCAAAGAGTGTGGAAGAAGTGAGGAGCTTTCATGGTTTGGCAGGTTTTTATAGGCGGTTTGTCAAAGACTTTTCAACCGTAGCCGCACCATTGAATGAGATAGTCAAGAAAGAGGTTGGATTCCATTGGGGGGAAGCCCAACAAAGGGCGTTTGATGAGCTTAAAAGACGTCTCACTACAGCACCTATCTTGAAGTTGCCAAACTTTGATGATACATTTGAGGTAGAGTGTGATGCAAGTGGCGTGGGAATTGGAGCTGTTCTAACCCAAGGTAAGCATCCTATTGCTTATTTTAGTGAGAAGTTGAAAGGTGCTGCATTGAACTATCCTACTTATGATAAGGAGTTGTATGCTTTAGTAAGGTCCTTACAAACTTGGCAACACTACTTGCAACCCAAAGAGTTTGTCATTCATACTGATCATGAAGTTTGAAGTATCTTAAGAGTCAAGGAAAACTGAATAAGAGGCATGCAAAGTGGGTTGAGTTTATTGAGCAATTTCCTTATGTCATTAAGTATAAGCAAGGAAAAGATAACATAGTTGCTGATGCTTTGTCTAGAAGGTATACTTTGATTACTAAGTTGTCTTCACACTTGCTTGGCTTTGAATTTGTTAAGGAATTGTATAAGGATGATTCTGATTTTGCTTCCATTTATGATGCATGTGTTGATTCTCCTTTTGGTAAATTTTATTTACATGATGGCTATTTGTTTAAGGAGAAACGATTATGCATTCCTAAGGGATCAATGCGTGAATTGTTGGTTAAGGAAGCACATGGGGGCGGGTTAATGGGACACTTTGGAGTTTTTAAAACTTTAGAAACTTTAAAGGAACATTTCTTTTGGCCTCACATGAAATCAGATATTGCAAAGGCTTGTAGTAGTTGCATCACTTGTAGGCAAGCTAAGTCCAAAACACAACCTCATGGTTTGTATACACCCTTGGACGTACCTAGTGCACCTTGGGAGGACATTTCTATGGACTTTGTTCTTGGCTTACCTAGATCAAAAGGTGGTAGAGATAGTGTCTTTGTTGTGGTAGACAGATTCTCTAAGATGGCACACTTTATTGCTTGTCACAAAGTAGATGATGCTTCCTACATTGCAAATCTATTCTTTAAAGAAGTTGTTAGGTTGCATGGCATGCCTAAAACAATTGTTAGTGATAGGGACAGTAAATTCTTGAGTCATTTTTGGCGTGTGCTTTGGAGCAAGTTGGGAACTAAGCTTTTGTTTTCTACTACTGCACACCCATAAACAGATGGCCAAACTGAAGTGGTAAATAGGACCTTGTCACAAATGTTGCGTGCCTTAATCCAAAGCAATCTGAAAAATTGGGAAGAATGTTTACCACATATTGAGTTTGCTTACAATAGGGCTGTTCATAGTGGGTCTTTGTATTCCCCTTTTGAAGTTGTCTATGGTTTTCTACCCCACTCCCCACTTGATTTGTTGCCTATTCCAATTGATGAACGTACTAGCATGGATGGTAAACAACGAGCTGAAATGATCAAAAAGTTGCATGAAAAGGTTAAACTCCAACTTGAAAGAAAGAATAGACAGTATGCCAAACAAGCTAACAAGCATAGACAAGATGTTGTGTTTTATCCTGGAGATCTTGTTTGGTTGCATTTAAGGAACGGTTTCCTAAGGAGAGGAAGTCCAAGCTTATGCCTAGAGGAGATGGACCTTTTAAGGTCATTCAAAAGGTTGGTCCAAATGCTTATGTGCTTGATCTTCCTCAAGACAAGTATGGTTCAGTTTCCAACACCTTCAATGTAAGTGATCTTTCCCCTTTTGAGCATTTTTATCTTGATGATTCGAGGGCGAATCCTTTTGAGGAGGGGGGGATTGATGAGGCTGAGGAGCAGCCCCCTAATGAGGAGCTTGCACAAGGTGCCCTTAACCATAAGGGGCCTTTGACAAGGAGCCAAACTACGAGGATTAATTGTCTTCAAGTTGCTTTTGATGTTGGCTCCTTTCTAACCAAACATGTGCAAGATGAACCAATGAACGTTCCTCCTAAATGGGTGCTCATTGTTGAGCTTAGGAACTGATTATCCAATGATTTTCAATGTCAATAAATAAGTTAAAGGGTTGGTGGGAGGGCAGGATAGTCAGTCCGCTTGTTGGTGCCGTTTCTGTGGCTTTTAGTTGCTCCCTTCTTTTGATTCTTTTAAAGTTTGTTTTAGAATACTTATGTTTGGTGTATGAGTGTGATTTGTGGGTGTTATAGGTCTTGGATCAAACGCCTTGAGCTTTGGAAAGGAAGGCTTCTCAGATTTGGACCAAGCTTGTCCATACAAGGCTGTTTTGTGGTTTTGGGCTTTCAAGTGAGATTGGGCGTGCATGGGACCAGCTGGACCTTGAAGTAGACTTAAGTTAGAGCATCTTTCATGTTTTGGGTTTTGTCAAAATCAGTCCACAAAAATAGTTACAAGAGTTGCAAGGAAGAAGTCCAAAACAAGCCCAATTGTGCAAATTAGGGTTTTCGGTCTTCTTGAGAGTGTGGCAGCCGCATCTTATCATCAAATGCAATTAAGAGACCTTCTAGAATGTCATAAATCAGATTGGGATGATTGGAAATGAATTATGGAGTCATAATTGAAGATTTGGAGCATTTAAGGAGATAATTCAAGTGAGAGAAAGTTACCAAAGTTAGCAAATCTGATCTTGTGTCACAATGAGGGCTGAATGGCGTGTATTGAAGGCACATGGATACACAAGGCAAGTTCTAGAAGGATGGTTAATGAGGCAATAACTGGTGATTGAGACAATAAGTATGGATTTGCCAAGAGAGAGAAGCTTACCTAAAATAACAAATCAAATTTGCATCTCAAGGAAGGAAATGGCGCAAACATTGAAGCTCCAAGATGCACCTAGACGTTTTTTTGGGTTGGCCAACAAGACTTGTAATCAAATATATTGATCACTTAGCATTTCTTTTGGGGGCTAGACTATTTTCGCACCTTTGAGACTAGAACCATACGGTTTTTGTATTGTTTTTGTTCTTGAGTTTCTTGAATAAAAGTTTGTGTTTTTCCTTTGGTTTACACATATCTAAATCAAGGCTAGACCCAATTAAGGATTGTGTGTTCCTTGTTGGTGATCCACAATCCAAGGATTAGGAGTGACTGGTTGGATTGGACGGATTGAAACACATAACAACCAAACGAATTTGGAGGCTTGAAGGGAAGGTGGTTGCTTGGCACCATTGTCCATCACATTCAAGGCTTGAGGGACGTTTGGAGAGTGAAGAAAGATCGGGACAACATCAATATACGAACCATATTCGTATCATCTTACGAACCCGTTCTACCCAAGAGATCCTAATCTAAACCCCCACGCCCCATAGCCTTCAAAGACCCTTTCCCCGACATCCAAAACGCCCTCAACTACCCATTATAACCCAAAAATATTGCTCAAAACATTCCCATAAGCCCCAACTATTCAGAATCCCTAAGACAGCCTAAAAACCACAAACTCGAAACCCTACATTCCTAACTTCTTTCCAAACCTGCCAAAATACAAAAACTATCCTACCCCAAGGCATTTTGCACCATTTGAACACTAAAACAAGCGAAGGGAGTGTCTTGAGTGGGCTGCACAAAAACAAGTTCAAGACAGCCTCGTGAAGTTACAATTCTGCCCTTAGACAAAAAAAAAAGAAAAGAAAAAAGGACGTACTATGCACAACAAGAAAAGGAAGAAAAAAGTCATAAAAGGGGAAAGAAAAATGGAGAAATAGAAGGGCCAAGAAAGTACATCTCATTAGACTCAATTTGTGCAAATAAGAGAATTTACTTGCTTTATTTACTTGCTTTACTTGGTGCCATACTTTTTACCCTTTTAAGACTGATTTTCTAGCCTTAAAATAACCCCAAATACACTACAAAAGCACTTGAATATTCTGATTATAGCTAACATTGAGTACAACTGTGAATTTGTGTGCATAAAGCCTAAATTAACTAAAGATTGCCAAGGACAACCCTTAGTGATCTTTGTTTTAGCCTTATACATCACTTTTGGTCTCAATATATCTTTGATTCATAGTTATTTCGTTCAAGCTTGTCTGACCTTTTTTTGGAGTTTGTTGGAAGACGATTGTGCTAAATTTGAATTGTTTGGACTGTTTTGGTGAAACCAAATTGCAACTGTTTTGAGACTGATTTTGGATCGTTTGTGTGGGATATTTTTGGCATACTGGGACATATATTTGATGATTGGGAGATTGAAAAAGGACCTGAATTGAGCATCAAAACCATTGGCTCAAAAAAAAGTTGTTTTGTACTGATTTATCCATATTGGCCATCACCTCTCAGTTGTTGCTTGCTTTGATTGTTTTTTGTCCAAGATTGGTCAAGGAACAAAGTACAAGTGAGTGAGAAAGAAAGGAGAGTAAGCGAGACAACAAACACATACAAACACAAACTGAATTTAACTAACCATCTTTGCAAAAATTTGTTTAATGTTTTGATTTTTAGGCTCACAATGTTTGTTTCTACCATTTGGGGAGTTATGATCGATACCATGACTTTGAAGAGATAGATAAGCGCATGCACAACTTTGAAGTGACAAGTGCCCTGTGGGTAAGTGATGAGCTACAGCCTAACCTTGTGGATACAAACACTGACGAAGACACCTCAATGCCCCACACAGGTCCCATAACAAGGAGTTTGGCTAAGAAATTGTTGCATTGTGGTGAATCATTTCTTTACAGGCATGAAGAGGATGAGCCAAGCAAAGATGATGTCCATTGGGTTTATATGATACAAGCTATGATCTAGTTGTATCAAAAGCATGTTGTACATATCTTTAGTTGTTCTTTTTAATATTGTTGGTTGGTTAACCCTGTTTTAGGATAGTTTGTGTTGTATTATTGCCTTGTCTTTCAGGTACACGTATTTAGCTTGAAGATGCAACTAAAACCTGAATTTTTTGTTCAAGCAAAGAGGAGATAACCAAGTAGCTTACAAGCAAAGAGGTGACAAGCAACCATGTCAAACTGAATTTGTTCTTCACGTTGAAACAAGATGAAACAAGCTGCTCACATCATTAGCCAATAGGAAGGAGTCTTGTAAATGCTTAAACCAATCACAAACAAGTGAAGAAAATTCAGCAAGCTGCACAACAAAATATCCAATCAAAAACCTGGCTGAAATCAAGCATGGAAACGGCTGAATCAAAGCTTAATCCTTTGAAAATTCAAAGCCACACTTTCAACCAATCAAGGCCAAAACCAAAGCAAGCTGCTCAATGTATCATCCAATCAAATTGATCAAGAAAAGAAGGCTGAAAATAGCAAGGAATACACGGCAGAACCATTCAGCTTTTCTTGGAACCGAAAGTTGCTCAAAGTTGTTCAAAAGCAAGCACCTTATTTTAGCCTTGTACTTTGTACATTAAAACTTGTACTTTTTATCATTTTCGTTTGGTATAAGTAAGATAGGAACCTGAATGTAAAACACAACTATTTTCAAACACATTTCAATCACATTTCCTTTAAGGAGTTCTCAACTTATGCTAGTTGAAGTTTAAGACCACTTAACGGTTTTCTTTCAAGTTCATAGCCTAGAACTTGTTAGTATTCACTTCATTTTTGGTTTACAGCATCTTAGGGTCTGAATGAGGTTTTAGATGTGTTGGAGTGCCAAAGAGGAAGATGTGTTGGCATAAATTGAGCCAAGAACAAACGGTTACAGTTCGAGGGGTGTCATTGTGATGTTCTTTGCCATAGCTGAGGTTCAAATCAATTTGGAATAGGAGACAAAGTCCTTGGAACGTTTTTCTAGCCTTCGTTTGGCTCATCAGTAAGCAATTATCGTAAAGAGGTACCATTGTATCAAACTTTTCCTCAAGATGAACGAAGTGTTCGAGCATGCTACAACTATGTGTTTGATGATTATTATTATGCTAACAGTAAGGAACATGAGGAATTAAGAATGATTAGGTTCTATGTTGGTTCACACAAGGAAATTACTGATTGCATGACAAGTAAATACTTTCCGTTTCTTAGTGCTATGTAAGAGAAAGCACTGTCTTTAGAATCTAAATTGAATTTTAAATAGATGCGTAACACGCTGAGTAGAATGCAATCTCGTTGTGAATACTTGAATGAAACGATGTTAGAGTTCCAATCTATGTTACTTGCATTAGAAGCTAAAATTGAACATGAACCTAGTCATGAATCTAATGAGCTTACTGATAAAGTCTTGCATGATGATTTAGCTACTGATTTGCATGACTTAGATGATGATTTAAATGATGACTTAAGTGATCTATCAAGTGAAAATGATGGCACAATTGAGCATGAAAACTTAATGGAACATGAATGGAAAGATTATGGCAATCCTTTGTTTGAAATTGATGAGCTACAGCCTAACCTTGTGGATACAAACACTCATGAAGACACCTCACTGCCCCGCACAGGTCCCATAACAAGGAGTATGGCTAAGATGTTGTTGCATTATGTTGAATCATTTCTTTATAGGCATGAAGAGGATGAACCAAGCAAAGATGATGTCCATTGGGTTTATATGATACAAGCTTTGATCTAGTTGTATCAAAAACATGTTGTACATATCTTTAGTTGTTCTAATATTGTTGGTTGGTTAACCTTTTTTGAGGATAGTTTGTGTTGTATCATTGCCTTGTTTTCAGGTACACGTACTTAGCTTGAAAATGCAATTAGAATCTGAATTTTTGTTCAAGCAAGGAGGTGATAAGCAAGTAGCTTACAAGCAAGAAGGTGACAAGCACCCATGTCAAAATCTGAATTATCTTCAACGCCAAACATGATGGACAAGCTGCTCAAAGCATGAACCAATTGGGAGAAGTCTTGCAAATGTTCAAACCGATTTAAAACAAGTTGGAGACAAGCAAACAAGCTGCACAAAAATTGATCCAATCAACTCCTTGAAGATGACGGCTGATTAAGGCATAATTTGTTTGAAAATTCAAAGCCAAACTTACAACCAATCTGATGAGCTACAGCCTAACCTTGTAGATGCAAACACTGACGATGACACCTCATTGCCCCACAATGGTCCCATAACAAGGAGTATGGCTAAGAAATTGTTACATTGTGTTGAATCATTCCTTTACAGGCATGAAGAGGATGAGCCAAGCAAAGATGACATCCATTGGGTTTATATGATACAAGCTATGATCTAGTTGTATCAAATGCATGTTGTACATATCTTTATATGTTCCTTTTGATATTGTTAGTTTGTTAACTTTGTTTTAGGATAGTTTGTGTTGTATTCTTGCCTTATCTTTCAGGTGCACGTTTTTAGCTTGAAGATGCAAACCAAACCTGAATTTTTGTCCAAACAAAGAGGTGAAATGCAAGGAGCTTACAAGCAAGGTGGTGACAAGCACTCATGTCAATTTCAAGCAATGTTCCTCACGTTAAATGGGTGTAGAAGCTGCTCACATCTTGAACCAATTAGAAGGACTCTTGCAAACCATCAAACCAATCACAAACAAGTTGAAGTCAAGAATACAAGCTGCACAACTTCTTCTCCAATCAGATTCCTTGAAGAAAAACGTTGGTTAAGCCTAGATGTTTTGAAAATTCAAAGATCAACTATGCAACCAATCAAAAGGAGGATTCAACCAAGCTGCTCACTCCAACATCCAATCAGAATTCTTGGCTAAATTCAAGCAAGAAAGAAACGTTTTCTAAGGGAAATTATGTTTGAAAATTCAACACTAAAGTGAGAACCAATCAAGGACAAGTTCTAGCCAAGCTGCACACTTCCTTAACCAATCAAATTCTGGCTGAAAATTGCAAGGAGAAGGACGCATGATTTGAGCCAAAATCTTTGAAAATTCAAACTATAACTCACAACCAATCAAGGCTAAGTTTCAAGCAAGCTGCTCAATGTTTAAACCAATCAAAACAATGGCTCAAGACAAGCAAAGAAGAAGAAGGAAGCAACCAGCTCCTTTTCACCGAAAGTTGCTCCAACTTGTTCAAAAAGCAAGCATCTCATTTTATACTAGTACCTTGTACATTAGGACTTGTACTTTCCATCATTTTCGTTTGTATAAGAAGGTTTAGAACCTGAATGTAATTCACAACCATTATCAATATACATTTGAACCAGAATTTCCTTCAAGGAGTCTTCAACATATCAAGTTGAGGTTTAAAGCCACCAAACGGTTTTCTCTCAAGTTCCAGCCTAGAACTTGGTAGTATTTGCTTCTTTATTTGGTTTACAGCATCTTAGGGTCTCTTTGAGGTTTTAGATGTGTTGGAGTGCCAAAGAGGAAGAGGTGTTGGCATAGATTGAGCCAAGAACAACGGTTAAAGATCAAAGGGTGTCTTTGAGGTGTTCTTTGACATAGCTTGTGTTCAAATCAGTTTGGAGTAGGAGACAACATCCTTGGCAAACGTTTCCAGCCCCCATTTGGCTCATCAATTGGTATCAGAGCCTTGGTTAGTCTTCTATTCATGTTTACATTTGATTAACTTGCATATACAATGATGCTGCCCAAACCGTTTGAGTACTGATTTTATTGCGTTGGTTTGCTGTTTGTTTTGATAGTTAGATTATGTTTTAAAGTGCTTGTTAGATAGTATAATATAGTTTGGTAACTTAGTTCGGAGGCAAAACCGAAAAACACCCCATAAAAACAACTTAGACTAGACTTAGTGTTGTTAGGAGCTGTTTGTGTATCTTGAAGCAAAACCGTGTGTGGCCAGCTTGTGATTGTTCAACCTAGCTTAGATATTGTTCATTAGGTCCTAATCTGGAAGTTTTAAGTGGTAGTTAATTAACTCCTTCAAACTGAAAACCGTGAACAAAAAAAATAGGTTAGTTGATAGTAGTTGAAATCAAGTTGTTTAAATTCTGTTTTTAGTTCATGTGTGCAAACTGTTTTGAACGTTTTATATGCTGCCATATCTAGCTTAGTTGATCTTCATTAGACCTTAATCTAGTAGTTTAAGTGTTAGTCTAGTTGTGTCCTTAAAATCAGAAAACTTGAAACACCAAAATTGGAATAGTTGATAGTTTGCTACTTGTTAAAATTCAGTTTCTAGTAGCTTGTGTGTAAGCTGTCCAAAACGTTTTAGTGCTACCTTACTTAGCCTAGTTAGCCTAGTTTACAACATAGTTTAAGAAGTATAATTGGTTGTTTAGCTTAACACAAGAAAAACCGAAAACAAAGATCAAAACAAGTAGCTTAGATAACTAAGTGTGCTGGCTAGTTCCTAGAGTTGTACGTTTGATAGGTAGGCTTTAAACACTTGCATTTAGTATCATTTAGTTTAGAATCTGATTGCAACATAATAACAAAAACCAAACCAAAAACAAAGTAGGATAGGTCACTTGAAAACCAAACAAAACAAGATAGCTTAGTTGCATCGAAACTGATTTTCCATTAGTTGTTAGTAACCAGCCTTTGTAAACTTCATTTAGGCACAACTAAGTTGCATTTATCCATATTAGAATTAGTTAGAACACTTGCATCAAAAACAGAAAATAGAAAAAGGAACAAACTGCCCAAGAAACCGTGTGGGTCAAAACAACCTTTAAAGCTCATGTGAAATCTTGCTATATGCTAATAGCTTCATCTTTTTGTTGATTTCAATTGTTTCAAACAACTTGTTGGACTTAGATATATTCTGAAATTTAGGGATTGTTTAAGCCCCACATTGTTAAAGAGCTATCCAATTGTTGTTTTAGATCAATTTCTGAACTTACATTGCACTGTATACAATTTGATCTTGTTGTAATTGTGAATTGAATTCCCACTACATAGTGTTTAGCCGTGTTGTGTACGAGGAACTTTCAAATTCCAAATACAACTAATCTTGTGCAATTAAAGGCCGTGGGCAATGTCTCATGTAGGCCGTGAGCAGTAGTCTCACAACAATCAAGCAAAACCGTCCAAAGAAAGAAAATTAAGCTTGATTGAGAAATACGCGAGAGAAAAGCCAAAAATTGTCAACAAGTAAGAGGCAAGACAAAGAGAGAATTGCACAAGAAAGCCAAGTGAGGAAAAGCCCAAAGTTAAACGTTGCATAAAGGGAAAATCCCGTGCAAAGCTCAAAAGAAAGAAAGTGCCCAAACCCAAACCCCAAAGTGTTGTAGTTTTGAGATATTGAAAGTTTCTAAAGCAAACCCTTGCTAGCACTTTGTTTGTGTGACTTTACTTTCACTTCGCTACAATTGATAATTGCATATGCTGTAAAGTAAATTAAGGGATTGTCTTAAAACAACCCCGTAGATTTCTTTCAGCCCGAACAACAATTTGACTTCTGTGAATTACTTGAATCTTTAGGAGATATAGTCCAAATTGCTGTTTTGAACAATTGTCAACATAAAGTAGAGTATTTGCATCTTGTCAATATTTTATTTGGCTTTTGAGATTGTTTTCTGAATCATGGGTCCCCAACAGAAAGATAATGCATCATCCCCATCCCCATCTACACCTGTCCCATCCCCAGTCCCTGTTACCCTCGAGAATATACAACAAACACTCACTTTCCTTGTTAATCAATTTGGTTTAATGAGAAGTGACATAGAGGATAACAAACAAAGACTAAGCAGAGTAGAAAAGCCTACCTCAGAACAAAAGGAACCTAGTGTACCTTTTCAAGAAGGCACCTCTTATGATCATGAGTCTCATGTTGAACGCAGAAAAAGCACATCACTTAGAGGTAGAGGTAGAGGTCGAGGTAGTAATGGTGGTCGTAGGAACCTTTCTTTTGAGGAAAGATTTGATAGTCTCCCTGAGTACAATGAAGAAACCTACGTAGAAGAGAGATATCATGAACGTCAACCTGAAGAACAACTTGAAGAAGAATACATCACTACTAAACTGACAATTCCCCCCTTCCATGGAAAAAGTGATCCTGAAACATATTTGCAATGGGAAACAAAGGTAGATCATATGTATTCTTGCACTAACTATTCTGAATTGGCCAAAGTGCGGTATGCAACTTTTGAATTTGTAGATTATGCTTTACTTTGGTGGGAACAACTGAAGAACACCAGGAGAAGAACAAGACAACCCCCTGTTGTCACTTGGTCCGAGCTGAAACAAGAGATGAGGAAGAGATTCATATCTCATTCCTATGAAAGAAGCGTCTTCCAGAAATTGCAACAACTTTCTCAAGGTAATAGATATGTCGATGAATTTTATAAAGAGTTAGAACATTTGCTTACCAGGGCTAACATAGAAGAAGCGGAGGAAGCCACCATGGCTAGATTTCTAGCTGGCTTGAATAAAGAAATTGCATTTAAGGTGGAACTTACACCTTACTCAGATCTGGCTTCTATGGTTCACATTGCTGAGAAAGTGGAAAGACAACTGAAGGTAAAAACTTCTAACCCTTCTTTTCGGACTAATTCTTTGAGTTTTCCTAGAACGCAGCCCAGGACGCCGTTCCGTCCACAACAAGGCCAAGGCCGTGGATCCCAAGGAAAACCAACCCAGAACATCCAAAATCGTCCAAAGTTTCCAATCCCTGATAAAGGCAAAGCCAAGGTGGAAGGTACACCTAATGTTAAGACTCGTGATATTCAATGTTTTAAATGCTTAGGAAAAGGTCATTTTGCTAATCAATGTCCCAACCCTAAACGCATCATGTTTATTGAAGAGTCTAATGAGTATTATTCTGAGGAAGAAATGGAAGAGAGTGAGGAAAACAATGACATTGAGCAAACGTGTGAGGAAGAAGAAGAGATTAGTGAAGAGACTAATGAGTGTGAAGCAAAAGAGTTCTTAGTTGTCCGTCGAGCCCTAAGTGCCCAAATTAAAACTGAAGAACCTGACATACAAAGAGAGAACATATTCCACATTCACTGTATGGTTAAAAAGAAAGTCTGCACTTTAATCATTGACTCCGGTTCATGTACCAATGTGGCAAGTTTTGAACTTGTTAGGAAACTTGAGTTACCTTTATTGAACCACCCCCATCCTTATAGACTTACGTGGCTTAACGAGTGTGGTGAAGTTAAAGTAACAAAGCAAGTCCTAATTTTTTTATCAATCGGTGGGTATTTTGCTGAGGTGTTATGTGATGTAGCCCCTATGCAATCAAGTCATATCTTATTAGGTAGACCGTGGCAATTTGACAACAAGGTTACTTATGATGGTTACCTAAATAGATATTCCTTTAGGCATAACAACAAGCTGTTCAAATTAAATGCCTTGCCCCTGCACAAAGTTTTTGAGGATCAACAACGCATCTTAAAAAGTCATAATGATCCAAAAGAAAAGGAATTGGAGAGGATTTTTATCAAAGAACACCAACTGAGAAGCTCTCATCTCAAAGTTGAACCGAAAGAAAACAAAGTTTCTGCTGAACCATCTTTAAAGAAAAGCGCATTCTTTGCATCTCAAAGTGAGGTATGTTGGACCTGTATAGCACCACTAGAGGGGGGGGTGAATAGTGGATTAGCGGAAATTACACTACAATTACCTTCAAAAACTTGTTTGAAGACCCCTTTGCCTCTTTAACCTCAGGTTCTGAAAATTCCAGAAACAGTTCACTACTTTGAACGTTTTGGTTGAACCACTTATACACCTGTGCAAGCTCTCAAACTTGGCAGAGATCAAGTTTAGAATGTTTATGGTATGTCATAAAAATTTCAGACAATTCTAAGCAAGTTAGCACGTTCAAATAAGCAAGAGAAGTAAAGTGTGCAATTCTGGCAGTTTCAGGCAGAATGTTAGCTTAACTTCAAACGATGATATCTCAAAATCTACCCGTGCTATTTTGATGAATCTTATGTCAAATTAAACCTTATGATGTCTAGTTTAATTTGATATAAGGCTCACTTCAAGATTCGCAGGATAGCCTGTTCAAATTGAACAAGTTTTGCACACTGGTCAGAATTGTTCACAGAATGTAGCAACAATTTTGTGAAGACGATTTGACCATGCTAAACACCTTAGAATTTAGTGATTCTTGCGGCTAATGAAAGCTAACACATTGAAGTATAATATATCCAAAATTCATGCAATTCTAAGACTGTTTGCTTGTTCAATTATACGTGCCAAGTTAGTGTAAATCTCAGGCAGAAAACAGTAAGTGCAGGAAATAAGTAAAGAACACAAGGAATTATCCTGGTTCGGTCAATGTGACCTACTCCAGTCCCAAGAGACACCTTCTCTTGGATTTCACTAAACACCAAACACCAAAGTCACCTTACAAAGCCAAAGGAAGAAGCTTTTCACCAACTTCTTCAAGAGGCTGCACCAAAACTGAAAATCAGCACTAGTTTGTTTCACCTTTGCACCTTTGCACCTTTTGATCACCTCTAAGGAGTAAGCTTTATACACCAGCTTCTCCCTTACAATATGTAGTTTGAAAGGTGTTGAAATGACAAGAAATGAAGAACTATACAATCATAAAGCTTTCACAAACGTGTTCTTCAAGAAGAGAAGAATAGAAGAGAAGAATGGAGACAAAGAGCTGAATCTTGCTTGCTTTTCTTTTTGCTTTCGTTGGTGTGCATTTCTTCTTCATCCTTGGAGCTATTTATAGCCAAGAGGACAGCCTATAGGCTCCTCAAAGTAGCCGTTGCCATGGTTGAAGAATGAGAAAATTCAGCACCTTTTTAGCTATCCATTTGACTTTCACAACAAATCTGAATTTTTTCTACTTTGAAATGGTCTTCCACCTGAATATTTATCCTCTTAAAGCCGTTGGAATGAGGTGGAAATTGGCTCCATTTGAATGTTTAAAAGCCAGCTCCAATAAGCAATATCCATGTGTAAATAACTTGCCATGTGTATAGCAAATTTGCGTGTGTTTTTGAACAAATTCAGCTCCTTATTTCGAATGTTAAGTAAACGTTGGTATGCCTACAATCAAGGCATTGGATAGTAGTTCCAAGATAGAGATAAATCAGCTCACCTTTGAATTTGAATAAGTCTTCAACGTTTTGATCTCATAGCCGTTGCCTTTTACTTCAAATATTGAGAGAATTTTTTGCTCCAACTTTGAATAATAAATAAACGTTGGAATGTAGCTAAAAGATAGAGATAATTCAGCTTGACTTGGTCTTCAATTCCTTATCATATAGCCGTTGCATATGATTGAGTTTTGCTTCAACTTTGCTACATTGTAGGACTTGCTTTTTGTCACTCATCATAATCTGAATTTTTGATCATATACCATACGAAAATATTGCTCCATTTTTGACCAAAATAGCCGTTGTAATCATCACAAGAATAGCCAAGAACAATCATCTAAAATCAGCACCAAAATAGGATGTAATTCAATTTCTCTTGACTTGTTCAAAATCTGAATGTTTGAACATAATTTGTGCGCCCAAATCCGTGTGTAACCATATAATATATAGTCACTTATGTCTTCAACATGTAGCATAGAAAACCATATGAAGAATACCAAGAATTCCAAGAAAACCATAGATGTGATAACCATAATATAAGAATTTCCAATTGATAGACCATGCTGCCCGTTTCCATAAAAATAGGGCACGTACCATATGTGACATAAACACATATAAACATCATATAAGTAATATATAACATGTTGGAAGATCCATTGGCAAGTGAAAAGACCAGAATACCCCTCAGCACAAAAATAGGAATTTTGTCCTAGGATGAACCTAGACATGGTGCTGCTCCAGATTCATTTTTGCCATGATGTGACATGACTTATAAATGTGTCATATGATCATATAAATCAGTTGGAAGAAGACCAAATAAGAATGAGAAGTCCAAATGGTGAAATTACCAAAATAGCCCTTATATAGGTCAATAAACTTCCCACCGGGTCAATTCAGTTTTAAACCGTGCCAAGCATGCCTTTCCTCAGCCAATTAGATTCTAAATTGAATAAGGATCATGTGGGCTTTTGAATCACTCAATTTGGAGTTCATTTGCCCAAGATATGAACCAAAACCTGCAATAGGATACTAAACCGAACAATTTGCCTTATATTGTAAGTCATGTGACTTCAAGGCTTGGTTAGATCATATTATCAACATGTATTGGCATATATATCATCTAAGATCAGTTTGAACAACATGTATTGGCATATATAATCTAAGATCAGTTTGAACATGTCTTGATTAAGATATGTGATTGAATTGGCCAAGTTCAATCTCATGATCTTAATCAAACTTGTTCAATCTTGATTCATTCAAGCAATTTCACATTTAGCTCATAAGTTCATAAGTTCATGCCTTGCCAAAACAATTTCACATTTAAACGTTACACATACATGTACACATATGCATCTTCCAATCATTCAAACATGATATATCTATTTGCAATCATCATAACAATTACACATATGCACACATATACATTTTGCACACCAATTACACATATGCACACATATACATTTTGCACAACAATTACACATATGCTCACATATACATTTTGCAATCACTCAAACATAATATATCACAACAATCTCCCCCTTTTGATGATTTGCAAAATTACCCCACATATGTGTATATTAAGCATTTAAAATCAAGTGTGCATCTAAATCAAGTGTTGTAATCTGTGTAATCAAGTAAGCATCTAAATCAAGTGTAAGCTGCTCCCCCTTAATGTGTTATCTCCCCCTTAACATGATATCTATCTTCCCCTTAACATGATATATATACACATTTATTTCTCCCCCTTAATTTTGTAAATTATGCAAAAGACTGAATGGTGTAGTAGTCAGTTGTAAGCAATTAATCCAAGTCTTGCACGTAAAGTCTCAAAGATAGCTTGATTAAGGGGTTTAGTGAATATATCAGCTACTTGTTGATCAGTTCTAACATGGTCAATGTGTATATGTCCAAGATTAACATGATCGCGGAGAAAATGATAACGTACTTCTATATGCTTTGCCTTAGAGTGTAGTACAGGGTTTTTAGACAAATTTATAGCACTGGTACTATCACAATAGATGGGAATATTATTTACTTGTATTTCAAAGTCTGAAAGTTGTTGTTTAATCCATAATAGTTGAGTACAACATAGACTTAAAGCCATATATTCTGCTTCAGTAGTAGAAAGTGCAACACTAGATTGTTTCTTTCAAATTGGTTTAACTCTTCATG
This sequence comes from Eustoma russellianum, assembly GCA_036186865.1. Taxonomy (NCBI): domain Eukaryota; kingdom Viridiplantae; phylum Streptophyta; class Magnoliopsida; order Gentianales; family Gentianaceae; genus Eustoma; species Eustoma russellianum. The sequence continues at coordinate 20,567,826 of AP025067.1, forward strand.
CATTGCATCTATCCAATATGCATCGTTTAAGGCATCATTCACATTCTTAGGTTCAATTTGGGATATAAGTGCATGCCATTGATCATATTCATTAGGATCTATTTGCCTACGTGTTCTAACCCCTTGATTTACATCTCCTATGATAAGTTCTTGAGGATGCTTTTGTTTATCTCTTATTTGCCACCAATTACTTGGTTGTGCATCTTCAATAGGTTCATGATGTTCAATAGGTTGGTTAGACACATTTTCTTCATTATGTTCTTGTGTAGGGGGAGTTTAAACTTCATGCATTTCAAGAGTTTGATTTGGTGTTTCAATTTGATCATTTGTAGGTGGTAGGATAAGTTCATCTTCATCATGAAGTATTTGATCATTTGGTACATAGATTTCATGTTGATTACTTGTTTGGAGATATGCATTTTCATTGAACTTCACATGTATAGATTCAACTATCTTTCTTGTTTGTGCATTATAACATCTATATGCTTTAGAGTTCATTGAATATCCCACAAATATATGTTCATCAGACTTAGGATCAAACTTATCTAAGTTATCTTTTGTGTTCAATACAAAGCATTTACAACCAAAGACTTTTAGATAGTTTACTTTTGGGAGTCGTCCATTTAAGATTTCAAATGGTGTTTTGTTCAATTTCTTTCTTATTGATAGTCTGTTGATCATATAACTTGAAGTGTTTACTGCTTCAGCCCATAAGAATTTAGGTACTTTGTTTTCTATCATCATTGTTCTTGCTACTTCTTGAATAGTCCTATTCTTTCTTTCAACTACACCATTAAGTTGAGGAGTTCTTGGTGGGGAGAATTCCTGTTTTATACCCTTTTCATTACAGAATTTGATTAATTCACTATTTTTAAACTCACCACCTCTATCACTCCTTATCTTAATAACATGTGATTCATGTTCATTTTCAAGTTGTCTAATTAGATTAGCTATAGATGATGCACTTTCATCTTTTGAAGCAAGAAACAATGTCCAAGTATATCTTGAAAAATCATCAACTATTACACATACATAATAACTTCCACCTAAGCTTCTTGTTCTACATGGACCAAATAAGTCTATATGCAAGAGTTCTAGTATTCTTGATGTTGTGACCTCGGTTTTAGGCTTAAGGGATTCTCTAACATGTTTGCCTTTGATACAAGATTCACATAGTTGAAAATCATTCAAGTTAAGTTTAGGCAATCCTTTAACAAGACTTTTAGCGTGTAGTTTTTCTAAGGTTGATATACCTATGTGCCCTAAACGTCTATGCCAAAGATTGGGATCAGATTCATGTGAAACAAGACATTTTGTGTTACTACTTAGCATATCATCCATGTTAAGCACATATATGTTTCCTTCACGTTTTCCTTTTAACACAACTTGATTGTTTTTATCCATTATCTTACAAGAGGTGGAGGAGAAGAGAACATTCAAGTTGTTGTCACATAGTTGAGAAACGCTTAAAAGCTCAAAGGTTAAGTTACTTACAAGTAGGACGTTTTTGATCTCAAATTTGTTTGGATCACCAACCTTGCCTTTGCCAATTATTTGGCCTTGGTTGTTGTCTCCAAAAGTAACTTTGCCACCTTTTGCAACATTTTTAAGTGTGCTAAACAAATTTTTGTTGCCCGTCATATGTCTTGAGCAACCACTATCAACTATCCAATTGGTTTTGTTCTTTTCATCTTCTTTGTTGTTATAACCAGCAACTTGTCTTTCTTTGATGTTATGTACCTACAAATGTAAATAACAACTTAGGTACCCTTTGATTTTGGGTCCTTTCAAGGTTAGACAAGTTAAGTTCATGTTAGTGTACCTTTAGGTACCCAAACTTGAACAACCTTTCTTGGTTTTGAAATGTTAAAATCATGTTGCATATAATGAACAAATAGTGGATTTTGATACATAGAATATGATGGAAAAGGGGCTGCACGTTTATGTCTAGTTGGATAAGCATTGTAAGTTCTATATGCATTTGAATGTTGCCATGTATATGAGTTATATCTTGGCCGTGTATAAGCATTGAATTTTGGCCGTGTATAAGCAAGATGTTGTGTGTGTCTAGGCCGTGTGTTGTAAACTGATTTAGGCCGAGAGTATGTCATGTTCTTCACATAAGCATGTTGTTGCATATAAGGCATAACTTGAGCAGATTTCATACTACTTTGTTTAGGCATTCTTGTATACATGTAAGCATGGTTTCTAGGTGTATTTGCCTTCCTATATGTTGATGCATTTTGCAATCTTTGTGATGAAGGTGGTGTGGGCAGAATAGGTTCATTTCTAGATGCATTTGGCCTATATTTCATGTTGGTTGAAGATGATACAAATGTTGTTTCCTTAGGTGTGTATTCAGCTTCTTTAACATATCCAAGACCTTGTTTGTCATTTCCATGCTTTTGAGACGCAATAATAGTGTCTAACATGTGGGAAGCATTCTTAGATTGTTCTAAAGATTTGTTCAAGTCTAGGTTGCATGCTTTCAATGATTCAAATTCAGTTTGTATTTCATGCAATTTAGACTTTAAAACGTTGAAATCAACACATTGCACACATTGCACATTTTCATGTTTGTTCTTAAGTTCCTTGATCTGATTTTGCATTGAACTAATAGTGTTAGATGATTCAAGTTGAAGAACTTCTAGTTGAGAAGTTAGATTCAAGTTAGACGTCTCCAACTTGTTCTTCTCCTCAACTATTCTTTTCTTCTCCTTGGATAGCTTCTTATATCTATCATGCAACTTTTCTAATTCATCCAACAATTCATCTTGAGTAAAATCACATTCGGAGTCAGAATCGAATGTTACCTCATTTGTAGACTTTGAAGCCAAACATGTTTGTGCAACTTCAGGTTCCTCCTCGGATTCGGATGAAGATGTGTCATCCCAAGTGCTTGAACTTGCCTTGAGAGCCTTCTTCCTCCTTTGCATAGGTTCTACTCTAGTTTTTGTCCTTGTCTTTTCATCCATGTCACGGTTTTTGTTCTTGTTTGGACAATCATATGAGATATGTCCTTGTTTGCCACATTCATAACACTTAAGTTCTTTATCATACCATTTACCATCTTGTTTGTTAGATTTCACATTGATAGGGGCAGCTGATTTTGCTTGTCTTTTAGTTGGTCTTTTCTTGAAAAACTTCCTTAAACGCCTAGCTAACAACATTATGTCTTCTTCATCACTTTCATCATCACTTTCATACTCGGCTTGATTAGATGATTCGGGTTCATTTGTTACAAATGCAAGTGATTTAGACTTGTTACTAGTTTCAGCCTTTCTTATATTCAACTTGTTTTCATAAACTTTTAAAGAGCCTATCAATTCATCAAGTTTTATTTGAGAAAGATCTTTGCTTTCTTCAATGGCACTAACTTTGGCATCCCATTCAATTGGCAAACTTCTCAAAACTTTTTGCACTTTTTCTTTCATCAAAAACGTTTTACCAAGGGATTCAAGTGAGTTGTATAAGTTTGTAAGCCTTAAATCCATATCAACAATTGATTCATTAGGCAGTAAATGAAATGTTTCAAGTGTAGTCATTAACATGTTAATCTTTGATTCCTTTACTTGATTAGTTCCTTCATGCTTCATTTCAAGACATTTCCACATATCCTTTGCACTTAAACATGAAGAGACATAGGCAGATTCACTCCTACTTAAACCATTCAACAATAATTGCATTGCTTTAGCATTAAGACTCATTTTCTTTTTATCTTCATCACTCCAATCTTTTCTATATTTCTCAACTTCTTGTGATAAGCCATCAATTATAACATGCTTAGTAGGCACATAAGGTCCATCTTCAATGATAGACCACAAGTCTATATCAATAGCCATTAAGAACAATTTCATCCTAAGTTTCCAATGACTAAAGTTTTCTCCATCAAAAAGAGGTGGTCTTTGTGTGGACATGCCTTCTAATTCTATTTTCATGTGTGACTTAGACATGCTTCTTAGTGTGTGAGAAAACGTTTAAAACACTTATAAGAAGGAAAGAAAGTGTCACCTTGTTGTAGATACCAAATATGAAGAATATAAGACAACCAGAAAATTTCCAGCAACTTTGCAACTTGGAGTGTAGACTGTTTTCAGCTCAAATCAGAATATGGTGCTTAACCAGGCTCTGATACCAATTGTTGGACCTGTATAGCACCACTAGA
>AP025067.1:20575418-20598406 GCA_036186865.1 Eustoma russellianum
AACTTGGAGAATGTGTACTGACTGTAGAGCCATCAATAAGATCACTGTGAAGTATAGGTACCCTATTCCTAGGTTGGATGACATGCTGGATATGTTACATGGGTCTAGGTGTTTTAGCAAAGTAGATCTTAAGCAAGGATATTTCCAAGTCAGAATTAGGGAAGGTGATGAATGGAAAACTGCCTTTAAGACTAAGTTTGGATTGTACGAATGGTTAGTTATGCCCTTTGGTTTAACCAATGCCCCTAGTACTTTCATGAGGTTAATGAATGAGGTCTTAAGGAGATTCATAGGGAAATTTGTAGTAGTTTACTTTGATGACATTCTTATCTACTCCAAAACCCTAGGTGAACACCTGAACCATCTAAGAGCCGTTTTTGTCACCCTACAGAAAGAGAAGCTGTATGCTAATTTCAAGAAGTGTTCTTTCTGTCTGGAGAAGGTTACATTCTTAGGATTTGTGATTAGTGCTGAAGGAATTGAAGTGGATCAAGAGAAAGTTAAATCCATAACTGAGTGGCCAACCCCTAAGTCTGCTGGAGATATTAGGAGTTTTCATGGATTAGCTAGTTTCTATAGACGTTTTGTGAAGGATTTCTCTACCATAGCTGCACCCTTGAATGAATTGGTCAAGAAAGATGTAAGATTTGAATGGGGAGAATCACAACAACAAGCCTTCGAGGAACTTAAGAAACGTCTAACTTCTGCACCCATCCTGAGATTGCCCAATTTTGATGAAATGTTTGAAGTTGAATGTGATGCCAGTGGAGTTGGCATTGGAGCCGTATTGCATCAAGGTAACAAACCTGTTGCCTACTTTAGTGAGAAATTGAAAGGAGCTTCCATCAATTATTCAACCTATGATAAAGAATTGTACGCACTTGTCCGTTCCTTACAAACTTGGCAACATTATCTGCAACCTAAGGAATTTGTGATTCATACTGATCATGAAAGCCTTAAGTATCTAAAGGGTCAAGGAAAATTGAACAAAAGACATGCCAAGTGGGTTGAATTCATTGAACAATTCCCTTATGTGATCAAGTATAAGCAAGGAAAAGAAAATGTTGTTGCTGATGCCTTATCTCGTCGCTATACTTTGATTACTACTCTTTCATGTAACATGTTTGGTTTTGAGTCTATCAAAGAGATGTATCATTCTGATCATGACTTTAGTTCTATATATCAAGCATGCGTTGAGTCCCCTTTTGCCAAATATTACTTGCATGATGGTTACTTGTTTAAAGAACATAAGTTATGTGTACCAATGTGTTCATTAAGAGAGTTGTTGATAAAAGAAGCTCATGGAGGAGGTTTAATGGGTCATTTTGGCTCGTTAAAAACATTGGAAACACTTAAGGAACATTTCTTCTGGCCGCATATGAGAGCACATGTTGATAAGATTTGTGACCAATGTATTACTTGCAAGCAAGCAAAATCTAGAACACAACCACATGGATTGTATACCCCTTTATCTGTTCCAAGCTCACCTTGGACTGATATTTCTATGGACTTTGTATTGGGATTGCCTCGATCCAAAACTGGTAAAGATAGCATCTTTGTTGTTGTTGATAGATTTTCCAAAATGGCACATTTCATTGCATGTAAGAAAGTTGATGATGCTATTCATATTGCTGACTTGTTCTTTAAGGAAATTGTTAGATTGCATGGCATGCCACGTACGATTGTTAGTGATAGAGATACAAAGTTTCTGAGTCATTTCTGGCGTGTTTTGTGGAGTAAACTTGGTACTAAATTGCTATTTTCCACAACTGCTCACCCACAAACCGATGGTCAAACTGAAGTCGTTAATAGAACTTTGTCTCAACTTCTACGTGTTGTCATTCAAAAGAATCTAAAGAATTGGGAAGATTGCTTAGCTTACATTGAGTTTGCATACAATAGAGTTGTTCATAGTGGAACATTGCATTCTCCTTTTGAAGTTGTTTATGGCTTTAACCCTTTGTCCCCGCTTGATCTTGTTCCCATACCTGTTCATGAACGTGTTAGTTTAGATGGTGAACGAAAAGCAAAACTTGTGAGAGAATTGCATGAAAAGGTTAAGTCACAACTTGAAGCTAAGAATAAAGTGTATGCCAATAGAGCCAACAAGAATCGTAAAGTTGTTATATTTGAACCTGGTGATCTTGTTTGGTTACACTTGAGAAAAGAAAGATTCCCTAAGGAGAGGGACTCCAAATTGAAGCCAAGAGGCGATGGACCGTTCAAAGTGTTGAAACGGCTTGGTGATAATGCCTATGTTCTCGATCTTCCTGAAGAAAGGTATGGTCCTATCTCTAAAACTTTTAATGTTGCTGATCTTTCTCCGTTTAGTGTTGATTCAGATTCGAGGACGAATCCTTTTCAAGTGGGAGGGAATGATGAGCTACAGCCTAACCTTGTAGATGCAAACACTGACGATGACACCTCATTGCCCCACAATGGTCCCATAACAAGGAGTATGGCTAAGAAATTGTTACATTGTGTTGAATCATTCCTTTACAGGCATGAAGAGGATGAGCCAAGCAAAGATGACATCCATTGGGTTTATATGATACAAGCTATGATCTAGTTGTATCAAATGCATGTTGTACATATCTTTATATGTTCCTTTTGATATTGTTAGTTTGTTAACTTTGTTTTAGGATAGTTTGTGTTGTATTCTTGCCTTATCTTTCAGGTGCACGTTTTTAGCTTGAAGATGCAAACCAAACCTGAATTTTTGTCCAAACAAAGAGGTGAAATGCAAGGAGCTTACAAGCAAGGTGGTGACAAGCACTCATGTCAATTTCAAGCAATGTTCCTCACGTTAAATGGGTGTAGAAGCTGCTCACATCTTGAACCAATTAGAAGGACTCTTGCAAACCATCAAACCAATCACAAACAAGTTGAAGTCAAGAATACAAGCTGCACAACTTCTTCTCCAATCAGATTCCTTGAAGAAAAACGTTGGTTAAGCCTAGATGTTTTGAAAATTCAAAGATCAACTATGCAACCAATCAAAAGGAGGATTCAACCAAGCTGCTCACTCCAACATCCAATCAGAATTCTTGGCTAAATTCAAGCAAGAAAGAAACGTTTTCTAAGGGAAATTATGTTTGAAAATTCAACACTAAAGTGAGAACCAATCAAGGACAAGTTCTAGCCAAGCTGCACACTTCCTTAACCAATCAAATTCTGGCTGAAAATTGCAAGGAGAAGGACGCATGATTTGAGCCAAAATCTTTGAAAATTCAAACTATAACTCACAACCAATCAAGGCTAAGTTTCAAGCAAGCTGCTCAATGTTTAAACCAATCAAAACAATGGCTCAAGACAAGCAAAGAAGAAGAAGGAAGCAACCAGCTCCTTTTCACCGAAAGTTGCTCCAACTTGTTCAAAAAGCAAGCATCTCATTTTATACTAGTACCTTGTACATTAGGACTTGTACTTTCCATCATTTTCGTTTGTATAAGAAGGTTTAGAACCTGAATGTAATTCACAACCATTATCAATATACATTTGAACCAGAATTTCCTTCAAGGAGTCTTCAACATATCAAGTTGAGGTTTAAAGCCACCAAACGGTTTTCTCTCAAGTTCCAGCCTAGAACTTGGTAGTATTTGCTTCTTTATTTGGTTTACAGCATCTTAGGGTCTCTTTGAGGTTTTAGATGTGTTGGAGTGCCAAAGAGGAAGAGGTGTTGGCATAGATTGAGCCAAGAACAACGGTTAAAGATCAAAGGGTGTCTTTGAGGTGTTCTTTGACATAGCTTGTGTTCAAATCAGTTTGGAGTAGGAGACAACATCCTTGACAAACGTTTCCAGCCCCCATTTGGCTCATCACAATCAAAGGCAATTCAAACCAAGCTGCTCAAAGTATTATCCAATCAAAATTGTGGCTGAAAACAAGCATGGAAACACGGCAAGGAAACCAGCTTTCTTGGAACCAAAATTGTTCAAAAAAGTTACCAAGCAAGCATGTTACTTTTAGACTTGTACTTTGTACTTTAAACCTTGTACCCTTGTAAATTTCGTTGGTTTTAAATAGCTTAGGAACCTGAATGTAAAGACAACTACAATTCAAAAACATTTCAATCAAAATTTCCTTTAAGGAATTCTCAACTTTTCTAGTTGAAGTTAAAACCACTAAACGGTTTCTTTCAAGTTCATAGCCTAGAACTTGTTAGTATTTACTTCATTTTTGGTTTACAGCATCTTAGGGTCTCAATGAGGTTTTAGATGTGTTGGAATGCCAAAGAGGAAGAGGTGTTGGCATGAATTGAGCCAAGAACAAACGGTTACAGTTCAAGGGGTGTCTTTGGGATGTTCTTTGCCATAGCCGAGGTTCAAATCAGTTTGGAATAGAAGACAAAGTCTTGGAAACGTTTTCTAGCCTTTATTTGGCTCATCAATTGGTATCAGAGCTTTGGTTAGTCTTCTATTCATGATTACATTGTTTAAACTTGCATATAAATGATGCTGCCCAAACCGTGTAGTAAACTGTTTTTATGTCCATTTAGAATCTGTTAGTTTAGGTAGTTAGTTTATGTTTTAAAGTGTTTATTAATTAGTTTACAACAGTTTGGTAAGTTAGTTTAAGTAGCAAAAACCGAAAACACCTTAAAAAGAACTTAGACTAGACTTAAGTGTTGTTAGAATCCGTTTGTGTAGTTTAGATTAAAACCGTGTGTAACTTGTTGTTTTTGTTCAATCTAGCTTAGACAATGTTCATTAGGTCCTAACCTAGAAGTTTAAATGGTAGTTTAGTTGAGTCCTTAAAACAGAAAACTTTGAACACAAAAATAGATTAGTTGATAGTTTAGTTTGTAATCAAGTTGTTAAATTCTGTTTTTAGTAGTTGTGTGCAAACTGTTTTAGACGTTGTAGTTGCTTCCTTATTTAGCTTGGTTAGACTAGTTTACAACATAGTTTAAAGGTTTAGTTGGTTGTTTAGTTTAGAACAAGAAAATCCGAAAACTAAAGAACAAAAAAAAGTAGTTTTAGTTAACTATGTTTGCTGCCTAGTTTCTAGTTGATAAACGTTTGTTGAGTAGAATATAAAGACTTGCATCTAGTAACATCTAGTTTAGAAACTGATTGCATCATACAAACGAAAACCAAAACAAAAACAAGGTAGAATAGATAACTTAAAAACAAAACAAAACAAGTTAGTTAGTTTGCATCAAAACTGATTTCCATTCGTTGTTATAGTAATCAGCCCTTATAATTGCATTTGGAAACAACTAAGTTGCATTTAGCTATCTTAAGATTAGTTAGATCATTTGCATCAAAAACAGAAAATTGCCAAAACCGTGTGTTTAGAACAAGTTTTTAAAGCTCATTTGAAATCTTGGTGAATGCTAATAGCTATATCTTTTTGTTGATTTCAATTGTTTCAAACAACTTGTTGGACTTAGATACATCCTGGAAGTTAGGAATTGTTTAAGCCCTCACACTGTTAAAAAGCTATCCAATTGTTGTTTTAGATCCATTTCTGAACTTACCTTGCACTATAAACAATTTGAACTTGTTGTAATTGTGAATTGATTTCTCACTACATAGTGTTTAGCCGTGTTGTGTACGAGAAACTTTCAAGTTCCAAATACAACAAACCTTGTGTAATTAAAGGCCGTGAGCAATGACTCATGTAGGCCGTGAGCAGTAGTCTCACAACAATCAAGCAAACACCCCAAAGAAAGAAAATTAAGCTTGATTGAGAAACACACGAGAGAAAAGCCATTATTTGTCAACAAGTAAGAGGCAAGACAAGAGAGAATTGCACAAGAAAGAAAAGTGAGGAAAAGCCCAAAATTGAACATTACAAAAGGGAAATTCCTGTGCAAAGCTCAAAAGAAAGAAAGTGCCCAAAACGAACCAAAGTGTTGTAGATTTGAAATATTGAAAGTTTCTAAAGCAAACCCTTGCTGACACTTTGTTTGTGTGCTTTTACTTTCACTTTACTTCAATTGATAATTGCATATGCTGTAAAGTAAATTAAGGGATTGTCTTAAACAACCCCGTAGATTTCATTCATCCAGAACAACAATTTGACTTCTCTGATTTTCTTGAATCCTTAGGAGAAATAGTCCAAATTGCTGTTTTGAACAATTGTCAACATAAAGTAGAGTATTTGCATCTTGTCAATATTTTAATTGGCTTTTGAGATTGTTTTCTGAATCATGGGTCCCCAACAGAAAGATAATGCACCATCCCCGTCCCCATCTACTCCTGTCCCATCCCCAGTCCCTGTTACCCTAGAGAATATACAGCAAACACTCACTTTCCTTGTTAATCAGTTTGGTTTAATGAGAAGTGACATAGAGGATAACAAACAGAGGATAAGCAAAGTAGAAAAGCCAACCTCAGATCAAAAGGAACCTAGTATACCTTTTCAAGAAGGCACCTCTTATGGTAATGAGTCTCATGTTGAACGTAGAAAAGTCACATCACTTAGAGGTAGAGGTAGAGGTAGTAATGGTGGTCGTAGGAACATTTCTTTTGAGGAGAGATTTGATTATCTCCTTGAGTACAATGAAGAACCCTATCCGGAAGAACGGTATGATGAACGTCAGCCTGATAGAGATGAACATCTTGAAGAAGAGTTCATTACTACTAAACTGACAATACCCTCCTTCCAAGGGAAAAGTGATCCTGAAGCATATCTGATGAGCCCACGATGGGGTCAATGCAACATATTTTCATGTATCATTTATTGTCACATGTTAGTTCTGTAAGACATGGCATATCACTGTTAACTCCGCACACACTAGTGCTACTTCTTATGTCTTATAGTCTTAACTAACCCTTAGGACATCATGAAGTCATAAAACAAAGGGAACATTAATTTATTTCATCTTATGGTCTAGAAATTCACCTCTTGAATGACTGAAAATTTTGGTATGGCTTTCCATGTCCCATAGTCTGAAGATCCTGAAAGAATGATCACAAAAAGCAACTTCTTCTGAAACAACTCTGACATCACTAAATCTCGTATGGCGGAAGACGTTCTAGACCTGGATGACATTCCATGACGCTTTAGACTAACAAATATGAAATTGCTCATGTACTTACCAATATGTAGAACAACTGCATTAAAATAAATCATAAAACTATACCGTTGTAGGCTCTTTGAGGCAGACAACAAAAATCAAAAGTTAAACAAAAACTAAACCAAGCAATCGAAAGAGTAAAGCAAAACACAAAACACATGCAATTTTATATTCACTTATCAGAACTTCCGTTTGGATAATATGGAGATTATGATACCCTTCATCTTTAAGATTTAATCTTCAGGTAAGCTAATGCAAGGAAAATTTCCCATCTCTTTGTTACAACATTTGCAGTTTCATTTTAGTTAGAATTGATATCTCCTTATTGTTACTTCTTATTCTTTCAGGCAGCTTACATTGAAATGCAGGATATCAATCATCAGAACTTTTTATCAAAATTATTGATTGTTTTTTACTTTTGTTTTGTTTTGTAACTACTTTTTATCAAGATTCCAAGTTTTCATACATGACAAAAGGATTCTCTCTCATGAGCTATAAGGTTTTAAGTTTCTTAACTCAAACGGTCAGCTTCTTTTTCCTCAAAGTAACCACCTGATTGAACTAAAACAATATGACTATGATGTAGACAGACAACCTTAGTTAAAAAAACCAAAGAAACTTGGTGGAGTATGATAACTAACTCAAAAGGGTAATGATACTACACATTATTCCAGCACAAAACAAAACAAACTAAATAAGAAGCCAAAATAACAATTCTTAAACCATGACAAGAGATATTAGGACACGTACCTTGACATTATGCCCCATAATCGACTAAGACCGACATCATCCTGCAGTTCAAACACGAAGCCTACATATGTTTGTACAAAAACTTTTAGAGTGTCTCACAAAAGAAGGCGGAAACAAAAGTTCAATCAGACAAATGCTAGATGTCTTTACAGAAATTTGCAAAATGACATAGTTCAACCAGAAAAGGAAGGGGCTATTAAAAACTGTACGAAATGTAGAGTCATAAAACATGAAACAAAAGAAGATTGGAGAAAAACAGATAGTTTAGATAGTGCATACTGAACTATCTTCCTGTAGCATCGTCAAAAGAATGACATTCTTTTCAGGATTAGATTCACCAAACCACAATTTAACATATGTAGATCCTGAAACAAAAAGGGTAAAGATACAACATAATATCATCAACCAAAAAAGAAAATTAGCCCAAGTAACTTCAGATGCCACGTAACATGACTGCAAGCAAGCAGTACATACACTAATCCACATCAACTAATGAAGCAGCTCAACAAAGATCCTTAACCTTTAGACAAAACTACATAAATTTAATATACCCAGAATTCAGTTTTACAGAGGAAAACAAGACATTCTAGTGAGCATAATCCAGGTAGATAACCACTTCGTGTTGGTTATATCAAAGTCCTAAGTTATTTTAACGAGGTCATAAAACAAAGGGAACGTTAATTTATTTCATCTTATGGTCTAGATATTTACCTCTTGAATGATTGAAAATTTTTGTATGGCTTTCCATGTCCCACAGTCTGAAGATCCCGACAGAATGAATCACGAAAAGCAACTTCTTCTGAAAGAACTCTGACATCACTAAATCTCATATGGCGGAAGACGTTCGAGACCTGGATGACATTCTATTGCGCTTTAGACCAACAAATATGAAATTGCTCATGTACTTAGCAATATGTAGAACAACTGCATTAAAATAAATCATAAAACTATACCGTTGTAGGCTCTTTGAGGCAGACAACAAAAACCAAAAGATAAACAAAAACTAAACCAAGCAATCGAAAGAGTAAAGCACAACACAAAACACATGCAATATTATTGGATAATATGGAGCTGATGATACCCTTCATCTTTGAGATTTAATCTTCACGTAAGCTAATGCAAGGAAAATTTCTCATTTCTTTGTTACAACATTTGGCAGTTTCATTTTAGTTAGAATAGATATCTCCTTATTGTTACTTCTTATTTTTTCAAGCAGCTTACATTGAAATGCAAGATAGAAGGGTTTTCTCACATGAGCTATAAGGTTTTAAGTTTCTTAACTCAAACAGTCAGCTTCTTTTTCCTCAAAGTAACCACCAGATTGAATTAAAACAATATGACTATGATGTAGACAGACAGCGTTAGTTAAAAAAACAAAACGAAAGAAACTTGGTGGAGTATGGTAACTAACTCAAAAGAGTAATGGTACTACATATTATTCCTGCACGAGACAAAACAAACTAAATAAGAAGCCAAAATAACAATTCTTAAACCAGGACAAGTGATATTAGGACACGTACCTTGACATTATGCCCGACAATGGACTAAGATCGTCATCATCCTGCAGTTCAAACACGAAGCCTACATATCTTTGTACAAAAACTTTTAGAGTGGCTCACAAAAGAAGGTGGAAACAAAAGTTCAATCAGACAAATACTAGATGCCATTACAGAAATGTGCAAAATGACATAGTTCAAGGAGAAAATGAAGGGGCTATGAAAAACTGTATGAAATGTAGAGTCATAAAACATGAAACAAAAGAAGATTGGAGAAAAACAGCTAGTTTAGATGGCGCATACTAGACTATCTTCATGTAGCATCGCCAACAGAATGACATTCTTTTCAGGATTAGGTTCACCAACCCACAATTTAACATATGTAGATCCTAAAACAAAAAGGTTACAGACACAACATAATATCATAAACCAAAAAAGAAAATTAACCCAAGTAACATCAGATGCCACGTAACTTGACTGCAAACAAGCAGTACATACGCTAATCCACATCAACTACTGAAGCAGCTCAACAAAGATCCCTAGCCTTTAGACAAAACTACATAAATTTATTATACCCAGAATTCGGTTTTACATGGAAAAACAAGACATTCTAGTGAGCGCAATCCAGGTAGATAAGCACTTCGCGTTGGTTATATCAAAGTCCTAAGTCATTTTAACGAGGTTATAAAACAAAGTGATGAGGCTGAGGAGCAGCCCCCTAATGAGGAACTTGCACAAGGTGCCCTTAACCATAAGGGGCCGTTGACAAGGAGCCAAACCAAGAGGATTAATGGCTTTCAACTTGGTTTTGATGTTGGCTCTTTTCTAACCAAACATGTGCAAGATGAACCAATGGATGTTCCTCCTAAATGGGTGCTCGTTGTTGAGCTTAAGAACTGATTATCCATTGATAGTCAGTTCCGCTTGTTGGTGCCGTTTCTGTGGCTTTTAGTTGTCTTTTCGTTTGCTTCTTTTAAAGTTTGTTTAGAATACTTATGTTTGGTGTATGAGTGTGTTTTGTAGGTGTTACAAGTCTTGGATCAAACGTTTTGAGATTTGGAAAGGAGGGCTTCTCAGATTTGGACCAAGATTGTCCATACAAGGCTGTTTTGTGATTTTGGGCTTTCAAACGAGATTGGGAGTGCATGGAACCAGCTGGACCTTGAAGTAGACTTAATTTGGAGCAACTTTCATGTTTTGGGTTTTGTCAAAATCAGTCCACAAAAATAGATACAAGAGCTGCAAGAAAGAAGTCCAAAACAAGCCCAATTGTGCAAATTAGGGTTTCGGTTTTCTTGAAGAAAGGGGGCAGCCGCCTAGGCATCTTCAAATGCGATTAAGAGACTTTCTATAATGTCATAAATCAGATTGGTATGATTGGAATGAATTATGGGAGTCATAATTGAAGATTTGGAGCAAATAAGGAGATAATTCAAGAAAGAGGAAGTTACCAAAATTAGATCATGTGGCAAAAGGAAGGCTGAAGTGGCGTTTTTAAGGGAGGCAAAGGAGGCACAAGGCAAGTCTAGAAGGATGGTAATAATGCAATAATTGATGATTGAGACAATAATTGTGGATTTGCCAAGAGAAGGGAACTTACCAAAATTAACAAAATTCAGATTTGTGCACAACAAGGGAAGGTGGCGCCAACATGGAGACTCCAAGGAAGCCCTAGCCGTTTTTATTGAGAGTGTTTTACAAGACTTGTAATCATATATATAGATCACTTAGCATTTCTTTGAGTAGTTAGACTATTTTTCTTCATTGAACTAAAAACCCTAGTGTTTTATGTTATCTTTTGTTCTTGAGTTTTCTTGAATAAAAGTTTGTGTTTTTCCTTTGGTTTACACATATCTAAATCAAGGCTAGACCCAATTAAGGATTGTGTGTTCCTTGTTGGTGATCCACAATCCAAGGATTAGGAGTGACTGGTTGGATTGAGCGGATTGAAACACACATAACCAAACGAATTTGGAGGCTTGAAGGAAGGTGGTTGCTTGGCACCATTGTCCATCACATTCAAGGCTTGAAGGACGTTTGGAGAGTGAAGAAAGATCGGGACAACATTAACATACGAACCATATTCGTATCAAGTGGTATCAGAGCTCTCGTTTATCTTCATCTCAATTATCTTTTCTTGTGTCGTTTTGTGTTATTCTTAGTATACCCAATCATTCAAAAAAAAAAAACGTCTCTAGTCAAAAAGATTTGATCTTTTACTTCATTTCATCAAAAACAAAAACAAAGATCTCATCTTTAACACACTTAATCATAGGATCATTGTTGTTTGCATTGAATAGGATTTAACTCCACCTAAAATCAGTCCAAGGCCTAAAAGAAGCTACCTTTGAGTCAAATACCTTGTTGTTAACGAAGCTTTTAATTAAATTTGCTTGTGTGATATTGAATACAAGTTTGTTTGTTTTGGTTGTATTGGTATCCAAGGGAAAATATTTGTTCTACTACACATCCATACAAACACAAAAAGGATCATCTTTTGAGCATACACAACTGATTCTCGCAAAAGCAAACAAGGGTTACATCAAGGCTGCTTTGAACGTCAAAAAAAAAAGAAAGGCAAAGAAAAACGTGCACAACAACAACCAAAAAAAAGTGCACAAAGAAAGGAAGAGAAAAGAAGTTCCTTTTGTACAAAAGTTTCATCTTTTTGCATCTACTATCCAAGTTGACAAAAGCAAAACAAAACCGTGTGTTTGCCCCAAAACAACACACATAAAACCTTCAAATTCTCAACCTTGGATACACATTCATACTATCAATCAAAGAACTTGCATTTGATATTGCATAAGTTGGTTTAATTAAAGATTGCCCAGGACAACCCCTAGCAGTTCTTTGGTTCAGCCAACTACATCACTTTTGGTTTCTTGTTTCTTTGAATCATAGTTATTAAGTGTGTTTAAAAATTGTGCTCTAGATTTCTTGAAGCTGTTTTACCACTTGTTGATCAATTGGTGTTTTTGAAGGCAAAAGAATCTTGCAAGGACAGAAAAACAAAACAGATTGTGGTTAGCCAATTTGGGACTTGCCTTAAGAGATTCTAGCTCAAGATTGGCCAAGGAAAAACACTTGAACAATTGAGAGAAAACAAGGGAGGACAAAAAAGGCCAAACAGATTTTCGTTTTCCTTTTTGTTTTCACTAACAACTCACCTTTGTTTCTTGTGTTAGTTTTCTTCTTTTCTTGTTTGTGAAAGCGTTTCAGGTTGCCATGGAGGGATCAAACAGTACACAAGGAGGAGGAGACAAAGTGGAATTTTCAATGGAAAAGATGGCACAAATGCTTAGTACCATGCAATCTAGGTTGGATGAGTGGGAAGCAAGGATGACATCCAACACACCCCCTACCCAAGAACAGCCCCCACATCAAAACCAAGGCCAAACATCCCGTGGAACTGAACCTAAGGGATCCACAAGCATGGGAGGTAGAGGAGGAGCAAGGGGTAGAGGAGATAGGAGACACGGAGTGAGACCACAACCTGTTAGGGAGGAATGGAATGACTACTATGAAGAGGAAGAGGTTGAGGAGGTATACCCAAGACCTCAAGGCCGAATACAACCTAGGAGGTATGTACCCCAAGAGGATGATTATTTGAAAACCAAAATAAACATTCCACCCTTTTATGGTAAAAGTGACCCTGAAGCTTACATTGAGTGGGAGAGAAAAGTTGACATGATCTTTTCCTATACCAACTATACCGAGTTGCAAAAAGTGAGATATGCAAGTATAGAGTTCTTGGAATATGCCTTGATTTGGTGGGACCAAACTCAAAGCATAAGAAGAAGGACTAGACAACCCACAATTGGAACTTGGGATGAGATGAAATATGAGATGAGAAAGAAATTCATTCCAGAATCTTACGAGAGATCCATGTTCCAAAAGTTGCAGTGCCTAACTCAAGGAAATAAAAGTGTGGATGAATACTTTAAGGAGTTAGAGAGTTTGTTGATAAAAACCGATACTGAAGAATCTGAGGAGGCAACCATGGCTAGGTTTTTGGGAGGTCTTAATAAGGAGATTGGGTTTCAACTTGAACTCACTACCTATGTTGATCTAAATTCCATGGTTCACAAAGCTGAGAAAATTGAGCGGCAATTAAAGGTACGTTCTTCTACTAGTGGATTTGGTTTTAGAACTAATACTTCTTCTTTTTCTAAAGTGCAGCCTAGGTCTAATGGTAATGGAGGAGCACGGCCAAGTTCAAACACCCCCGGCCAAAACAGCCAGAACACTCCAAATAAACCACACTTCACTCAAAGGACCAATGGTGCAAATCTAGGTCAAAATGACAAAGGCAAAGGCAAGGCAAACCCTCCAAGGACAAGGGAGATTGAGTGTTTTAAATGTAGAGGGAGAGGGCATTATGCAAGGGACTGCCCTAATGCCAAGAAAGTGTTGTACCTTGAGGAAACAAATGAATTCTATTCAGAAGAGGAGGAAGAAGAAGCCACAAAGGAAGAATACCAAGAGGACTCAGCTGAGGAGATAAAGAGTGATGAAGAGGGTGCATATAAGGACTTTCTTGTGGTAAGAAAAGCCTTAAGTGCACACATGAAGGAGGAAGAAGAAAGCTTGCAAAGGGAGAACATTTTCCACATCCATTGTTTGGTAAAAGGCAAAACTTGCACTTTAATTATTGATAGTGGTTCATGTGCTAATGTTGCAAGTATTGAACTTGTTAGAAAGCTAGATTTACCTATGATTGATCATTCCCATCCCTATAGGTTATCTTGGCTAAATGATTGTGGTGAGATTCATGTGTCTAAACAAGTTCTGATTTCTTTATCTATTGGCGGCTACAAAGATGAAATTTTGTGTGATGTAGCTCCTATGCATGCTAGTCATATTTTGTTAGGTAGACCTTGGCAATTTGACAAGCATGTTATTTATGATGGTAGATTGAACATGTATGCTTTTACTTTTAATGGCAAAAAGTTTAAGTTGCATGCATTGTCTCCACATAAAGTTTATGAGGATGCTAAGAGGATGAAAAAGAACCATTCAGATCCTAAGGAAAAGGAGGCTGAAAAAAGGTTCTTAGAGGCTCTTAAAAAGGAGAGAAGAAGCCTTTTGGAGGCCACAAACTCCTCGGCCAAGGGTACACAACCCACGGCCCAAATCGGTCCACCCTCACCCACGGTTCAAACACTTTCACAAGCATCCACCCCACAAATTTCACGTCCACCTAAGAAGCATGCTTTCTTTGCAAAATCTCGTGAAGTTACACATGCATTGTATGATAATAAAACTGTTTTGGTGATGCTTTACAAAGATAGTGTTGCATGCTTGTTTTCTAAGAATGACTTACCATCTACCTTGCCTAGTGGTGTTGTTTCTTTGTTGGAAGAATTTGCAGATTTGTTTCCCGAGGAGGAACCACATGGGTTGCCACCTTTAAGAGGGATTGAGCACCACATAGACTTTATTCCAGGGGCTGTCCTACCTAATAGGCCAGCTTATAGAGCCAATCCGGAGGAAACAAAGGAGATACAAAGGCAAGTGGAGGATCTCTTGGCCAAGGAGAAGGTAAGGGAAAGTATGAGTCCAAGTGCAGTGCCAGTCATCCTTGTTCCAAAAAAAGATGGCACTTGGAGGATGTGTACAGATTGTAGGGCCATCAACAAAATCACTGTAAAGTATAGGTATCCCATTCCTAGACTTGATGATATGCTTGATATGTTGCATGGTTCACAATGGTATACGAAAATTGATTTGAAAAGTGGTTATTTTCAAGTGAGGATAAGAGAGGGTGATGAATAGAAAACAGCTTTTAAAACTAAATTTGGATTGTATGAATGGTTAGTTATGCCTTTTGGGTTAACTAATGCACCTAGTACATTCATGAGACTAATGAATGAAGTTTTGAGAGCTTTTATTGGGAAGTTTGTTGTGGTTTATTTTGATGACATCTTGATCTATTCTAAGACCTTAGAAGAGCATTTAGATCACATAAGGGCTGTTTTTGAAAAGCTAAGAAAAGAAAAACTTTATGCTAACTTTAAGAAATGTTCTTTTTGTTTGGACAAAGTTGTTTTTCTTGGTTTTGTAATCAGTTCTGCAGGGATTGAAATGGATCAAGACAAGGTGAAATCCATCCTTGAATGGCCTACACCAAAGAGTGTGGGAGAAGTGAGGAGCTTTCATGGTTTGGCAGGTTTTTATAGGCGGTTTGTCAAAGACTTTTCAACCGTAGCCGCACCATTGAATGAGATCGTCAAGAAAGAGGTTGGGTTCCATTGGGGGGACGCCCAACAAAGGGCGTTTGATGAGCTTAAAAGACGTCTCACTACAGCACCTATCTTGAAGTTGCCCAACTTTGATGATACGTTTGAGATAGAGTGTGATGCAAGTGGCGTGGGAATTGGAGCTGTTCTAACCCAAGGTAAGCATCCTATTGCTTATTTCAGTGAAAAGTTGAAAGGTGCTGCATTGAACTATCCTACTTATGATAAGGAGTTGTATGCTTTAGTAAGGTCCTTACAAACTTGGCAACACTACTTGCAACCCAAAGAGTTTGTCATTCATACTGATCATGAAAGTTTGAAGTACCTTAAGAGTCAAGGAAAACTGAATAAGAGGCATGCAAAGTGGGTTGAGTTTATTGAGCAATTTCCTTATGTCATTAAGTATAAGCAAGGAAAAGATAACATAGTTGCTGATGCTTTGTCTAGAAGGTATACTTTGATTACTAAGTTGTCTTCACACTTGCTTGGCTTTGAATTTGTTAAAGAATTGTATAAGGATGATTCTGATTTTGCTTCCATTTATGATGCATGTGTTGATTCTCCTTTTGGTAAATTCTATTTGCATGATGGCTATTTGTTTAAGGAGAAACGATTATGCATTCCTAAGGGATCAATGCGAGAATTGCTGGTTAAGGAAGCACATGGGGGCGGGTTAATGGGGCACTTTGGAGTTTTTAAAACTTTAGAAACTTTAAAGGAACATTTCTTTTGGCCTCACATGAAGTCAGATGTTGCAAAGATTTGTAGTAGTTGCATCACTTGTAGGCAAGCTAAGTCCAAAACACAACCTCATGGTTTGTACACACCCTTGGACGTCCCTAGTGCACCTTGGGAGGACATTTCTATGGATTTTGTTCTTGGCTTACCTAGATCAAAAGGTGGTAGAGATAGTGTCTTTGTTGTGGTAGACAGATTCTCTAAGATGGCACACTTTATTGCTTGTCACAAAGTAGATGATGCTTCTTACATTGCAAATCTGTTCTTTAAAGAAGTTGTTCGATTGCATGGCATGCCTAAAACAATTGTTAGTGATAGGGACAGTAAATTCTTGAGTCATTTTTGGCGTGTGCTTTGGAGCAAGTTGGGAACTAAGCTTTTGTTTTCTACTACTGCACATCCACAAACAGATGGCCAAACTGAAGTGGTAAATCGGACCTTGTCACAAATGTTGCGTGCTTTAATCCAAAGCCATCTGAAAAATTGGGAAGAATGTTTACCACATATTGAGTTTGCTTACAATAGAGCCGTTCATAGTGGGTCTTTGTATTCTCCTTTTGAAGTTGTCTATGGTTTTCTACCCCATTCCCCACTTGATTTGTTGCCTATTCCAATTGATGAGCGTACTAGCATGGATGGTAAACAACGAGCTGAAATGATCAAAAAGTTGCATGAAAAAGTTAAACTTCAACTTGAACGAAAGAATAGACAGTATGCCAAACAAGCTAACAAGCATAGAAAAGATGTTGTGTTTTATCCTGGAGATCTTGTTTGGTTGCATTTAAGGAAGGAACGATTTCCTAAGGAGAGGAAGTCCAAGCTTATGCCTCGAGGAGATGGACCTTTTAAGGTCATTCAAAAGGTTGGTCCAAATGCTTATGTGCTTGATCTTCCTCCAGACAGGTATGGTTCAGTTTCTAACACCTTCAATGTAAGTGATCTTTCCCCTTTTGAGCATTTTTATCTTGATGATTCGAGGGCGAATCTTTTTGAGGAGGGGGGGATTGATGAGGCTGAGGAGCAGCCCCCTAATGAGGAACTTGCACAAGGTGCCCTTAACCATAAGGGGCCGTTGACAAGGAGCCAAACCAAGAGGATTAATGGTTTTCAACTTGGTTTTGATGTTGGCTCTTTTCTAACCAAACATGTGCAAGATGAACCAATGGATGTTCCTCCTAAATGGGTGCTCGTTGTTGAGCTTAAGAACTGATTATCCATTGATAGTCAGTTCCGCTTGTTGGTGCCGTTTCTGTGGCTTTTAGTTGTCTTTTCGTTTGCTTCTTTTAAAGTTTGTTTAGAATACTTATGTTTGGTGTATGAGTGTGTTTTGTAGGTGTTACAAGTCTTGGAAACGTTTTGAGCTTTGGAAAGGAGGGCTTCTCAGAGTTGGACCAAGATTGTCCATACAAGGCTGTTTTGTGATTTTGGGCTTTCAAACGAGATTGGGAGTGCATGGAACCAGCTGGACCTTGAAGTAGACTTAATTTGGAGCAACTTTCATGTTTTGGGTTTTGTCAAAATCAGTCCACAAAAATAGATACAAGAGCTGCAAGAAAGAAGTCCAAAACAAGCCCAATTGTGCAAATTAGGGTTTCGGTTTTCTTGAAGAAAGGGGGCAGCCGCCTAGGCATCTTCAAATGCGATTAAGAGACTTTCTATAATGTCATAAATCAGATTGGTATGATTGGAATGAATTATGGGAGTCATAATTGAAGATTTGGAGCAAATAAGGAGATAATTCAAGAAAGAGGAAGTTACCAAAATTAGATCATGTGGCAAAAGGAAGGCTGAAGTGGCGTTTTTAAGGGAGGCAAAGGAGGCACAAGGCAAGTCTAGAAGGATGGTAATAATGCAATAATTGATGATTGAGACAATAATTGTGGATTTGCCAAGAGAAGGGAACTTACCAAAATTAACAAAATTCAGATTTGTGCACAACAAGGGAAGGTGGCGCCAACATGGAGACTCCAAGGAAGCCCTAGCCGTTTTTATTGAGAGTGTTTTACAAGACTTGTAATCATATATATAGATCACTTAGCATTTCTTTGAGTAGTTAGACTATTTTTCTTCATTGAACTAAAAACCCTAGTGTTTTATGTTTTCTTTTGTTCTTGAGTTTTCTTGAATAAAAGTTTGTGTTTTTCCTTTGGTTTACACATATCTAAATCAAGGCTAGATCCAATTAAGGATTGTGTGTTCCTTGTTGGTGATCCACAATCCAAGGATTAGGAGTGACTGGTTGGATTGAGCGGATTGAAACACACATAACCAAACGAATTTGGAGGCTTGAAGGAAGGTGGTTGCTTGGCACCATTGTCCATCACATTCAAGGCTTGAAGGACGTTTGGAGAGTGAAGAAAGATCGGGACAACATTAACATACGAACCATATTCGTATCACAAAGGGAACGTTAATTTATTTCATCTTATGGTCTAGAAATTTACCTGTTGAATGACTGAAAATTTTGGTATGGCTTTCCATGTCCCACTGTCGGAAGATCCGGTTAGAATGAATCACGAAAAGCAACTTCTTCTGAAACAACTCTGACATCACTAAATCTCGTATGGGGGAAGACGTTCGAGACCTGTATGATATTCTATGGCGCTTTTGAAATTGCTCATATACTTAGCAATATGTAGAACAACTGCATTAAAATAAATCATAAAACTATAACGTTGTAGGCTCTTGGAGGCAGACAAAAACAATCAAAAGATAAACAAAAACTAAACCAAGCAATCGAAACTGTAAAGCAAAACATGAAACACATGCAATTATATATCCACATATCAGAACTTCCGTTTGGATAATATCGAGCTAATGATACCCTTCATCTTTAAGATTTAATCTTCAGGTAAGCTGATGCAAGGAAAATTTCCCATCTTTTTGTTACAACATTTGGCAGTTTCATTTTAGTTATAATAGATATCTACTTATTGTTACTTCCGATTCTTTTAGGCAGCTTTCATTGAAATGAAGGATATCAATCATAAGAACTTTTTATCAAAGTCATTGATTCTTTTTTGTTTTTGTTTTCTTTTGTAATACTTTTTATCAAGATTCCAAGTCTACTTACAGGATAGAAGGGTTCTTTCTCATGAGCTCTCATGTTTTAAGTTTCTTAACTCAAACAATCAGCTTCATTTTTCGCAAAATAACCGCATGATTGAATTAAAACAAGATGACTATAACGTAGACAGACAACCTTAGTAAAAAACACAAAACCAAAGAAACTTGGTGGAGTATGGTAACTAACTCAAAAGGGTAATGGTACTACACATTATTCCTGCACGAGACAAAACAAACTAAATAAGAAGCCAAAACAACAATTCTTAAACCAGGACAAGAGATATTAGGACACGTACCTTGACATTATGCCCGACAATGGACTAAGATCGTCATCATCGTGCAGTTCAAACACGAAGCCTACATATCTTTGTACAAAAACTTTTAGAGTGACTCACAAAAGAAGGTGGAAACAAAAGTTCAATCAGACAAATACTAGATGCCATTACAGAAATGTGCAAAATGACATAGTTCAACCAGAAAATGAAGGGGCTATGAAAAACTGTACAAAATGTAGAGTCATAAAACATGAAACTAAAGAAGATTGGAGAAAAACAGCTAGTTTAGATGGCGCATACTGAACTATCTTCATGTAGCATCGCCAACAGAATGACATTCTTTTCAGGATTAGGTTCACCAACCCACAATTTAACATATGTAGATCCGGAAACAAAAAGGTTACAGACACAACATAATATCATAAACCAAAAAAGAAAATTAACCCACGTAACATTAGATGCCACGTAACTTGACTGCAAACAAGCATTACATACGGTAATCCACATCAACTAATGAAGCAGCTCAACAAAGATCCCTAGCCTTTACACAAAACTACATAAATTTATTATACCCAGAATTCAGTTTTACCTGGAAAAACAAGACATTCTAGTTAGCATAATCCAGGTAGATAAGAACTTCGCGTTGGTTATATCAAAGTCCTAAGTCATTTTAACGAGGTTATAAAACAAAGGGAACGTTAATTTATTTCATCTTATGGTCTAGAAATTTACCTGTTGAATGACTGAAAATTTTGGTATGGCTTTCCATGTCCCACAGTCGGAAGATCCGGTCAGAATGAATCACGAAAAGCAACTTCTTCTGAAACAACTCTGACATCACTAGATCTCGTATGGGGGAAGACGTTCAAGACATGTATGATATTCTATGGCGCTTTTGACCAACAAATATGAAATTGCTCATGTACTTAGCAATATGTAGAACAACTGCGTTAAAATAAATCATAAAACTATAACGTTGTAGGCTCTTGGAGGCAGACAAAAAAAAGCAAAAGATAAACAAAAACTAAACCAAGCAATTGAAAGACATGCAATTTTATATCCACTTATCAGAACTTCCGTTTGGATAATATGTAGCTAATGATACCCTTCATCTTTAAGATTTAATTTTCAGGTAAGATGATGAAAGGAAAATTTCTCATCTTTTTGTTACAACATTTGGCAGTTTCATTTTAGTTAGAATAGATATCTCCTTATTGTTACTGCCGATTCTTTTAGGCAGCTTTCATTGAAATGCAGGATATCAATCATCAAAACTTTTTATCAAAATTATTGACTCTTTTTTTTTCTTTTGTAACTACTTTTTATCAAGATTCCAAGTCTACTTACAAGATAGAAGGGTTCTCTCTCATGAGCTCTCATGTTTTAAGTTTCTTAACTCAAACAATCAGCTTCATTTTTCGCAAAATAACCGCATGATTGAATTAAAACAAGATGACTATAACGTAGACAGACAACCTTAGTAAAAAACACAAAACCAAAGAAACTTGGTGGCGTATGGTAACTAACTCAAAAGGGTAATGGTACTACACATTATTCCTGCACGAGACAAAACAAACTAAATAAGAAGCCAAAACAACAATTCTTAAACCAGGACAAGAGATATTAGGACACGTACCTTGACATTATGCCCGACAATGGACTAAGATCGTCATCATCGTGCAGTTCAAACACGAAGCCTACATATCTTTGTACAAAAACTTTTAGAGTGACTCACAAAAGAAGGTGGAAAAAAAAGTTCAATCAGACAAATACTAGATGCCATTACAGAAATGTGCAAAATGACATAGTTCAACAAGAAAATGAAGGGGCTATGAAAAACTGTACGAAATGTAGAGTCATAAAACATGAAACAAAAGAAGATTGGAGAAAAACAGCTAGTTTAGATGGCGCATACTGAACTATCTTCATGTAGCATCGCCAACAGAATGACATTCTTTTCAGGATTAGGTTCACCAACCCACAATTTAACATATGTAGATCCGGAAACAAAAAGGTTACAGACACAACATAATATCATAAACCAAAAAAGAAAATTAACCCACGTAACATCAGATGCCACGTAACTTGACTGCAAACAAGCAGTACATACGGTAATCCACATCAACTAATGAAGCAGCTCAACAAAGATCCCTAGCCTTTACACAAAACTACATAAATTTATTATACCCAGAATTCAGTTTTACCTGGAAAAACAAGACATTCTAGTTAGCATAATCCAGGTAGATAAGCACTTCGCGTTGGTTATATCAAAGTCCTAAGCCATTTTAACGAGGTTATAAAACAAAGGGAACATTAATTTATTTCATCTTATGGTCTAGAAATTTACCTGTTAAATGACTGAAAATTTTGGTATGGCTTTCCATGTCCCACAGTCGGAAGATCCGGTCAGAATGAATCTCAATCACGAAAAGCAACTTCTTCTTAAACAACTCTGACATCACTAAATCTCGTATGGCAGAAGACATTCGAGACCTGGATGACATTCTATGGCTTTTTAGACCAACAAATATGAAATTGCTCATGTACTTAGCAATATGTAGAAACTACATTAAAATAAATCATAAAACTATACCATTGTAGTCTTTTGGAGGTAGACAACAAAAATCAAAAGATAAACAAAATTTAAACCAAGCAATCGAAAGAGTAAAGCAAAACACAAAACACATGCAATTTTATATTCACATATCAGAACTTCAGTTCGGATAATGCAAGGAAAATTTCCCATCTTTTTGTTACAACATTTGCCAATTTCATTTTAGTTAGAATAGAAGCAGTTTCATTTTAGTTAGAATAGATATCTCCCAATTGTTACTTCCGATACTTTTAGGCAGCTTACATTGAAATGCAGGATATCAATCACCAGAACTTTGAGAAAATCTCACTTATTAGCCTAAACTTTGGCCCATTACTCAGTTAGCAGCCTAACGTTGATGAAACTCACTTAACAACTCTTTGTCCAAAATGTCTCACTTGTAGCCAGGTGACGTTGACCAACTGTTCACCATCCGTTGACTAACCTTTGACTTTCTCAGACCAACCAGGAGTTGACACATGGCAACCCTTTTTAAATAAAAAAATAAAATTGTATTTTTGAATAAAGTGATTTAAAAGCAATTTAAAAATTCTAAAAAATTGTAAAAATTAATAAGAAAATATATTTTAAAAATCAAAAAATTAGGAAAAAAGATAAAAATAATAAAAAATTACCCACAACGCCCCAGCACTCCACCCACCTACCCCCCACCCCCGCGCACACCCCAAAAAAATTTTAAAATTTTTTCAACTCACCCACAAAGCTCCGACCATCTCCCGGCACCCCAAACAATCCAACCCCTGTTTTGGGATGGAGTTTGGATTGTTTGGGATGCCGGGG